>OU015491.1:205337052-205784552 GCA_907164885.2 Dolomedes plantarius | reverse complement strand
GTTGTAAAAGAGCCAATGTCAAAATTGTTAGTTTCGAGAAATAGGCATTAAAAGATATTGAACATTTTGTTGAATGTTATATCTTTCTTATACTACGTGTCACATTATTAGTATTTATTTTCGCGTTCAATGTTAATGTAAAAAAATCTTATTTTTATTTTATAAAACATTGTCATCTGCTACTATTTTATATAAAATAAAATATATGCCTTTGGCCCTTTTTGGATCTAAAGTTACTGCATCTTAAATGACATTGGCTGATATTGTGAAGGAAATATAATGTCTTTCAGTTTGTTATTCGACATTGGTCATTTTTAGAATTATAGATTTTAAAAAATAGAAACTTTTGGTATAAATAACTCAAAATGTAAAAAAATTGACATTGGTTCCTTTAGAACCAAGCAGCATATATATATATATATATATATATACGTAGATAGGCTGAAAAGTAATGCACACATGCTTTTAGAGCGCGAACGAAATGACCTTCAAAACAGCGCCAAGTTGCATTTGGAAGTTCCATCCCTCCTCAATACGCATGCGCAGGTTTGAAATCGTTGTGTTCATCCTGTGTATTTTGAAAAGTGATAGTATGGAGACGTGTTCTAGTGCTATGTCAACGGCGAATTATACAGCGCGCTGTTATCGAATTTTTAACAGCTGAAAAGGTGAGTCCTACTGAGATTCATCGTCGTTTAAAGGCTGTTTAAGGTGACAATGCTGTTGATAGGGGTACTGTAAATCGATGGGTAATAAAATTTCGTGGTTTCGAGCCTGGAAAAGCCATAATTGTTGATGAAACACGCAACGGACGTCCGATCACTGCCACAGACGATGAACATCGCAAACTCGTCGACGATTTGATTCAAAATGACCGGCGAATCACTCAAAAGCGTATCGCAAACCATAATGGAGTATCCAAGGAATGTGTCTGCTTTATTATAGAACGATTGGGATACCGTAAAATCTGTGCTCGATGGGTACCACGCCGTCTCACAGGCGAGAACAGCGTCGGACTGGAGAGGCTCTGCGAAACCTGAAGTTTGAACCGATTCCACACCCTCCTTATTCCTCCGATCTTGCGACATGCAATTTTTATTTTTTTTCCTCTACTCAAGAGAGACCTAAAGGGTAATCATTACACCTCGGACGATGTGGTGAAGGCAGCTGTCAAGTCGTGGATTCGAGAAAAGTCGGAAGAATTTTTCAGTGACGGAATGAGAAAACTTGTTACACGTTGGGAGAAATGTGTTAGCCTTAACGGTGACTATGTTGAAAAATAAATATATGATTTTGAAGCTTAAAAATTGTACTTTAATGTTCTTTTTTCCCGATCTCGCTATTTCTTTTTCTTCGCGCTCTACAAGCATGTGTGCATTACTTTTCAGCCTACCCTCGTATATGTATGTATGTGTGTGTGTGTCTGTCGAGATTTGGGTTCAAGACAAAAATCAACTCGTTTTTATTTTAATAAGTTTCTTAACTCCATTAACTTTGATACAAACATTCTAGCTTAGCGACCAGCACGTGTCGCGACCACACAGCAAATAATACAGAGGTAATCTGAAAACGCTCATCTCCCTAGTGTTGCCGACCCGAGATAGCAAACGTGTCCAGCAGGACATTGGGCGAGAAACTGGTTACCCTACGACCTCCTGACTCTGATTCGTTGGGGGTCGTACTCAGAGGGAGGGACGAGTCATTAAAAATAATAATTAATAGATCTGATTTTTGCTTACACACACACACACACACACTATATATATATATATATATATATATATATATGTGTGTGTGTGTGTGTGTGTGTGTGTGTGTGTACCACGGGGTCCTTGTAAATTAAATAGCCAAATTTGCTTACCTTCGGTTTAAAAAATGTGTTTAAAGTATTATATATATATATATATATAAACTCACGGCGCAACAGTCCGATGTGGACCAGGGCCGGCGTTACCCATCTCCGCTTTCTTGACCTTGGGGCTTGGGGTGCCATACAGCATATGTCTCAGTCAGGTGGTCAACCTGACGTGGGACCCCCAGAGTTTAGTTCCCAAGCATGCTTGGTCCTTATTTTATCGACCCACTCAAGGGATGAAAGGCTGAGTCGACCTTGGCCAGTCGCAGGATCGAATCCTGGACCTGTGGGATGGCAGCTTGACGCTTTTAACCACTACGCCACCGGGCTTCCATATATATATATATATATATATATATATATATATATGTATATACACACAGACGTACACAGTTACAAAGAGAGTGAACGCAACAAGTTTATCTTACAAAACAGCAAAACAAGCTGTTATATCAGAGATATTTTACGGAACCCATTTGTGTTTTAGGTCGTAACACCGCTTTCCATACCTTGTAGCATGCTGGACAACAAGCACATACGTCTAACGTCTTTCCGTAGCGGCAAGGACCTGGATCTTTGCAAAGATCGCGGTTGCAATCAGGGCAGTCCAGTGACAAACAACTGGAAAAAGATATCGAGATCACATAATACTGTTAAAAAAATTGCATATTTAATACAATTCTGAATTTCTAGTCCGAAAAAATAGAAAAATTGTGAACGTGGTAAAAAAAAAAATTGTAAGGCGTGTTTTCTGTATCTAATTTTCAAATAATCGATCTGAGACGGAGAAAAAATGGCATGAAAAGTAAAATTAATTAAAATAAACTTACATATGAGGAAGGGGCTAATTTAAATTTGTATGAATAAATTTGTACTGTTCGTTCCCTCCAATCATTAAATTCATATTGTTTTCCAGTAAATAAAAAAATTAGTAACATAATAGAAACATACTGCTTCTTAAAACCGATAGCAAACAGTAATGGCACCTAGTTCCAAACTAACTAATATATTTCTTCTTCGGGCTGAGGAGCATTAGGTGGGATTGTCTCTAACAACAATTCCATTATGACAAAGAATTATGTAAGTTAGTTGCCACTTTTAGGTTTTGTTGTGGATTTTAAAAAGCTGTGTGTTCCTGGTTATGCATATTCCCGAATGTTCTGTCTGTAAGGAAAGTCTTGTTTGCCTATGCGGGGCTCTTGGGAATGAAGACATTCGCACATAATCCGAGAGAATCGTTGATTGTTTCCAATGGGGGCCAACGTATAGGTGAACCAACCCCTACCCCCCTCTTGTCCCACTTCAATTTTGAGTATGCATTATGTCAGACTCGCGCCTGACATTCTTAATTAGGACAGATGTGACTAAGTTAAGTTTGATCGACACGATCATTAATAAACTCAAAGGAGCCCACACAGGTGGCAAGGCTTGAATGAGCCTTTTAAAATGACCATTGCTAAGTGAAATAGACACATCATTTAGACTAGTTAAGCAACAGACCGTTAACAGCAAGGGAGACGATGTAAGAATGAGAGACCTAGCTGACGCGGCCGACAAAAGACAGTGAACACTGAACCGCAGAAAAAGGAACTGCCGACAAAGGATTGAAAAGGTGGCTCCCTGTAAATACTACACGTGGTGCAGTAGAACGTACTAGAATTTATAAAGGGAGGGAAATATGAACTAGGCGGGCGAACGAGGCGGGCAGCATTATAGACTGGATTTTGATGATGTATTGACGGACTGAGAGAGCGCGGAGAATCGAGAGACTGGGGTCTCGATAGGACTGTGATGAGCCCGCTTCCTCTAACCTGTGTATGATGGCTCTACGGAACAAAACGACTGTATATAGTGATCTATGTAAATATTTCATATTAAACGAAATGTAAATAGAGCCATTTATCCGTTTCTACATTAATACTACGAATCACTCATATATCGGGTCACAACGATCCGGTTAACACATTATATAATTATATACATAATGTGTTATACAATATTAGTAAGAATTTTTCTGTTATTTATTCATGGGTGATAAACCTTTAAGGTATCCGTACATCTTTCGGAGATGAATTTTCGAATTTTTTTTTTATTTTGTGCTTTTATTTAATTTTTTTAATGACATGTAAGTTAAAACTAGGAAAAAAATTATAAAAAATTGTGCTATTATTTTAAAATAAATTTTTCAAAGGAAAAAATGGGTGTAAATATGACATTTGCGTAAAACATGATAACTCAAAAATAAAAAATATATCAGTGATTCTCAACCTCTTTTTCGTCACGGTACACTTTTAATAATTTAAAAATTTGGCGGCACGCTAACAATAAGATAAATTTAAAAGAATTTTACTTAGATAACTGATTGATGTACCTATAATATATATTTTTTTTTAAATAGCATTCGAAATAATTTTCATTGAAATATAAAATGAAACTACATTACAAAGTAAACAAAATGTTTGCTTAACTACAAATCACATTAAATGCGAAATTTGAGCTTGTTGTTTTTTGATAACTTCATTTATGTTTGAGCGTAAAAATGATAATGCTACTCTCATTTCGTGATCCAGATTTAAAAGTCCAGAACTGTAATAGTCCAGAGTTGCCAGTTACCAGTCCAGAACTGTAATAGTCATGCGCATTGGTTCAACCAGTCCCCTCTAGGAAGGTAGAACTGATTGAACTACTTGTCTGACGTCGCTTATATATGGATATTCGCAGCGGTGGCACACTAAAGTGTCACGGCACAGTGATCGAGAATCACAGAAATATATTATCATTTTTTTTATAAATTGGAAAATGAAGGTAATAACTTTCTCAAGGGAATCGAATATTGTCAAGGCAATATCCTGTTTATCTCAGAAGCTGTAGCAGTTAAAGTACTGACATACAGAAAAAAATTTCAGGTAGTCTCCTTTAACGAAACTACCGCGGGTTATTAACGTAACATTACTTATCATTTGCTTGCATCCTTCTTTTTTGGGGGGGAGGGGGGACTCATTTTGGTACTTTTCTGTTTAAGGGGACAGTGGATCTTCAAACCTAACTTTTTTTGTTTTGAATGGATTTGCTTGAAATTTAAATATGTGATTAGTACCATAGATATGTAAAAGTGGTTAAAATTTAAAGATGAAATATTAATAATTTATGAATTATGAATTATTAATTATATAAAAAATTAGCCTAATTAAAAATGTTCCATGCGCATTTCTTTTGCATATAATATGGTAATTTTTATTTACAGGATACCTTATAGAACTAACAATGAAATGTATTGCTTATTTTAAGCATTCATTGAAAATATAAAGAGAAAAAAATAATAATAGTGAAAACACCCTTTTTATTATGCAAAATACCTATAAACCATCTTTTCAAGTACAAAATTTAGAAATTCTGAGCTACGAAGCATAATTTTTTTCAATAAGATTTATTTGATATACAGTTAAGTATGTAAAACTTAAATTTCAAAGCAATACGATAATTAGAAATGCGCCTGGAGCAGTTTGAATATTCGTATGACATGAAAATTTTTATTTTGAGAAAAACACATTTAAAGTTATTGCTATTAGTAACCACATAATATCTAAATTAAATACAAATGCCTATAACTAGGAAAGTAATCACAGAAATTAAAAATTCTTTTTGCAACACATTCCTACTCGTCCGTAGTTTCACAATTCAATAAAATAAAAAAATTGAATTTTTGGGCAAATTTCACAATTTTGAAAGTCCACTGTCCCCTTAACTGTTTACTGCTACTGGGTTTGGCTCGCTGCCAAAATTATAACTCGCGACGCAGGACATTTTTTTTCTCTCCGAAGGACCGTTATTGAGGAACGTAATCCTACGTTAGAATTACTTAACTTTCATTGTCATTTGCAATTCATACCTATGTAAACAAGACTAATTAATCCACAATGATGAGCGTATTGCATTTCCTTTATAAACATTTGAAGAGAAACTATTGAAAATTTTAAGGCATTTCATGCATAACTTTGTACTATAGGATGTTTTACGTACAGAGAAATGATGAAAAAAATCATTTTGAGAAAAAGCTACATACGGTTATAAGATTCTTTGACAACTGTTGTTAAAATTTCTGTTACTCGGCTCATTAAGATAGAAACAAAATTCAAACAGAATTAGAAAGATTTTTAAAAAAATTATGCTTTGATATTGTATAAGTGGAAAAATCGATTTGTTGATAAAAAAAAGAAGCCGTTTCAAAGGCCGACAAAATTATCGAAACTATCAAGAATTTAAATAGAACTCTGTGAATGAATCTGTGGGAGCGTGTTTAATCAGCTTCAAACGAGAGACTTGTTTAAACAACTAAAATGCATGCGATTTAGGCTTTATAGGTATTGCCACCCAAATCTAGCCAAAAGTGGGGATAACAGGTGTAAAAAAATTGAACCAACAATTTAATGATAATAAAGTAAATATAGTGCTCTTTTTTCCGTCAATTTTTTTTTAATTTAAAGAAAAAAGTATCCTTTAAGCTTTCTACCTTCCGGGAGAAAGAACCTACATTAATTAGCTTCTTTCTTCGCTTTCATTTTATTGTGAAGACCTTTTGTAACCATTTAATGTGAAGACTGTTTGAAACACTTTAAACCCGCTTGTAACCCACTGCGTGTATTTAATCATCTCCCAACGGGAGACTTACTTTGAATAACTTGAAGCAAATGCATATGATTTAGGCTTTATAGATAACATCAAGTGTAAATCAAGGGATTTAGGCTTTATATGTAACAGCAAGTGTAAATCAAGGGATTTAGGTTTTATAGATAACATCAAGTGTATATCGAGGGATTTAGGCTTTATAGGTATGGCCTCCGAAATCTTGCCAATAGTGGAAACATCAAGTGTAAGAAAATTAAACTAACATTTTCGTATGTATAATGTCGATGTTCCTCATTTTTTATCATCAATTTTTTTTACGTCTAAAGAAAAAAAGTATGTTCCTGTCTGCAGAGAGAAAAAACATGCATTGATTCGTTTCTGTCTTCGCTTTCGTTTTATTCTGAATACCGTTTGTAACCCTTGTCTGCTAGAATTTGCAAACTCTAGATGATTAGGATGAATTCAAAGATGATTGCTAAAAATAAAAAAACGCATTATTTCAAATGCTAACCCATATTTACCTTGCGATGAGTGCAATTCCAACAGCGAATAACAGAAGATACTTCATTTTCACTAAAATATTTTTAAAAAAATTACATAAATTTTAATAAACCGTATGTTAAATGAAAGGGAGAAAGAAAGAAATCAAAGTGCTCTTCGTTTAAATGGATTGCAATATCGAATGAATATATATATATATATATATATATATATATATATATATATACTAAAGAATACCGTATACTCTAAAGTTCGAATTCTAGTTTAACCATGAATGCATATGAATTTCATAGAAGGTAAATTTGATTAGATACTACTCCTTAGTAGATGGTTTGTCCTTGATATAGGATACATAGGGAATAAATTATATCAGATATATCAGTCTGATCAAAAGAAGGTTAATAATTTTTGTATTTACAAGAAGGTTTAAATATAAATTTTTCAAAACGCTAAAATATTTACAAACTGACGAATTGTTACTGCAAATCGAAAATTTTGATAAATATACAAAATAAAAAAGTTTGAAAGGAAAGTAAGAAAGTTGCAGCACTTAATTTCAAACAAATATACACCTGTCCCTCGATTTGCACGGTACTCGGTTTACACGGTTTCTAAATTTTATAAATTAAAAAATATATCGATGTATAATTTGATTATTTGAGTGTTTTACATTGAACGCACTCATTAATTATCTGCACAGACGTCAGAAGTTCATTGCGTTGCGTTGCGTTTAGCATTGGCGTCATTAAAAAATAGACTTTGTTTCATTTCCATACTGTTATTCCTAGTTCAGTTCTACACGAGGTAAGACGTTAATTTTTTAAATACAAATGTAAATAAATAATTTATCATTGCATATTACTTAAATTGCTTTGTCTTCACTTAGACATAAACTTTGCATTTTTTACACTGTAATTATAAACATAGTAACTACGGCTTGCACCTATCCCTTGTTTAAAATGAATGATGTGTTTTGTTTTACAAGGTTTCGATTGATACGATTTGTCGCAGAACGCATCTACCGTGTTAATCGAGGGAAAAGTGTATGCTTAAAAAAAGGAAATATTTATAATTGTAAACTCGGTTATAAAATTCGTCTCTTTTATGTTTCACCTTTGAAGGCGAGTTGGTTTACTTAAATTTAAAATCACAAAATAAGTTAAAATGCAGTTAATCACAATATACAATTAATCAATCCAAAAGTTTTATTTTTTTTCTAATGCGGAGGCCTTTGTCGTGAGATATTGGCCTTTTGTTATTCACCGGGAAGTGTTGCTGACTTATTCACCTTTTCCTTACGGGTTGGGATAGCATGTATCCTAAGAATACGGGGGCAAGAATGAATATATATATATATATAACTCCCCCTTAATGGCCGTTCTTACAAAGGGGGTATGAAATTTCCCGTTCTAAAGAGGGAATCGTAAAAATGGGCCCCGTAAGGTAAAGGTTAATTATCGGAGCACCATTTTAGGTGACACAGCACTGCTCCCTATGAGGGGACAACACGGTAACGACCAGGGCTTATTCGAGATTTGAACCAAAGCCCACTGCGGGGAATCTCACGACGCTAACCACTACACCATGTGGGCGGAATCATCCTAAAGTAAAAGCATCCAAAAGTAACCATCCAAAAGTAGAAGCACGAATTATGAGGGTGTAATACATTGTTTAGAGATAGACAAATACTTTCTGTATAAAGTTAATTTTTTTTTTATAATTTTACTGGCTAAAAAGACTTAATAAGTTAAAAATAAAATAAAATGCTAGACAGAACAACAAATCGTGGTCAAATACTACATATCAAAATTAAAACACACTTTCACAAACTCAGTAGTTTTGGGAATTTATGATGGAAAATCCCTATTCAAAGCAATGACATTTACATAATTTTTTTTAATAAAAATATCGAATCATATGAAAGGCATTTAAATAGGTAAAAAGGTCATAAAGTCTTCCTGGTATAAATTAGCTAAGCAATTTTTATTTGAAAGTAAGCACTGTCGGAGAAATATTGAGCCAAAAGAACTTACCAGTATGTAAATTACCGGTTGCGGAAGAAGAGAATGGTAAGCGAAGAATACCGCAATATATGTCACCGTGAAGTGGGTGGTGTCAAAGACTATGGGAATTGACAGATGACAACATACTTAACTTATCATAGGATATGTCGAGCAGAATTTCTCTTTCCCGATAAATTCAGATAACTCCAAGATGATGTTTATTCAAGACTTTGTATTTATCAAATTTCCATTTGATCAAGGTTATTTAGATGCTGCAATCGAAAAGTACGAAATTTTGAAACTTCAGATTTTCTCGAGGTTTTGAAAAATATCTACATTTTTCATATATCCTCCTAATCATATCTATCATACAGGCTGGGAAGAACTCCATGAATGACCATAAAACAAGACATTCAATTTTTTTTCTTTATATTTTAGCTTCATTACTAGGAGAAGAAACAGCAATATTATCTTGAAATCTTGTTGAAATGTAAGTCTCGAATTCGGAATGAACTTTGTAACACTTGATTCTCTCATTCTGCAATCCGGTGCTATGGACAGAATTCAAACCTGAATACCTTATGGAGGGTTACAAAGCGACTTTATTTCGACCGTAAAATCGCGAGATAAAATATTATAAAATTTTATTTTGCTCGTGAAAAGGAAGAATATTCGATAAAATGGGGATGTTTTAACTGTATCATTAATCTTCATGCCAAAAATCTAGCTTTTATTTTTATTTATTTTTTATTTTTTTTAGGGCGGGGACTGCTGACTGCTGTAGGTTCAAGAACAAATTTAAAAGACTTACAGATAAAAATTAGACATTAACATAAACGTTAATAGAAAAATTAAAGACGTTAACAGAAAACATAAATTTATAAATTATTATATAAATTTTCTATTAAAGACAATACTAAAAATATTTAAAGGAAAACTTAAGATCTCCTTGTTAAAATAATAAATAAGTTACATCCATACTTTAATCAGAAATAGTCATATCGACTAAAACTATCATAAATAAAAAATTCTGATTGAAGCTGATACCAACACTTGGGCCCCTGGACTGTAAATTATTAATTCGTTTAATATCGGCTCTTAAATTATTTCCAGTTCTCACTGCCATATCTACCATCAGCTTGCTTAGCAGAATGAAAACCTTTAACTTAACAAATTCAGCTTATTTAAAGACATGTTTGGGAAATCTATATACAAAATGTAAACGCGTGGAATTAATGGTTGTGGAATTGATGATAAGTGAGATCGTGAAAAAAGTGGAATTGATGTTAACAACGATATTATTGTAATCATTCATTCCTGTAAAATCAACTTCAATGGCTAATCATGCGCACACACTCCAATAATTTTATCTCACTGCAGAAAATAAAACTTGATAGATTCGTGCATAGAACCTAGAGCCATCTCTCCACAACCAAGCCAATCAGTTATCAGTTAAACCTCATAAACTTTTAAATTATAGTTTATAGAAATATTCCTTTTATTACAACGTTGAACCTAGGTTTTTTTTCCTTTATCACTTGAGTATTTTTAAACATTTACATTCACCTCTCTGTGACGTTTTTCCTTTTAAACGTCAATGATAAAATATAACCCGTGAGAAATTCAGTTTTTAGTTCTTCAAACAAGCGCTTACTTCTATATTAGTTATTTTCTTTCTGTTTCCTGACATTGAATATTACTCAGAAAATAAAGAAAAAAACAATATTAATTAAAATGAATTGTTAATTATGTTTTTTCTTCATTAATTACATATTTACAATTATTCAGAGACTAACCTTATGTAACGATCTAAACCAGGAGGGGGGAGCGACCTTTTAGCACTACTGGACCTTCTCAGCCAACAAAAACTTGCCAAACTTATCAATCCATACAGTATTTAATATTTATATATGACTATGATGTAACTTATATTACCAATGACTATAATGATAAAGTGTCATAATGTGATAAAGCATAATAATTATAACTAATAATGTAATAAAGTACAATAATAAAAAGTAATGATTTATAATAACAAAATATTTACTTTTTAAACAAAAAATAAGAACAGTTTTATTTAATGTGAAGAAAGAGCCTGCATTTTCGATATCAGGCCATCTAGATCTTATTTGATAGACGTTGTAGCGATGCTAAGAGTATTTTCAGATTTTCGTCTGAAATTTTCGTTCGAATTTTAGGGAAGAATTCCGTATCCTGTGCAGCTTGGCGCGGTTTCTGAGTTTTGCGCCAATCGCGGAAAACTTAGAAATCGCACTAAATTGTAGTTATAACAACCTACCTAAACGGCGCCATTTTCTAGCCGTCACGAATAATCAATGATGGAACGGATCTCGCATAATTTTAGTTGCAACTGCCATTAAACGAAAAATGGGGATCCCCAAAAATTTTTCTCCAAAGAAAATTGTTAACTAACTGTAAATTAACGGGCCATTTTAAATAAGAATCAGTTTGAAAGAAAAGTAGCTTGTCTAATTTATAATCCCTTTTTTGTAATCATAATCGAGTCGGTATTAAAAATTAGAAATATTAACCTCACACAACATTAAAAAAATAGAAATCTTAAATGAAACTTAAGAAGTTTTGGACCGTAAACAAGTCACCTGTGTTGAAATTTTCGTACAAAACAACAACAAAAAATTAAATCTAAGACAAAATTTAGAAAAAAAAACTATTTACTGAGAAAATTAAAAATCACTGAGCATTAATAACATGACGCTTAACAATCATTACAAAAACAAGGACAGCAAAAAGAATTTTCGGTACTTTCCTATTATACCGACCTATCGCCAACCTCCCGGCGAACTGCGACCCTTGGCGAGGAAAAACCGTTCTCATAGGCTTGAAGAGACCGAAATATGGTCTATGGAACATCTACTATGGAACATCTCTTGGATCTATGGAACATCTACTAGCAAATTCGCAGTCGCAACCAACTCCGTTACCTTTAAACAGGTGTATTTAAAGTGTATGTACGAATTGGACAGGATTGTACATGAAAGTAAAATTTAAAGATTATTTAAGTATTTATATACAGAGGCTGTTCCCACATTTTTTAGACGATGTATATTGTATTCACAAAACTAAATTACATAAAATTCTTGTGTTTTAAATGTTCTGTTTGACATCCCTTATTCTGAACTATCTTTCGACACCGCAATTTCCAGGATAATAATGCCTTTTGAAGTGTTAGAAGAGGTATTCTATCCCATTCCTCCTGAACAGCTTTCCAGAGTCCTGTAAGGGTTTTGGGACGACGTTTGGATAATGCAGATTTTAAAAGTCCGAAAGCACAAAAATCCATAGATACATCAGGAGATTTAGTAGGGATATCAGTGAAGGGTATGGCCTTGATACCAGTTTTTGTTCCATTTCTTTTAGGAAATTTACAGTGGATTTTGATGTGTGACTGCTAGCTTTGTCCTGATGGAGTCTCACAGATTGATGGCACTGTGGGTAAAGCTATGGTATTTCATTCAGAAAAATCCGCGATAAAATATACTCATAGACAAAAAAATTAGCGCACCAAGAAGGAGTCGTCAAAATGAAACGAAATTTTACATACGTAATGACTACTTTGATATAAGTAAATGATAAGAAAATCAAAGAAAAAGGATAATTTATTTCAGAGAAAAAGGCAAAAGAACGGAGGAGTTAATACTCCGTTGGACCCCCTCTAGCGCGAATGCACGATGCGATACGATCAGGCATTGAGTCATACAAGTTCTGTATGATGTCTTGAGACATTTCGTTCCATATTTGCTGTAACCTTGCCTCTAGTTCGTTCAAACTCGTGGGATGCCCAACTCGTCGTCCCAAATGATCCCAGATATGCTCGATTGGAGACAAATCTGGGGATCGGGCAGGCCTTGGAAAGGTAGTAACAGTGCGGAGACAGTCTTGTGACACCCTTACCGTATGAGGCCGAGCATTGTCTTGTTGAAAAATGGCTCCTGGGAGCCGTTGCATGAGTGGCAACACATGTGGTTGTAGGATTTCATGAACATACCACTGGGCTGTCATGGTGCCACGGAACAATACTAGGGGTGACCGTGTATTGTAGGCAATGGTACCCCAGACCATCACACCAGCTGTGGGAGCGATGTGTGGCTGTACAGCAAAGGCAGGATTGAAGCGTTCACCACGGGCTCTCCACACACGAACACGATTGTCATCACTGCCGAGATTGAATCTGGATTCGTCGCTAAAGACGACCTGGTTCCATTTCGCTGCAGTCCAGTTTCCTCGTGCGCGGCAACACTCCAAACGGAGGCGTCGATGGGTGGGCGTCAAGGGCAGCACACGTAATGGGCGCCGCGATACCAACTGTCCTTCAGCCAGGCGCCTTCGTATGGTTCGAGAAGACACAGAGGCCCCTAGTGAAGGTGCTACCTGTGCCTGGATGGCGGCCGATGAAGCAGTTGGCTGTACGCGTGTATTTCTTACGGTGTGGCGGTCTTCTCGACGACTGGTCTGTCGAGGGCGTCCTGAGCCTGGTCTTCGTGTACATGACATCTCTCGGGTCCACTGGTCCTAACACCTCCTCACAACACAATCAGACCGGCCTAATTGACGAGCTACTCGCCTAGCTGACCACCCAGCTTCCATCATCCCAACGATTCTCCCCCTCTCAAACTGCGACAACTTCTTATATTGTCTTCGAACACGGCGTAATGGCATGTCTATCTCAGCTCTTCCTTTGTAAATGATTCAGCATACTCAAACAAGCTTTGGTTACCTGTTTTATTCTCCACAGAGTACGATGTTCAACGCCCTCTACCGGCTATATGTAATGCGCAATCACGCTGCATTTCTAATCATTTGCATATCTCCCCGACATGTACCTTCATTGCAAGTTTCATTACGATCCCGCAATTATTTCTTGGTGCGCTAATTTTTTTGTCCATGAGTGTATGTTCTTGATAGTATTTAGAGTTAATCTTGACATTTTTTCCACTCTCTTTATTTTTAACTTGCCATTAAAAGAAAAACCAGCAACAATCATGAATCCCTTAGAAAAACTTTCTTTCGATTCTTTGAACCATGTACTTAAATTTTTTTCTCCCCTTTTATGATAATAAATGGCTCTTTTTTTATTACAATCATTTAAATACACCCATGATTCATCTATTGTGACAATTGTTTTCCATTTTTTTTTTTTGGATAAGTGTTTCTCATATAGAATTCTGCAGCGTGTCCTGCGTTCAGCGATATGATTTGGAAGAAGACGATGCATATTGCGTTTTTTCGCTTTCTTAAGATTTAAATCAACGTTTATCATTTTGTTTACAGTGGACACCGAACATTTTAATGATTTTGCAACTGTCCTTTGACTAGGGGGATTTTGTTTTAACATTAAACAACGTACCTTTGCAATAGTCGAAGATGTCCGTTTTTTCCTTGGATACTTGTTTGAAATTTTTGTCCCACTTGAGGCTCCAATTTGACGTTTTTTTCCTTTCTTGTTGACGATATTACCTATCGACGCTTTAGATATCACAAAACCATGACTCTCACATCGTTTTTTGGATAACGGAGTATGCATATTTCTCTTCGGAAAGAGCATAAATGTAGCCTTCGAACCACTGCTTTGTTAAAAACGCCATTTTGAATAAAAACTAAACTTTCAAGCCGCAGACGATAATTTTGACTTTTAAAAACATAGTACAATTGCAATTATTTCTTTTGCAGCAAACGATTTTTTATTACCGCTTACCAAAATCGTCTAAAAAATGTGCGAACAGCCTCTGTATATGTGGGAAGCGAATTAAAGAGTCCTCAAGAAATTCACAATACGATGTGTAATTTTAGATTATATATATTTAAACTTGATTAGATATAAAAGTAGGAAGCTATATACAAAAAGAGTTGAGATGAGTATCAAGGTAACGTCTACAACAGTCACTGGAAAATACAAATAAAGTTCCAGGGCCGTCTTGCCCAATCTTCAGTTACAGGGCCGTCTGCCCATTCTCTCGTTCGACCGTCAGCGTTGGCTTCCAGGGATCAACTGATGAGTAACACCTCTCTCCGCGGGATGGCACTGTAGTCACCTCGTTTCCTCAGAGCTGTGGTGCAAGCGTTCCCATATATATATATATTATAACTTTAAAATGTAGTTCGCAGAAGTGGGAATGGAGTGGGAAAAGCGAATATTTTCTTATATTCCTATATTATTTCTTTAATTGGCGACTTTTTTGTACTATGGTTGGCGATAGGTCTGTATAATGGGAAAGTGCCGAATTTGCCTCCAGCTCTATAAATTACGATGAAAGAAGTTGGTAGGTATTTGGAAAATGAAAGCAAAAATTTTCACGAGTGCATCCCTGAAAGATATTTTTAAATTTTTAAAAAAAGTATTATCAGCATGATTTGTTGCGGCGAAGCCACCGCAACAGAATGGAAAATAAGAATCAGTAGGAAGAAAACCTACATCATTTGCAAAAGTCCTCCTCTGAATTAATGATGGAAAACCATGTTAAAATATAAAAATTCAAAAGAAAGGGATGCATAGCGAAAAAGAATTGGCAGAAGCAATGAGACTTACTTGACATCCGAACCCGGGTGAAATGAAGGGTAAATAATAAGATCATCGACTTGATAACGTTTGAAATTACCACGTGATTAAAATTAAATTGATTGGCTTTTAGATAAACCACGTGATCTCCATGCACCAAACACAGCTAAAAACAACTCTACAGAAACGAATGATAATCCACCATATTGAAATATTTATCTCCAAAAAATAAGTGCCGAATCTCCGGCACAGGATATGGAACTTCTCTCGATTTTTACTTTTTGTATACTTAATCGGGGGAGGGGGGGGAGTTTCTTGCAAATATGCGTACAGTGACGCACCCAGGATTTTTTCTTGGGGGGGGGGGCAAGATGAATGGATAAAAATATTTATAATGCATGGGGGGGGCGAGATGAACGAATCAAAATATTTATAATGCAAAATCAATATTTCTACTTCTTTGGAGGGGGCAGACTACAGTGGCGCTCCCCCCTGGGTGCGCCACTGTATGCGTACTCCCCAAAAAAGACGTCATGAAAAGGGCATATTCGGGAAAAGACGGATATTTTTCTTTGGGCAGGTACATCTAGTAAAAAACCGTTAAAGACACTTGAATAAATTTTTCGTTCAGTTGTGTATCAGCTTGCAAGTTTGCATACAACGTGTTTTTGTCAACAGAGAAGGGAGTGGTAAATATATTGAAATGCATTTCGTGTTTTCTAAAATCTTGAAATCTTTTCCAAAAACCTTGTGCCCAAATAGCAATTAGTGATGCATATTTTTCACTGTTCTCGTTTATTTGCTCAGACAGCGTTTCAAAGTGAACAAAGTTAATTCTTTATCTGAAATTGTCACAATTTCAGTTTTATTTTGAATGCCGTCACTGTTGGAAACATATTATTTAATCGTTGGTTTTCACCTTGAAGACACATGTTCAGTTCATTTATAAATGAGTAGTGATAGCCACTAAAAATGCTAAATCGGCCAATCATTTGTCATTTTCAATCTCAGGCATAGGTTTTACTTTTAAGTCCATAAAACATTTTATTTCATTTCTCAAATCATAAAAACATTTAAGCCTTTTGCCACGACTCAACCACCTTACTGCAGTAAAGTACACATAGTCTCCATAGCTAGTTTCCAATGTATTCAGAAACTCCCGTGACACAGTCGTGAAGGAGGACTCTTCCAGAAGTTTCCAACACTTGTAAGAACTTTGTCAGATATGCATTACATCCCGTGGGGAGTACTTCGAACGACAGTAAGATTCTTTTTTGAAAATTGTAATATTTCTGTGATCAGTCACATTATTTATCGGTCACACTTTGTAGTCTTTTAAAATATTTATAAACATATTTTCAAAGCATGTGTAATGATAAGTGGCCAACGGAAAAGTGATACGTAGCCAAAATGGTCCGTGAAACCATTTACGCTGACCAGTCCTATGCTCGAAGGAAACGCACACTCAGCAAGCCACTTCTAAATTTTTGAACCAGTGCAAATCAATTTATTGTCTATTTATAAAATAAAACAAATACTTACTTGTTAATACAATGAGGTAGCTGAATATAACTGAGCGCTGTCCCCCGTAACAGGCAATTGCATAAAACAACAAACTATCGTCAAAAACACACGTACTAATACTCTGGTCGATCAAATTTAAATGAGACTTGTAATATCAGCTGACAATTTTAAAACTCATTGTTGGAGCAACAATGAAAATTCGTCTGAGGTGTCCAGTATCATTAGGCATGTGTCAGATATTCAGATGTTTCAGTAACTGTGAGTTATCGAAAGCGCAGCTACGCAGTGCTTTTTTGTAAAATTTTTAACGAATGAAAATGTCAAACCCGTTGAAGTTTTGCGTAGACTACTGGCACAGTGCAGCAATATAACATGCTATCGAAGTTGCAGATATGCAAATGGCACAAAATGTTTCATGGTGGCTGAGAAATCGAAAATTTGTGTCATTCCCTTCGACCAAGAACTAGAGTCACTGTTTGAAACATAATTTATTAGCTGGTTTTTACCTTGGAGATTTATGTTCATTTCATTAAAATGAGTAGTGACACAGGCGTATCTACCTTGGAGCAGTTGGAGCGAACTGCTCCAGGCGCACGAACCATGCGGGCGCAAAATTAGAAAGGGTGGAATAAAATTTTACGAAAACGGTTGTATAAAAATTTTTCGATTTGTCAAATTTTCTATAAAATTTACAAAAAATAAATGAAATATTTTTTAGATAAATAAAACTATAAGCACCTAAATATATTAGTATGCACTTGGCTTATCCTAAATTTAATATCAGTAAATATTCATTATAAATGTAACATTTTATATACCTCTAATAAACCTATAAAAATGTACGATGATTGCTAAAAATGTTTAAAATCACTACTATAGACACTTACTAAACGTATCATAAGTTGTGTTTTACAGCAAAGAAGTTACATGTATCCGGGGAATCCCACGAGCGCAAGTAACTTCGGCGCAGACTAGAGTCAAATATTCGGGTAATTTTTTAAAGCAAGCGTAGTATTTAGCGCTTCATATTCCGCTTGTTTACTTTGTGTGGTGTACGGATTTGAAATTGACTCTTGAATGAATGTGTTATATAATTTTTAAAACTTATTGAGTGTACTGTGCATTGTAATTTATTGCTATGTTAAAGTGTACAATTTATGACTATTATTTTACTAGATTACTTATGTACAGTGTGCTTTTAGATTCATCGACGTATAATTTTAAAAGTAAGTGGTTTGCTTATAAATTATTATGTTAATTGAGGTTGAAATATACAGAATAATATTTAATTTAATTCAATTTTACAACGACAGATAATTTAAAAAATAGTTTTTAAAGTTTCTAAAAATAAGACATAAAAAATTAATTATTAACAATTAACAGAATATATATTTATATGTATTCTGTAAATTAAATTATGTTAATGAATACCATATATTTCTTAACATTATATTATAAGGTATGTATTATAAGGTATATTGTATTATAAGGTAATTAGAGATGGCAAAGAAAACTAAGTGGTGCTCAGTTTAGGAAAAGAAGAATAGAAAAGTAAGACGCCGAAAAGGAAGTTTTAATAAAAGTTGCTAAAATAGGAACATTTTTTAAAACGGTTGATTCAAATAATGCACCCGGTTGAAATTTTAATGAAAACAAATCATAAGCTCAAGGCAATAATTCTCCAGACAAAACAAATACAGATGTTACGAATATTTCTACTCCTGAAATAATTCAAGCAGAAAGTAAAGGTCTTCCACAACGTATTGATATGGAAATAGACTCATCTGACAAAGGAAAAATTTCAGAAGCTCTAACTACGGAACAAAAACGTATTAATCTTGGTCCCTATCAACTAAGGGGGTTGTGATGGCTCCAAGGCGAAGACGCTTCACTGCTGTGCCCCGGGTGATCACATGCAAACTGTCCCGGTTTCGACTGGCCGAGACTACTTCCACAACCCAAGAAGTGACTCGAGAAGATGAGTTTAGTGTTAAAAAAACACTTTATTTTTTTCTTGAAATGCTCACACAGAAATGCAACTGTACACAAGTCATCACAATTCTCAAATACAAACTGCCTTGCAGTTTCACACGGCCCACAGCCGAAAAACAAAAACGCACACGCTTCGACTGTCTTGTCGATACACGTGGCGACACACCCGACGAGATCACGTCAGAGGTCCGGTGACAACCGCTCTCTCAAACTCACTCAGCAAAAAGCCCCCTGTCCTCGACTGCTAGTTTTGTAACAACTGGAGTGCCTTGTCTAGATAGATTTATCTCCAGTATCAAGGTGTGAGATTTCACTGGTAGCTATCATCAGTGAGACACGTAACAAGTTACGTGTTATTTAAAATCAGTGCTTAGTGAGAAAAGTTACTATTACTTGAAGAAATTAAAAAAGTAGTGGAAGAACAAATTGCGAGCGTAATGGAGACGCTAACAAAAGGAGCTGAGTGCGAAAAGTCCCACCCGCTCTGAGTACAGAACGGGAGGGGGGGGGGAGGGAGAACGACTAGAGTGAAGCATCCTGTCCTGGGATCGATCCCAGGTCAGAACAGAAAAATTCGCAAGTGATTCTAACAATGTCAATTATTTTTAGTTGCATTTCTCCCGGAGCACGGAGTACTTCGGCGATGTTTTTAAGTAGATTAAGGATATCCGAGATTGAGAAGATCTGTGTTATTTCTTTAATAATTTTGGCGATTTCTGCGAAATCAGAGAGACCGCTGTTGATTTCGTTGACGGGAATATTATTATTACTTTTAGCAGGCTGGGCGTTGTGTTTAGATATGGGTTTTTCAATGGTTATTTTCTTTTTAGGGGCATTCCTAACATATTGATTAATATTGGGGTCAGTGTGGGTATTGTAGTCGCACGAAGCATTTTCCACTGGGCTAGCCGGGATGTTAGTATTATTAGCGGAGTAATTACCCTTATTCCACGCCGAAACGGCAGGAATAGGAGCAGGAATAAAATTAGTGGCTGGTTGAGGGTTAGTTCTAGTAGAATTTTTTGGATTAGATTTATTTGCTATGTATTTAGGGTGCCTTTCACAACCGGTGAAATTAGCTGTGTGGTTTCCCCCACAGTTAGCACAGCGAAATTTAGTAGGGTTATTGCGAATGGGACAGAAGCGGGCCTGATGGTCACCGCTGCAGAGTAAACATTTGGTGGTTAATTTGCAGGTAGTGCTCGAATGTCCAAACTTCTGACAGTTATAGCATTGAGCAAAACCTGAATTTACAAAGTTAGTGATTTTAATTTTGAGAAAATTAATGTGGGTTAGTTTATCTAGGTTATCGTTATTGGGAGAGGGTTTTAGTGAAGCCATAAAGAGTGGCAGAGTAGTGTTAGTCTTTTTGTTTGTTAGAAAGGCTATTTTAATGGGGACTATGCCCAAGTTGGTCAAAGCTTCGTGGATATCGTTACGATCACTGTTGGCAGGCAGTCCTCTAATAAGGATTTTCCTAGGTCTCTCTGACCTCGGGTCAACCGTTCTTAGCGGAATGTTGTTTTCAGTTAAATATTTAATAGTGTCTCTATATCTGTCAGTGTCGCTGAAAATTGTGTGAATTAGGCTGCCGGCCATAACTGGCTCGGCGTCGGGATAGATAGTCTTGATTATTTGCATAGTAGTTTTGTAGCTGTTACCAGCTTCAAAATAAATGTGATGTTTTTTATTGTTAGCTACAGGGTCGGCAGCTTCCTGCGTCTCCATTATTTCACAATTTTGTTCTGTTAGGTCAGCATTATCTGAACAAGTAGCCGCGATTTTATTTCGCGAGACTGGAGTTTCCTCTTCGTCTCGCGAACGTTTAACGTTGGTTTTAGTTATGACATTTACACTATCTTCATTAATGATAAAAGCTAGGTTGTGATTGTTTAAGGTATCATTAATACTATCGGTGAAGTTTTTAACATAGAAAGAAAATAACTTGTTCTTAAGGAACTCGTTAATATCTCTAACACTATTGTTAAGCACTGATTTTAAATAAATAAAGGCAGGTCTCACCCAGAAGATGTCATCAAAAGTGGCGTTGTCAACAGTCTTTGGCAGATGTTTGGTGAATTTCTTCACTGTGTTGAAGTATGGCCATGATCCATCGTAATTTCTTTCAAAAGTGTCCTTGATTGCAGTGGCAAGGGAGTGGAGGTTTTCTCGGTCGCTTTCTTCATCAGCAACGAAGGTTTCGCGGTTTTTAGCACATGCTTGAAGTTTTTCTTCAATAGCAATTGCAGTCAAGTACGGGTCTTCGGGATTAAGTAGATCATCATAAGGATTAGGAGTCAATTCCTTTTTGTTCTGTGCATTCTTGTTGGCCCCACGTGGCCTGTTGTTTCTTTTCTTTCGAGTAGCACTCGAAATGTTGCTTGACGGCGATTTCCAAAAGTCAAACTTCCTATCCGGGGAGTTGGTGCGCTGGCTCGAGCAGTCGTCAGAGTCTAATTCAGGAATTTGAAAAAAGCGGCCAGCAGGGCTTACGCCCGTCGGTCCAGCTACATCTGCCTGGTCATTCATGTACAAGCTAATAATAGCCCTACAGAATCATCCGACAAGACGTACCCGAAAACGTACGAGCAGTAAAGCTTGTGGCAGTAGAGCTACAGCACGTGGAAAACCACGTGTGTATCGGCGCTAGGCTTAGCGGAGCAGTTGTGACGCACGTCTGAACACCTCAGTGTCCAGCGGCTGTGTATGAAGCCCCCTGTCCAATGGCTCGCGGTCCTTTTTAAAACCTTGCTCGCCTCGCTCAACCGGTTCCTGGTGACGTCAACCCTTCCGGCGAGGAGCCTTTTCCCCAGCCAGGCGACTTCTTAAGGTGCTGTCAAACAGGTCTTGCTGAGCGTGACCCTGCATGAAATTGTCTTTTCATCACAACAAACAGTTTGGGGACAAAACCCTTTCTTAACCAGAGTTTCACTGCTAGCACGCTGTCAGAGGCGCTATTTCCACGCTATCACAGGGTCTTTCCCTAAAGATTCAGGTCGCAACGTAAACAGAGGCTTCAACGAGATGTATTACAATAAATATAACGGACATATAAAAATTAAAAGGCAATGCTTGTGGTATTCAACAGAAAAAAATATTTGTTTTTGTCAACCTTGCTGGCTCTTTGATACGTCAAACTGCGATTTAGCTTTCACAAGAGAAACATCTGCCTGGGCGCATTTAACAAGAAATTTTGAAAAAACACGAAAAATCAAACCAACACGGAATTTCTCGTGAGGTTTACTATCGATCGAAAAGTGGTTCAACTATAGATATTGTTAGTCAGCAAGAAATTAACAATGCGGTATATTATTGGCGCAAAGTGTTGCAACGTATTGTAGATGTAACTATCGCACTTGCTGTAATTAATTTACCTTTCCGAGCCCATATGATTACAGATCTTAATAATTACAAGATAAAAAGAACTTTTTATATACCATGTTTTTAAATTTTCTGTTGAATCATATAAACTTGACAATTTTATGCATTAATAAATATACTTTTTAAATTTGTTTAATGAATTATCCCATCAACTTGAAAGAAAATGAAGTTAATTGGAAGTTAACTTGCATTTAACTTTTCCCGTCCCGGTCGATAGATGGCTGCACCAGTCTACAGAACAAAATTAACTAAAAATGTATTCAATTCTGCTTAAAGATGGCTAAAAGTATTAAAAAATGCATTGTCATCGTGTTCTGAGCTATTCTAAAAGTTTCAAATGTCTAGCTAGTCGGGAAGTTAGTTTAAAATCGATTACAAAATTTGTACTGGACAAACACACAAACAAACAAGAAAGCAAGTTAATAAAAACATGGTAAAAAATGTAGAAATTTCGCAAGGAAATTTTCTATAAATAATTAAATTACTTTCTCGCTATGATGATGTTTTAGCAGATCTGTTAGAGAAACCCAAAGGCAGTACCAATTACTTGAGTCCGGATATACAAAATGAATGAATTAATTGTATTGCACATGAAATTAATATCAAAATTAAAAGTGAAATAGAAGAGGCCGCTTTCATAACAATAATAACAGATACAACTTGAGATTTACCAAAAGTCGATCAGCGAAGTACTGTTGTTGTTGTTGTTTCCAATCCTCTTGGTGTAGGAAAGCCTACAACAAGTCCAAAGGACCTAGGTCCTCAAATCCTAGGTCCTTGGCGAAGGGTAGTCGGTAGCTTCACTTTAAGGCGAGGTACCACTAAGGCTGAAGTCTTACTTGACCTCGAAGAGCATCGGTCCCGAAATTTTGAACCGAGTCAAGTGACGAGAGCAGAACACTTGACCCCGCACCCCCAGAGGTAAATTTGAGAACTTGGAGGACATTTTGCGTTCCCCGGCCACCATTAGTGAACACGGCGGTGGAATTTGAGCGGCGGGCATCGAACCAGGGACGTTCCGATCCCTGGAGGCCCGCTGCTCATGCCAACTGGGCCACCGCACTCTAGAGAGGTACTGTACTCCGTTATGTTATAATAAAAAAAAACGTGGAAATGAGAAACCATTCGCGCAGAAAACTATGGAAATGGACACGGACAAGAAACTGCGCGGTACGTAGTTATATTTAGGGCGATTCTTTCTGCTTTTTTTTTAATTAAAGTAAAACTTAATATTTTCAGCGCAAGCATGGGATAAATAAATATTCGAAAAGCTGCCGAGCAGAATATTTTAGATTTATTCTGTTGAAATAAAACATATCTGTGAATTAAATTGAAACATAAGAGAAAACATGCGCAGTTTTTCAAGGCCTTCTTCCATTGAACACATATAGCATAGCATTTAGGTCAAAATATAGTGAGTAATATGTAAGACACTATCGCAAAATTTCATTGAAATATCTGGAAAACTTCTTAAATGATGAGATTTGTCGTTTACAAAAGTAACTGGGAAAAGGAATTTTCTCGAAAATGCATTTCAAGAGGCTCCCTCCGGTCTTTTCAATAACGTTTTCGGTATATTAAATGGGCCATCAGTTCTCATGCAATGGGACGCACGAATAAAAGTAAAGCAGTTTTAGGATCCTGAAAGATTGGCCTTTGAAAGAGCAGATTAAATTTTTTTTCCAAATTTCACACCAAAACAGCCATTTCAATGCAGGCAGAGGCGTTCATAAGAAGTGAATCATAACAATAAAATAAGCAGTTTTTCGAGGCTTTCTTCCAGTGCTCTGCGTTTCAAATTTTCCTCAGTCCTATTTAAAAACCTCAGTGCGTAAGTCCTATAGAGTTCGGTTATGTCGGGATTTCAAAATTATTGAAACTAACGAAGTAGGAAAAATGTAAAAATCAAACGGGAATCATCTTGTTATGAAGTCTAATAGGAACACAAACAAAATAATAATGATATTATTAATAATTTATAAGTGAAAGAAAAAAGAATTAAGGAAACAATGTCTGCGCCACTGAATGGACATGGTTGCCCAAAATGGTTCCATAGTCACTGCTAGTCATCCCCCCTCTTAAGGTGTTAATGGGTCCTGCTAAAAACCACGATAGGATCGTTCAAAGCATGACTGAACCTCGACTATACTTTACTGTCGGAAAGAGTTTGGGTTGTAAGCTTTTGTGGTGTTCTCCACACGTCAACACATCCTGAAGTGGGGGATAGTGTGAAGATGGATTCATCTGAAATCAGTACTTGTTTCCATTGTCAGCTTTCCAGCTTTCCATTTGCATTGATGTGAGACATGGTGAGCTCTGGAAAAGTGGCTCTGGTGAAAATGTTTTGCTTCTTCCAGTTCCCATTTCCCTTTTATCTTTTTTAAGTTAGAAATGTTGTTTTTCAATTATAAAAACTATGCAAATCGTAAGATTCTTTATTTTATACTTTTGCGTTGTTTGTCGAGGATTACCACCTCCATATTTTCACGCCCGTCAAAACAGAAGATGTTTGTTCCATGTCGAGTAACTCGACTTGCGCACAACCTGGAAAAAAGTGAATTTTACTCTTTCTGATGTTTTTACTTTTTGAAATGTCAGTTGCAGGATTTTACTGCAACTGACCGACGAAGTACGTAGCTTTCGGGACGATCCCACGTGTCCTTCACGCGAGGGGTATAGAGGAGTCGAAAGGGTACTCGAATTTAAAATCCCGAGATTTAAAATTTAATTTAAAGTTCCGAGTTTTTTTAAATCCCGAGGAGAACGGAGCGATACGGTCTCCGCCACGTCCGTGAAGTTAGCGATCTCGCTGTATGACGTCATACCACTGAAGACTTCAAGAAAGTCCTTTTTAGTCCTAGAGAACTATGCTCTCCCAAATTCATCACAAAAATGAACACGGGGTCGTAGATTTCAAGCTACTTGAGTAAGCGATGACGTCAGCGAAATCGCCGTGCTTGATTATTGTTTTATTGGCCACCCATTGGCAAATAGTAGCATTAGAGAAACCTTTAATTCGTTCTAAAGCTATATTATTCCCAGAGACCTCTGCCCAGAACCTTGAAAATATAGTGTTGGCGCCGAATCCGAATTAACCGTAAAAGCAGTGAAATCAATCTATAGAAATTACCGATTTCCTCGTTACCAATCGAAGAAGCACGGACGATCCTACGTGCCCCTTACGCATCAAGTGTCGAAGAACCGCAAAGCTACTCGAATTTGCGATTATTTTTAAAATCAGTCACACAACTGAATGTTTTATTGAAGTCCTTCCTAATGTTTTTTAGGCCTAGGCAACCATATTCTGTCAAATGCATCCCAAAAAACAAACTCGGAGGCGCCTGTTTCAAGTTACTCGCGAAAGCGATGACTTCAGCGAAACCGCCGTACGAGTTTATCGTGTTTTAGGCAAATTATTGGGGAAAAGTAGCACTAGAGACTGTAATTCATGCTAAAGGTTAATTACTCCAAAAGACCTCTTACCAGATTGCCGGAAACTTCAGCGGTGGCGTGAGATTATTGAAATTAAATATTGGAAATGAATATCGAAATTGAATGGCTCATTGAATACTGTTTAAATTTTACTTTAGTGAAATTATGAGCTACCTCATAACATAAATCAAGAAACAGGATTCTATCAGGGCCGTAGTGTTTACTTTTGGCAGTGGCAGATTTCCGCACATGTGATCGAAGCGCAAGCCTCGGGCCCCCAAATCAACCCCAATAATTTTGACTTCTCTCTTATTAAATCTTTTTATTTAGTAGCCACTATTGTGTACATTGTGGATTCAAAAACATACAAATTTCCTCCTAAATTCGTAAATTTGGGTTGTAAGGTCTACATAATGATTGAACAGATGTTTGGAATCTTCGAAACGGGCAATAAAGATAAGGATCTAACACTACCTAGACCGACATCGGCACCCTTCACCTAAACCCACAAATCCCGCCTTCTCTATATTATTCTTATCTCGATGGTCAGTACCTATTGGAACTCATTCGCTTTTCGAGGGCCGTATTTTCTCTGATGTTTCTATTCAGTTTACTTTATCCAAGTGATTTAATATTTAAAAACATCTGATGGGGCCCCCAATTTATTTCCGCCCCGGGCCCCAGAAATCGAACCACTGTTCATAGGATTGTGCTATTTGAATTTTTGTTTACAGTTTATGAAATTGAAACAATTGAATATATTCTCCATTCTTGAGATAAATACGGAAGCAAATAGATCCAAACAACTGAAAATTTTAGTTAGTCATCATTGTTATGATTCTTGTGCTGTAACAGAGGAAGAGGTTAGGCGTTCTATTCTTGGACCATTCTCTGATAAAATTTCAAACGTGAAGGTTGTTTAAGAGAGCTATTATAAGTATTATAAACTTTGTGATTGAATTATATTGAAAACTAAACAAACAAACAAACAAACAAAAAGAGAGAGAGAGAGACTGAGAAATGAGCTTCAACTGCTGCGCCTTGAAATGCCTGTAAGTAGAACTAACACCTTCCTTCCCAATTATTTCAGATTTTAATGGATAGAAAAGGGATTGCTTGTGACCACGGATGAGCGTACAGAAAGATTGTTACAGAGCGTACAGAAAGATAATTAATTCTGTACCATGTATTACTCAGTTTGGTAGAGTCAAAACAGGCGTCTGATGATATTTAGATGCCATCGAAAAATTTAAAATGAATCTAGTTATTGACGAAGACTAGAACTTGTATACAAAATATAATTGTACGCGATAACGATCGATCGCAAAACCTTCTGCGATGGACTGGTCAATCCCATTAGACCTATTGGACATCCCTGACGTAGAAAATCATTTCGATGGAAACATCACAAATGACCTTCCAGAGAGCAAACTATTTGTTACACTTAAGCAAAAATTTACAGGTAGACTTGGAACTAGGTCACGCCATCGTTATGGACGTTCCATAACAGATGGGTCCGAGGTAGCCTCGTGGTAGCTCGTTGGTTCTGCAACTGGGGGTGCTCGGTTCGAATGTCGACGACGCCATTCAATACCTTCTTGTCTAGGCTGGATAGGGGCACGTTAAGGCTGTAGACCGGAAATACTCCCATGATGTCAGAAAGGGCGGGAGAAGGTACGAGTTACCCAGATGTCGCCCCCGGGGTTGCTCGGTCTAAATTGGGTAGGCAGACTATTCACCTGCAGAGATACCATCAGAGAATGCCTTAGGCCCGTATGCCGATCAAACACTTACGACAGCTAAGCTCTCGCAAGGCCCCTCCCTTCCGCAGAGGGGTGAAAAGTGAGATGCAGAACAAACAGCGAGAGCTTTTTCTCTCGTAAATACGAACGTCACGTGATCAAAACTTGCGGCTAGTAGGGAGCTCTCGTAGACCAGTCTTTTCTCTCGCAAAACCGGAAAAGTCATTCGCCGCATAAGGAGAAGGATGTCACCCCTCTCTTTAAGCAGGGAATGAATATTACAAAATACGGATAATCCACTTGAGATTGAAGATGAAGTTTTTATTACAAAAATTTAGACTGTGCAAACATGAATTGATGTGTTTATTACATTTTTTCTACAACATCATCTTCAGCATTTATGAGCTCTAAAAGCTTATTATTTCTGACTAACAACTTATATTTGTCTTCTATTATTTTAATTAATGTTTCTAAATTTTGATTAATTTTTAGCAGAATTCCTTGCCGGGATGTTGTTTCGGCAGCCACATTTATTTCTTGCACCATAGTTTTTTGGGTTTGAAGAGCCTCAGCTTCAAATTTATTTAACTCGGCTGCTTCTCCTTTTTCTTTTTAAGGCTAGATGCCTCCTGCCACGTACTGTTGAACTGTCTAGAAAATAATAAAAAATGCATAGTAAATGAGATAGCACATGGAACAGAGCTATTATTTCATACATAAAAATCAACATAAGTTATTTCATAGAAGTTATTGTCACAGATTATATAGTAAAACTGCAAATGATTATGAAGAAGAGTTCTATGCAGGCATTTCCATAAAAGTATGTATGTTACGTAAAACATACAATTGTTTAATTTCTATAAAGTATGGTACTATAAAATTTTTAAATATCTCCAACAATTTCAGCCTGAAATTTATATTTTAAAACTTGTTACAAAAATTTTATTTAAATTTATCAAAATCCAAATAACTTACTTGATGATTGAGCAATATGCCAAAACTTTGTTTCTGCTGTTTTAGTGGTAGTTACAATCTTAGGAATTGTAATTCACTTTGAATAACAACAACTTTCTGGGGGGGGGGGAAATTAATTAGTATAAATAGTAAATAATTTTGCTTTAAATTTATTTAAAAAATTCAAATTTTCCAAAAGCATTATGAAACAAACATTCATTTTGTTAGTTAAAATAGCTATTTTTTTCTCTAGGATTTTTCTTAGCTTTATGATTATTAAATACATAGTTGTATTTAACAATCATAAAACTAAACATAATTCTGATATATGACTGAGCATTGGCAGTAATCTTTTGAAGCACAATTATTAAATTTATATTTGCTATTTAAGTGTACAATGTCATGGTCTCAATCTAATATTAATAGTGCAGTGATCTTTATCTGGTAACAAAGCCTCCTGCAACAAAATATTTTGATCTTTGTTTAATGATTAACTAACAGCATTTTTTAAAATTTATAATAAGATTTATAAACAAAATAGAAATATGATATTCTTGTACACAAATGCCAGAAAAGTCTAACAGAACATTTTTAGTACTTAATTGTCCCTTAAATAAGCATTAGGACATTTTTAAATTTTGCTTTAATTAAATTTATTTATGATAAATATATTGCAATGTAAAAATATGATATATTATAAATAGCATTGAAAATGATTAAAAGAAATTCTAATAAACTGGTAATTAAATACAAAATTAATAGTTTACTTACCATCCATTTTTTTCTGTTTTAAAACAGTCTACAAGTAAAAAAATAATAATAAAATATTAGGATATTGCTGAAGTTAAATTACATTTTTTTCATTTCAAATACAACTGAAATTACTTACCAATGCAGATGAATCGAATGACTCATCAGTGATGCCTTCACTGCACTTTTTTCTCTATCTACTGAAAAATTTGATGTTCTTTGAGACATTTTTATCTACAAAATGTAAAAGAAGCCAGCGCAACAGCCACGTTGGTCGATGTCAAAGCGCGGGTTTTTTCCAATACTGTATACTTTTTCTTGAACCCCAACGCAAGGAAGCAATTAAAATGCCGTGTTTGAGGCAGTTTAGTGGGACGGTTTCGCTAAATTTAACGTCGAATCCCCCCGACGTAGGGTTCGTGAGGGGACCCCTGCTCCCGCACTCGGGAGGAGAAAAAGGGCGTGGCTTGACCATATAAGGTTTCCTTACACATCTTGACGTCATCATTTGTGGAAGCGCAAATTGTTTGATCAGCATAGCTAAAATGAGTGTTTTTTCCCTACTCTCGCAAGCAACCTCCCCCCCCCCCATTTGAGGAGCGAGAGTCACATCGCTCCACCGTTTGTTCTGCATACGGGCCTTAGTTCCTACGTCCCCTGTATGGTGGGTTGGAAATTGGGAAGCATAACCGATAAAAACTTATCGGTTGCCGAGAATCCATAGCCCTTGCCGAGGTTCCCATAGAGAGAGCGAAACCCAGGTCCTGTATGGAGATGTCCATTTTTACTTCATGCTCCGCCTCTTTAGCACGACTTACGCATTTTACCATCTGTTTTGAAAGTAATGAGGAAAAACAACTTAAAGGAGTTGTGGGGGTGGAGGTGTAAATAAAGCAGACTACATTTTCATTGGTTCGTAGAGTGCAGATGTACATAATTTGGTGCATCATGATGGAAGGAGAACAGACAAACCGACATCATCTTGTTTTTGATTATTGATATAGTAAACATTAAGTCTCCCATCATTACATTCATTTATAAATATTTAGAGAATCTCGTTTTCTGACGTTCTTCATTTTTTCCCTCTTCAGATTCGGGTGCCGTGCAGTTTCTGAAAAAAAAAAAAAAAGGCGAGAGATAATCTAAAAAGACATCACAAATTTGAACTGTAAGTACTCATTTATTGAGTGTTTTGGTACCAGCTAAACAATATCACTGGTTAGTTTTTTTTTTTTTTTTTTTAACATTCTTACTTTACACACAAAAAGTTTTCGCTCTTATTCTTTAAATCCAAGAATAAGAAGGTCTAAAGATTAATTTTAAGATTAAATTTAGATTTATCTAGATTAATTTTTCCTTCTTAAAAGTGCATCGTCCAAAGCAGGGGTTCCCAACCGGTGGTCCGAAACAACCCAAGAAATGGTCAGCGAGGTCAGGAGTGATTTAAAAAAATGGTTTCGTTGATTCGAAACCACCCGCATTTCTTCAGCTTTCTGACGTTTCGAGTACTAAAAAATCCTCGTTCTGCTTAAGTTTTCTTGTATATTTTTTTTGTGGCGTGTCCTCTATCAACGATTTTTTTGCATCAACTTTGTCCGCAATTCCTCTGTGAATGTTTAACAGTGCTAATGCTACAAGTCTACCCTCTCTCATGGTTGTTCTCATCCAGTCCTTCAACCTTCGAAGGGTTGAAAAGGACCTCTCATCAGTATCTGTGCTAACCGGCAGAGTTGCAAAAATCTTCATCAATTCGTGTATTGCAGGATAAACCTCTTTGTCACACTTGATGAGAGTTTCAATGCCTGTTTCTAGAATTTCTTCATTTTTTGTCTTTGGTTGCTGATTTAACCATTTATTTTGCCACAGGGCAACTCCATTGCTAAAAACAGCTCCACTTACCAACCTTAGCTTACTTACCAAACCAAGACCTTAGCTGATTCTCTTAGGTTTGTTGGGGACATTTTAACAACCGAAGTGGGTATCAGGATTAATAGTTCAAGGAGTTTCATAATGTCATCGGGGAATCTATCTTTGATATCTTGAAGTATCCTGTCTAATATAGGAATGTAAATTGTTACTCTGTATAATTCCTCAAGCTCGACAATTTGGGGTTGGTTCGGTTTTTTTGCCTTTGAGCAATACGAGGCAAAGACACCTCCGTACACCTATCTTCATCTAAACCCGTTCCTACAAGATATACATCATGGAAAAACTCTTCACACTCTGATCTTCTCTGTTCAAAGGTAGAACAAGTAGATTGATGAGCTTCATTGGCTTCTTTTTGGTCAATGTTCTTTTTTTGGAATAGCCGGCTAAGAGGTAGAGTGATAGCTAATATGTCTGCTAGAGACGATATGGAAACTATGAAAGAACTAGTGCTTATATTATTTAAAAGAGACAGTGCTTTGGTAGCTGCTTCGGTTTCCTTCCAAGTACTTACAACTTCAAGCACTTCATGAATTTTTGGAAGGCTTGAACAAAACAAATGAATATATCGTGGCATTCCACCCATCTTGTTTAGCAGAGCCCTATAAGCTATCTGCCTAATTTTTGTTTTGAGACAGAGTTTCTCTTTGGGCTTGCTGTAAAAAAAAGAAATAACTGTTTTTATGGTGTCGACTGCACTTCTGATCTCTTGAATCTTAGAGGCCGTTGTCAGTGTCAAATTCAAAGAATGGTTTAAGCACGGGTAATGAGTGGCGTTGACAGCACAACGTTTCACAGCATTTACTGCTCCCTTTACCTCAGACACCATAGTACTACATCCATCAGTGGCTATTCCTACACAGTTTTCTGGGTCCAAATTATTTTTTTAATTAATCCAAGCACAGTACTTCCTATCACTTCACATGTCAACGAGGGTTCACTTAAATAAGTTACGTCGTCTTCTAGTTCAAAAGCTTCAACGAGTTTTCTGGAATCCACAAAGTCCAGGAAATTTTCATAAACATTTCCTTCGTAGCAGTAGCGTGTGGTAAATGTCAATTGGGAATCATGAGCAGCATCTGTTGTTTCATCAAATAATATGCTATAGTATTTTGCAGTTTTGATTCTTTCCAGTATGACATTTCGGACTTCAGTTCCGCAACAGTTGATTAATTCATTTTGAATCTTTTTACTAGAGTACATTGCATTAGCGCATGCTGACTTGAGGTGTTTGCTGAGATTCTCATCTCCTGATTCGATACGAAAACGCACGTTCTCTGAAATTTCCTTTGTTTTGGGTTTGAATTTCCTTTATTACGCTGCCATCATCGCGGTGGCCTCTTAGTGGAATGTTTTGTTTCTCCAGAAACAAAATGCACTTGACCAGAAAAATGGAAGACAACATTTTTCTGTGTTCTTCCGCTTGCTTGAGGTGGCCTTTATCTTATATATTTCTTACACTAAGTTGAGGAGACTGCACTCTTACCAAAAATTCTTTACCAGTTTCAACACCTTTCTTATGGTAAAGATGGTTTTCATGTTGTATTAGACAACCATCTTTGCCAAGCAGTTTTCGAAAATCGATCACAGGTTTTACCACTAATTTTTGCAAATTTACCCCTCTAGCAGTCAAACTTGATAAAAATAATGGGCAATAGCGGCAACAAAGCCCTTGCTGTGACTTTGAAAAGACGAGCCAAGGAAACTTTGTAAATAGTTCTAGATTAGGCCGGCGATTCCAGATCTTCCCCCCACTGCCTTTTTGTATAGACAATGGAAAGTTATATCCTTGAGGTGGATTCCAATCACGTAGCAGTATCATTTCCTTAGTAAAATCATCCAGCTTACCTGCCTTTTTGATAAATTCACCAATATCACATTCATTGGTTGATGTGGTCGGAACATCGGCACTACTAATTCTGGAGCGACTTTCAAATCTAACGAATTTTTCGGTATCTCCCTCAAACAACACTTTTGGGGCAACTTCTGGATGGGTTTCTACATTTAAAACTGTAAAAATGGAACTTTATTCATTTGGCTGTCATCGTTCGATGTTGGCGTTGATTTTGTGAACCTCTTGCTAAAAAAGCTTTCCATAGTGCTTTGTTTCCTTTTTGCAGTAGTTTTACCCTTCTGAAAGTAAAATTTCATTATCAAACGCCGTTTAGAAATGTGTTAAAATCAGGTTGCAAGATTCCACCGCACGAAAAAACATGTTAAAGAAATGCATTTAAAAACAATCGTACTTACCATTTTAGTGCAAGGGTAGTATGGTACTTTGTACATAAACCATCAAACTCAACAAATGACAGTCTGAAAAAAACACACACGCACTTTGCAATTCTTAAACAGACCCGTTTTTCAATAACCACAAGTCAACAAACACTGAACCTGTCTCTGTGTCACTCACGCTGTACGACGTCAGGGACAGGGATCTTGGCGCGACTGGTGATGGGGCGCGGCGATCGCGTATCTATTTTTATACACTAGACTCGACCTTCAAGCGAAATGCACTGCACTGGCGCACTTCTAATCGAGAAGCACGTTTAAACTTAACGTTTCTTTTCCCAAAACTTGGCATTAGCGCTACATATTATTTGTTACTTTATTTACTTTGCTTCTTGTAATCTTGAGTTCTTTCTTTAAATTAAAAAACATGACCTAAAGGGGGGGCTGCAGCCCCCTCAGCCCTCCCCCTGGATCCGCCCCTGCAGGCATCTGAAAAAACAATTGATGTCATCAAAGTATAAAAGTTTTGAAACAAAAAAGTATAAAAGTTTTCATCTTCAAATGAATGATTTTGGAATGAATGTATAACGAATATTTGCTTGCTTTCCAGGTCTATGTACAACTGCTTCTCATTTATGCCTGAAGTCCAAGAAACATTGTCAAATATGCATCGCCGCAGGCCTATCATTGACATCGCTCAGCTCTGGTTCCGAGAGCAACATGCTACTTTGTTACTGACTTGGATTCGTTTGCTGCATGACAAAGAAATGGACTTGAACGATGTCAAACCGTACCTCTTTCGACTTAAGGACTTTCGAGCAATTTTTCCCACTCTTAGCCGAAAGGGCAAAAAGCGTGCACTCAAGTGGCAGAAGTTGGCCAATTTTTCAATTGTTCAGGTCTTCCTTTACCGCAAGAGACTGTATGACCCTTAAAGGGCATGGTCTCTGTGGCGTCACTTAACATCGACTGTCTTTTCTCTGCATCGATTACGTCCAATTTTTACCGATCTTAGCAAATGTAGTGCACTATTCCGCCTCTTGCACTCTATTCTCGAATTTTATAACTTTATTACCGATGATGACTCACACTTCCGATTAAGACATTAACAAAACACTGAACTTTGCCTTTCAATCAGCTACAGCCATCTTCCTACCACCATCTTTCTTCCACCTATCAGTAAGCATCTTCCAGCCATACCACCCAGGAGAAGCCACTGAGCTACGTTTCTAATACCATCGGGAGCGTAAGACGGTGGTGGTTTATGGAGAGCGGTTTCGTAACCTACCTCCAAGTGGTGCTCTCCGGTAAACGCTCTCACCACTTCAGGCGGGGGCGGCTAAAAGGTTACAGATCATCAAGGAAATAAAGGCTTACAGAAACTGACTCTATGGAACATATATATTTTAAGCGAAGACATCGAAAATAACGCTTCCTCGAGTTTGTGTCCTCAAGTTTCGGAGATATGGATTCGCTATCCGATCCTGCCAAACGTAGAATCCAGCAACCATATTGGTGCTACTGGATATTTTGCATTACACATTTATCAGCAAGTAACATGCAGCAAAGTTATGAACAGAGAAACGGCCACAGAGTAACAATTTTAAGCGTTCGGAAGGTAGAAAAGAATACATGAATGTGCTCAAGATTGATGTACAGCGATTGCTTCTAAACGTCTTTTGTTTTGCATCTGTTCTTTTATGTGTAAAGTTTTGTATTTGATGATTAAAGTTCAGTACATTGTTTAATGAATCATGTTTGGCTCACTCAGCTATATATAATGAATATTTATATATCTCTTTGTAGGATATTTATGAATGAACATTATGAGAAGTTGATTTTTAAAAGCTCGTTGATGACATCTATCGTACAGCCCTAGTGACATGTTTTTATCACAAACTATAGAGTCTGCAACAAACTCAATCTTACCAGGTAGGGATCGAGATGAAAAATGCAACGGTAGACATGGCATTACGAGAAAATGTGGGAATATATTCACGCTCCACCATAAAAATTCATTTGAGGGATATGCGAAAAAAAAATGCTTCCACTCTACAGCATTTTCAATCCGAACTAAGAATCATGGTTTTTCATAACCAACGAAATGTTTCACATCATCACGCAAATATATCATGCCAAAAGACGCGCTTCGCATTACCAAGTTCTAAAGTTGGATCGTTGAGCTCTCAACCGATATTCGGCGCTGTTTTTTCTTTTCTTTTTCACAGTTGGCTTAAAGCTTTTATTCTGAAGTTTAGCGAATGATTTTATTTCAGTTCGTAAACCGAACTGCTTTTTATTTGGGTGCGCTTTAATTTCCCATGTGTTGTCCCAAAGCTCTTCTGTTGCTGTTGTGGGCCTAATGGCTAGAGAACTGGCTACCGATACTGGAGTCTAAGAGTTCGATTTCCACTGTTGTCATGGATGTTCTAATCCTCAGGATCATTTAGGAACGTCTTTAAGCAGTAGGTCACGATGTAATTAACCTTCGTGTAGCAAAAATATGACCGTAACACTCCTATCAACCAACCAAATTTTGCCGTCGGGAGATTATCATTTTGCGTTTATTGGTCCAACAAAACTCTTTGATTGGGCAGGGCTACATTTCAAAATGTTTGCCCAACTCGTGTCCTTCAAGGCTACTAGGAATGCCAGCTCTTCAGTCATATTAAATTCGTTGTCAATTCTTCGAATAAATACGGCAAGTTGAGCCGTATCCGTAGCACCAGTACTTTCATGTAAAACCATGGAATAAAACTCGAAAGTAGCACGCTGAGATACCAAACATTTTTCAGTGGTTTTCGCTAAATCTTCAATACGCCTAGCGATTGTTTGGTGTGATAAACTTATTTTACAAAAAAATCAGATTTTGTTTTCAAGACATTATTATTACAAAATCACCGTCAGTAAATGACTTTGAATTTTTTTAGTAATTAAATTTGCTACCACATAACTTGCCTTGACTAATGAATCAGTTTGAGAAGTCATTTTTCGAAATGGTTGTTGTTGATTCGTAAGATTTATTTTCAGATCCAATATTTTTTTTCCTTAGTATTCACTAAATGTTAAATGCATTTGAACATAATGCTTTTTTTTAGACAATACTCTTTGAAAGCGGATACTACTTCTCCTGAATATCGAACGTAGCGCTTTATTATTAGCTCCAACAAAAAATAGGCGCGAGTACATTTTTCCGGAAACGCTTTATTTTTCGTCCACTAATTTTCTTTTCCCTTTAGCAATCTCACTTTGAGATGCTGAAGAATGAGGAGTTTTGAATTATTGATTCTGAGTTCCTTAAGGCTGCTGTGTACTAACCCTATTGAATTCGCTCACATGGAGAAAATGAGTCTACCATTTACATCTACATAAACACTGATAATCCAGTAAAAGTGGTATTTTCAGATAGACTGAACTTTTCTGCACCTTGCAACAGGATTCATTTTATAAATTTCGTCCACCAAAGGAATTTAAAAGCATTTAAAACACCCTATACCAGATTTTTTTCAAAGAATAATTTAAATTTTAAAATATGATTTGCATTTTTAAAAAAACGAAAAATGCCCCAAGGTGTAAAATTTCTTTCTCTATATCACGGAGTACAATTTAAAAAAATCTTTAAATCAAAGTCGGCAATCGTTGGACACATTTTCTCCCTAGGTTAACATTGAGGTGAGCGAATCCAATAGAGTTAGTACACAGCAGCCTTAATACTATATATTTACTTTATTATTTTTATTTTAAAATTGGTACTAACAAAGTGAATTACGGATACAGATATCGATTTTGAAAATTTAAAGGCTAGATAAGAAACCAAATATTTTATTGAGGTATCAATACAGTTTTATAAATATCCTTTTTCGTACTAAAATCCACCAGATTTATAAATTCAAACAGAATTGGAAAGATAAAAGATTAGGCTTTAATGTTATTTCAAAAAAGAAAGAAAAATTCGATATTTTGGCCGAAAATGCCGTTTTAAAGTAAGAAATGTGTTATAAAGTTTTTTTTAACGTTTTCTCAAAATTAATTCTTTCATCTCTTGACACAAAACTTCCCATAACAAAAAGTGACTCTTAAAATGCCTTAAAATTTCGCGTACTTTATGTACAGGGTGTCCCATAATTCTCCATACAGAGAAAAAAAATTCTCCTTCTTAGAAGCGTTCTTCAGCAGTGGAAGACACGCATTGAAATGTGTTTCCGGCAAAATGGCAGTCATATAGACAATATATAGAGCATATTATAAAATAAAAATGGTTTATGTCAAGAAAAGTTTACTTTTCCTATGTATGAATATAAAGAAATAAATGTTAGTATTATATATGTATGGAATGTATTATTTTTCCTATGTATGGAGACTTATGGAACACCCTGTATAAATGTTTATAAAAGGAATAAACTATGCTCAGTATTTCAGATTAATTATTTTTTTGTTTACATAGGTACGGTGGCGTAGTGAGCATAACTGGCTCCCGGGGTGTTACGTTTTACCTTTCTTATTAAGGGTAGAATTTAATTAAAATAAATTGTTAAGATTGTTAAAGCTTACATGCACTCTTGGAGGTGTTAAAAAATATATAGTTGCATGAAACATATTAATTCACTTGCGTTGTTGTTAGTACATTTTAAAGACGAACGTTGTGTTTAAACAATAACCCATCAAAATAAAAATATCTGGTTCACTTGCTGATGCCCCTGCTGTAGAGGGTTGAATCACGAAAATTATTTTAAATTAACTTGACAAAATTCACTGAAAAAGAAAACTGAAATAAAAATTACCTAAAAAGGAACGGAAAAACTAAGAGGCAACTGAATGACAAGACAAAATTTATACCAAAAATTAACATAATTTATTTAAACGTTATTTACCATTAAGTATACACTGCCTATAGGCAAATTACACACTGAGGATACACTCTCCTCTAAATTTCATCATAATCAATTTTTTCATATTATAATTTAATTTAACCAAATTCGCGTAAGTGGCTGGTAACCAAAAATTTTAATTCATTAATTATTAAGTTAAATAAAATTTTTAAAAATTAAGGAAAAACATCGTTATAGCTGCAGCGAATAATAAAAAAGGGGGGGACGGTACCGTCTTCAATAGCAGAATTAACAAGGGGATGGGCTAGCAGGTCTTGTCATGGCTAGGGAGTCTTTCTCTCCTTCCTTAGACATCAGGGGTCCGCTGAGGCAGCATCATCATCATCTCTGGGATCTAACTCGCATCTCTCGGCTAGTAGAGTTGAGGGCTGCCCCACTTTCCAAAGTCGCCGGTTGAGAGAGAGAGAGAGCGAGAAGAAAAAACTCCCCCTCCAAAATTCTCCTTCGCTGACCTTGTCACCCCTTTGTATGGCTACGCGTGGATGAAAAGAGGGCGTCTTCGCTCCTTGATTTTAAAAGGAAAACCGGACCACCAGAATTTGAGGGACTTGAATTATAAAATGATACGCTGTATAGTATTTTTTTCAAACTTTGATCTTGCAACAAATCGGGATTTCTTTTTAAAACTCTGGGACAAAACGCGGCGCTTGGCTATATCCGGCGTATCCATGCGCCTACCCCTCATCAAACGGTTGTTTCGATTATCTCTTGGCCAGCTGCAACAGCCATCAAAAAGGGGTTGTTTTTCGTATGCCTTCTTGTAATGGATATTTTATTCCTGATCCCTTTATCTGGTATAGTTCTGGGTATGTGCTGAGAAAATACTGTGAAAATGACGAAGAGTTCATGGATCGATTACTTTGCCCTACCAGCCCAGTTTAAACAAGGGTATGGATACATTATATAAAATTCACTATTAATTTTTAAAAAATAAAACACTCTAAAATTAATAATTAAATATGTTGAATATTTACCAGCCACCAAAAAAACAATATATCAGCCACTTTAACAAGTAAAAGAATAAAATAAAAAAAATCCATGTTACAGTCATCTCTAGTTATTTAAAGTTAAAAATATCAATTATTAATGCTTGCCGTGATCCAATATTTTAACCTTTAGCTTACGGGGCCCATTTTTCCAATTCCCTCTTTAGAACGGGAAATTTCATGCCCCTTTGTAAGGACGGCCATTAAGGGGGTTATATATATATATTATATATATATATATACGAGGGTTGGGACATAAGTCATGGCAATTATTTTTTTTTCTTGTTGATATGTGAACGGTTCACAAACGTATATGTGTCGAGTGGAAGTTCTGCAGGCATAGTGTGTATGCAGAACAACAGATGGCTCAGTGATAGCTGGTAGTAGCGCAGAGAGAGCTCTGAAATCAGTCAGTTGGTGAGTGTCGTGCGAGATGGAAGTAACCCGTGTTGAGCAGCGCGCTTACATCAAAATAGCCGTTCTCCGAGGGAGAAATGCGATGGAATATCACAGTGAATTAGTAGAAGCCCTTGGGAATAATGCCCTACCATAATAATACCCACCACTACATTGAGGGTCTTTAGGCCCAGGTTTGTCATGTCAACTTTATGTGTACTGTGTTATCATTCTTTTGCACGGTGAAGGCCATATTTCCCTGTATACTACCGTAATAAATTAGTGTGTTACGATATTTCAGTGCTATTCATTGTCCACACATGTAGTTACGACCTTGTCCTTTCGTCTGTATATGTCACATTTTCCAACCGGACTGGTATCTTCAAGAAAAAAAATAGTTGCCATGACTTTTACCCCAACCCTCGTATATATATATATATATATATATATATATATATATATATATATATATACATACAGTGGAACCTCGATATATTGAATTCCTTGATAAGTCGAAGTTTTTCCATTCTCCTTAAACCTGCCTAACACTCCCATGTTATTATTAAATCGAACCTCGGTATATCGAAATCCCCGATATTTCGGAGTTTTCTCTTTCCCCTTGAGGTTCGATAAATCGAGGTTACAGTGTGTGTGTATGTATATATATATATATATATATATATATATATATATATATATATATATATATATATACATTCATTCTTGGGCTCGTATCCTTGGGTTACATGCTATCCCACCCCTAAGGAAAAGGTTAATATATTCTCATGCTACCTCCCATTATCAGAAAAATTTCGCACTTTTTCTAATTATCTTCAGTAATAATCAAGCAATTAAAAATTGGATCGCCGCTAGTTGGAACAAGTTGAGTAGAGGCTTACAGAGTTTTAACAATGCAAATATATTTAAAGACAGACATTACAACGCGCTTTATTTATTAATTATATCCTATAATATTAATTAAGTGTGTTTTACCTACATCACAGGGGCACAATAACTTTTTGGCGCCTCCGCCCCCAAAAGAGATATAGTAATATAATATATAGAATATACTCGTAATAAGAATATAATACAATTATTAATAGATTGCAGTACCTACCTTAAAATATTCTGCAATATATTACGAATAGTCACTACATAACTACGCATCTACAAAATATTATACTGTTTTGGCTTTAAATTTGAGACAAAAAAATCTAGTTAAAAATCAAGACTAGGATTGGATTCGGAAATGTGTCTGTGGCAGAGAAAAAAATCGGACATACTTTCATCTAGACTTAGTTAAAAAAATATTATTTATTTTACATATTTATATAATTGTCTTAAAAAAACATACAGTTTTTAAACAATGAAAAAAAGTTAATATATTTTATATATAAGTAGATATATTTATTAATAATAATAATAATAATAATAATAATATAATATTATAATACATTGATACAATTAATTATTATGTATGCATTTTTACCATGTTTTTATTAACTCGCTTTTTGTTTGTTTATTTGTATGTGTGTGTGTGTGTGTTTGTGTTTGTCCGGTACAAATCCTGCAATCGATTTTTAACTAACTTCCCGACTAGCTAGACATTTGAAACTTTTAGCATAGCTCAGAACACGATGACAATGCATTATTTTAATACTTTTAGCCATCTTTAAGCAGAATTGAATACATTTTCGGTCAATTTTGTTTTGTAGACTGGTGCAGCCATCTATCGACCGGGACGGGAACGAAAAGTTAAATCCAAGTTAACTTCCAATTAACTTCATTTTCTTTCAAGTTGATGAGATAATTCATCAAAAAAATTTTAAAAAGTATTTATTAATACATAGAATTGTCAAGTTTATATGATTCAACAGAAAATTTAGAAACATGGTATATGTTGAGACTTTAATTTTATTTACAGAGAACAGCACGTTTTCTTTATTTTATTTTGAGAATATCTATTTTTTAGATGGCAACTTTTTTTGTTTAAAAGTTATCTACCATTTCGTTGTTATAGTTGCTAGAATTTTGGCCTGTTATATGTGAGTTTTCGGTGAATAAAATTCTTTTAAGTTATTTACAGATGAAAATGTATTTTATCTTCTGTGTTGCTGAAGTTTTTAAGTACAAAGAGTATTATTTCTTTTGAGAAGATGGAATGCATTAAATTAGGATTTAACCGCCAATTCTCAGAGGATAAATTAATAGAAAATTTTGTTTAAAAGGAAACTAGTTGAGAAAAAGTTACGGAAGATATTTTGAGAAAATAAAAAGTTTAATATTTTTTAAAAATAGATATTTAGGTTAAAAGAGATGTGTCAGCACTGCTGTTAAAATTTCAGTTTCGTGGCGAAGTACAGTAAATTTTGAGGAACAGAAAATAAAAATCGCCAAATCCAGGAAATAAAAATCCCCAAACAGATTAGATGAGAAATCGCGCCTTGGCGTTCGTTGCATATACTCCATCTGAGCCAAGTTTGATACTGAAGGCAAATTCGTTTTGATTTGAATTGCAGAAACTTTCATTTCGGAATTGTTTACAATGGAAAAGTTAAGGAAACCCCGTGGTGCGTTACGCACTTCATTTTCGAGATCCCTGAAAATGTTAAAAACAGAACTTAGTAAAAAAGAAATAGATAAAGATTTTATAAAGGATACAACCACGAAGATTGATAAGCTTGTGAAATTAAAAACTATGATAAAAAAATTATTGATTTAATTTCTGATGCTAAAGATTCTACTAAAGAATTAGTTTTTGCCGAAATGGAAGAATGCGAAAAATATTCTGATGATTACATAACAATTAATCGTTTGGTCTCAGAGATTTTAAGTAGTGACGGATCAGTTATAAAAAATATAAACCAGAATGAGCCATTGAGTAAGGATAGTAAACCTAAGTACTATAAATATCCAAAATTGAGTATTAAGCTTTTCGATGGTTCACTAATTAATTATCTTTCGTTTTGGTCGCAATTCCAAAAAATCCACGAGGACACTGAGATTGAGGATTGCGACAAATTCCAGTATCCTTTGCAATCCGTGCAGCCGAATACTCGCACCAGAGAACTTTTGGAAAGTTATCCAATCACATCTGAGAATTATCCCAAAGCCGTATCAGCGTTTCAAGAGAGATACGAGAATCAGGAAATTTTAGTAGAAGTTTATGTCAGAGAATTTTTAAAGTTAATTATCGCTAATGTTCAGTGCAATAGCAAAGACAAACTTCCACTTCCCGATTTGTTTACCAAAGTTGATGCTTATTTAAGGTCATTGGAATCTTTGGGCTTGAAGTCCGAGAATAATTCTGCCTGGTTGTACCCGATGGTAGAATCGAGCCTGCCTGAAGATATTTTAAAAGCATGGCAGAGATATTCTCTTTTAGGCAGCGGCCATAGTAATGACTCTAATAAATGTAATTTAGATTTGCTCATGAATTTCCTAAGACGTGAAGTCGAAGGGGAAGAACGGTGTGAGATTTATAGATTTAGTGGACTGTAAATGATTTTAAAAGATTTATTTGACTTAAAACAAAATAATTACAATACTTGCACATTTAATAGAATACACTTGCGATTAATAGAATATAAGGAATGGATCAACGCTGGGAAAATGAAAACCCAAATAGCTTAAAGAATTGAATCATGAATTGACTTACATAAAGGAATAGCTTCCCAGACGTCCTCCAAACCTTTCACTTAACGTAAATTACATCAAAAGAGAATAAGCAAGCAGAAGCCCTGCTCGCATCACGTACATAAGAATGTTTTTTTAACAACACAGTTCATGTTTACACACATCGTTTCAAAATAAGAAATTTCTGGATCTGTGCTGCCATCTATGAACGCGGGCTGCTACTACAGGACGGAACATCCTCCGGGGCGGGCAGTAGCACAGTGACTTTAGAAATTGGCCTCTTGACATCACCAGAAGCAGTTTTGATGGAAACAACTCTTACACAGCCATCTGCTCCTGGGAAACACTGAATCACACGTCCAAGAAGCCACTTTAATGGAGGAAGTTGTGGCTCATGGATTGCCACCAAATCTCCAATCTGAAGATTCTGACATTGGAGGCTCGAAGCCTTTGGTCTTTGCTGGAGTTGATTTAAGTAATCCCGAGACCATCGGTCCCAGAATTCAATTCGCATTTTTTGTAAAAGTTTCCATCTGTCACTTAAACTGATGGTGCAATTTGAAGTTTCAGGAATGTCCAACAATGGACTACCGATTATGAAATGCCCTGGTGTAAGAGCACTTAACTCCGAAGGGTCAGAAGACATAGGCACTAATGGTCGAGAGTTCAAACACGACTCAATTTGACAAAGAAAGGTTGACAGTTCTTCGAAATTGAGAACTGCAGATTTACTGGCTTTCACTAGTAAGTGTTTAGCGTTTTTCACGGCTGATTCCCAGATGCCTCCGAAGTTCGGTGAATATGGTGGGATAAAATGCCAATTTATCTCATGAAAGGATGTAAAATGCATTACTTCTTCGGATTTCAATTTGCAGAACAAAGTTTTCAGCTCATTGGAAAGTCCAACAAAGTTCTTTCCGTTGTCGGAATAAATATCCGAGGGTAAGCCTCTACGGCTGATGAAACGTTTCAAGCACGCGAGTAGAGCTTGAGTTGAAAGATCGGATACAGCCTCTAAGTGCACAGCTTTAGTACACATGCAGATGATAACACATATGTATGATTTCATTTTGGTTTTACTTCTGGTGAGATTTGGTTTGGTTGTGACTGGTCCACAGAAATCAATTCCTATTTTCTGAAAGCAACGTGATGGATTGATTCTTTCAGATGGTAAATCGGCCATAATCTGCTGGCAGGATGCAGCACGCAATTTTTTACAAAGAATACATCGGTGGATCACTTGCCTCACCTTGGATCGTCCGCTCGTAAACCAAAATTTTTGACGTATGAGAGCTAACGTTAACTGTGGACCTGCATGAAAATGCTTCTGATGGTAATACTCAATGATCAAATCCGTAATTAGGTTTTCCTTGGGTAGCAATATTGGATATTTTTGATCATGAGTCAGATTTTGCTGTCTGAACAGTCTTCCGCCTACTCTAAGGATGTTTGATTCGTGGAGAAAAACATTAAGAGTCAACAGCTTGCTTGAAGTAGGTAATGGTGATTTATTTTGGAGTAATTTAATCTCGTTTGAAAATTCCTTCATCTGCAACAGTCTAACTATGAGCAGGAGAGAAGACTTGATTTCATTGGCAGTCAAGTGTTCAGTGAGGCGTTCATTAGGGTGTCTACAGTTGTGCATGAATCTTAAACAATAGGCGATGACATTTATCAATTTGGTGAATGATGAGAACTTAAGCAGAAATTCAGGGATCTCTTTCTCTACCGCGGTATGGACCAACACCTCTTCGGCTCCATCAGAGAATGAATCTTGACTAAAGGGGGGATAAGAAGAATTATCCCACAATCTGGACGGGCCAGACCACCAAAGATCATGATGAAGCAATTTTTCAGGAAGGATTCCTCTGGAAGCGCAATCTGCCGGATTCCACTTTCCTGTAATGTGGTGCCACTGAGCCTTTGGAACTAGAGATTTGATTTTGTGCACGCGATTGGATACGAATTGGTTACCCTTCAGTGGTGGGGAATGAATCCAACATAAGGCAATTTGAGAATCTAACCATAGATGGACATCTTCAAGGTTAATCGGTAGAGAATCTATCACTGTCAAGGTAAGCTGTGATAACAATAATGCTGCTGAAAGTTCAAGCCTAGGCAAAGTGACCATAGATAATGGAGCCACCTTTGTCTTTGCAGCTAAGAGATGAGAGGTATTACCAAAAGGACTTAGTTTTACCAGATAGAGGACTGCAGCATATGCCTTCAGCGACGCATCAGAAAATCCATGCAACTGAATTTGAGTAGTTGCGCTTTCATCCATACTTATAAACCTCGGAATTCTAATGGCTTTCAGACAATCAATTTGATTAAGAAAACTTTCCCATACCTTCAAAATTTCTGGAGGTATTTCATCTTCCCAAGACAACTTATCTTTCCAAAGTTCTTGCATTAAGATTTTGAGTATGACTGTAGATGGTGACAATAGACCTAACGGATCGAATGTTCTCGCAATGAACGAGAGCAAATCTCGCTTTGTTTTAACTTCGGTTGTTCTCGCTATGTGTAGCTGTATCGTGTCTTCAGAAGAATTCCATGTCAGACCTAATAATTTTACGACTTGTTCATTTTCAATTTTCCCGTTTGAATGGATGAGTCTTCTTTCTTCTGTTACATGTTCAATTGCTTCTGGACAGTTTGAAGCCCATTTTCTCAGTGTAAATCCGCCACTTTCCATAATCTGATTTATTTCATAGACGAGTCTTGATGCCACCTCGGGCGAAGAAGCGCCACACAAGAGATCATCCATGTAGAAGTTCTCCCTAATTATCTCAGAAATGCGGGGATTTTCTGTCTGGGAGTCTTCAGCGAGTTTATGGAGAGTTTTAATCGCCAAGTAAGGAGCACAAGCTGTCCCGTAGGTGACAGTGCGCAAACGATATGTGGAGATCGGTTGTTGCTCTTGAAATCTCCAAACTATTCTTTGGTAATCTCTGTGGGAAGCAGTTACCAGAATCTGGCGGAACATTTTTTCGACGTCTGCTGACAAGGCTATTCGATATGATCGAAAGGTTATGAGGATCTTGAATATCTCTGGGAGTAGCTTAGGACCGACCTCAAGGAAATCATTTAGGGGATTTCCACTGGAATCTTTACTGGATGCATCGAAAACAACACGAAGCTTTGTTGTTAGGCTTTCCTCTCTTAAAACACCGTGATGAGGTAGGAAAGCTTGATTTGGAACCTCTTCTTCATATTCTGGGACGATTTCCATATGGTTTAGTGAGAGGTATTCTTTCATAAATTCACAGTACTTCATTTTGAATTCTGGGTTCTTTCTGAATTTTGCTTCTAAATATTGAAAGCGCTTCAAAGCTTGAAATTTGGAATCGCCGAGAACCGGAATAGATTTGAATCGTAAGTTCACAACGTATCTTCCAGTACAGTCTCTCTTCCTTTTTTTTTTTTTTTTTTTTTTTTTTTTTTTTTTTTTTTTTTTTTTTTTTTTTTAAATTTGTCATTTATCGGATCAATGAACGCCCACCTTGAGAACGCCAAGTAAAGGGCTCTGGCTGTCATGCACAAGCTCCTGAGATACTCCAGGAAGACTTGGGGCATTAAACCGCTCGTCGCAAAGGAGATCTACCAGCTAGTCGTTGAAAAGGTCTTGCTTTACGGAGTGCCGTCGTGGTACAACACCACAAGGAGACTCAATGACAAGCTTTTGCAGATCCAAAGACCGTTTCTGCTGCTCTTGACAAAGTGCTACAAAACAGTAGCTACGGATACACTCGCCGTCCTGGCGGGGTGTTTGCCTCTGGACATTATAGCCAAAATGGAGAGGACTATTCACCTGATCCATAATGAGAACGGAGCGTATGACCTTAACGGTCTTAAGCTCGATGGGGAAAGCTGCGAAGTGAGAAACTTCGATATCCATTCCATCAAGGATATCAGCAGCATTGACTGGTCGACCAATCTAGAGCCAGGGTGCAGTACACAGTACTACACAGACGGCTCAAAGAGGGAAGGCAAAGTCGGATCAGGAGTTGTCAAGTATGACAACAACGTAAGGCTCTATGACCTAATGGAGAGGAACTCAGATCACAGCTCCTCTTATCAGGCTGAGTTAAGAGCGATAGAGATGGTAATAGAGGATGCAATAAGGTCGCGAACCGACGAGTTCGATGTCTTCACGGATTCCATGAGCGCACTACAGGCGCTCAGAGCAAAGAGCTTTAAATGTCGGCTGGTGGAAAACCTAAAAAGGAGTATCCTTATAAACGGCTTATATATTACTTGGCACTGGGTGAAAGCCCATGCCGGTAATAGCAACAACGAAGAGGTGGATGAGATCGCCAAAAGAGCGACTCAGCTTCCCACCATCAATAATGACTATAAGCTGACTAAGAACCAGCTTAAAGGCATTCTTATGAAAGATGCCTTAAATTCTTGGCAAGAAAGGTGGAATGAGTCCACCAAAGGCAGGCGGACGCAGGAGATATTCCAGAAAGTCAGCTTGGATAGAGTCCAATGTGACTTCCTGAGGAACCAGGCGATCACTGGGCACGGCAGCTTTGGCCAGTATCAGGCCAAATTCTTCGGGAAGTCGGACAGATGCAGTTGTGGCGAGATCCAGACAGTCGAGCACTGTCTATTCGATTGCAGAAACTTTGCTGACTTGCGTGCCGACCTGCCAGGGAATGCAAGTCAATGGACGAAGTACAAGTTATATAACGATTACTACTTTGGCAAAGTAGTAAACAAAATCGTTAAAAGGCTAATGGACGAACACGTCCAATTGCCATAGAACTATTTTCGATGTATGTATTTGTTGTTTGCTGTATGTATTTATTAATAAAGTCTGTGTTGTGATGTAGCGAAAAAGTCGTTCTGCAGGCGGTTGGCCAGGTGGAGTGACTCGGTAAAGTTGCATATGTGCTGAGTGTCGGAGCTTGGGATGTGCTCCCACGCGGCGGCCAGTCTTCATAAACTCTGAGTTGGATGCCTTCAAGGTGGGACGACGCTAAGCTTATGCTTATCGGATCAATGACTGATGATTCTGGAACTGATTCCATTTGCCAAAATTTCTGTAGTGAAGAATTGAGTTCGCTGTCGATTATAGAATGACAATTGAAAATATCTTCCCTTACTGGTATTGAATAGATGGGGCCAGATAGCAACCATCCTAGCTTAGATTTCATAGCACAAGGCGTTCCCTTTGGACCAATGATTTTCTCACCAGAAATAATTTGAATGAATAAGTCTGCTCCAATCAAAACTTCAACAGGAGATGAGATGTGAAAGTTCGGATCAGCAAGGACAAGTCCCTCCAAATGAGGCCACTTAGTGACTTCCATCCGAAAATTGGGTAGGTTCATGGTAATGTTTTTGACGACCAGAGCATTCATCTCAAATGATTCATCACAGGAGTGTGAATATATCGTCATATTAGTCTCTTTTAAGGATGTTTCGGCAACAGAATTAGTGATTCCTCGAATAATGTGATTTGTATTTCTCACTTTTAAATTAAGTCTTGTTGCTAATGTGGAAGAAATCATGCACCTCTGCGAGCCACTATCTATCAGTGCACGCAGGCCCAGATTTCCGCATGGGCAAGTGGGGCACTTGCCCAGGGCCCCCAAACTTATGGGGTCCACCTAATTTAATATTAAATTGTACATATTTTTGAAAATGTGGTTTTTGGTTTACACAGCAAATGGGGGCAGTAGGAGATACAGAAAAAAAATCCTGGGTGGAGCACAGTGCACCCACTACTGTAAAATCATACTTACATCCATAAGCGTTTCTGGTTTATTTATTTCATTTTTTTGGGGTGGGTGGGTGTAATAACTTCAGACTGATCTATTTTGAATTTCAAAAGAAAATTTCATGAATTTATTTATTAGCATCAAAAAGTAAATTATAATAAATTAACTCTTATTATTATTATTGTAATTATTTTTCAAATTTTTGACTTGTTGGTCGAAAATTTTTTGAATTTCCTGTCCCAACTTATGGGGAACCTGGGTGAGTGTCCCACATGTTCATGTGGAAATCTAGTCCGGGAGGGGGGAGGCATGTACTCCCCTCTGGATCTGTCCTTGGAGGGGGCCCCTAAAGTCTGCTTTGCCCAGGGCCCCATTGGGTCAAAGTCGGGCTCTGAGTGCACGACAAGTAATTAAGTCCTGATTTGAAGATTTGATTTTGATCAATGCGATGCTTAACAAGGTTGTCACTGCTTGAATATTATTAACAAGGCATGGACTTTCCACTTCGTTTACCTGATTTGAATTACTAGCAGTTTCAATATTTTGAATAGGTTTTGGACGATGGAGAAGGGTGTGATGATTTTTATTACAATTTTCTGACTTACACCTAATAGTAATTAAGCATTTTGAGGCCAAATGATTACTTCTTAAACAATTAATGCAAAGCTTATTAGTTTTGACAAATTCCCATCGTTGATCCAATGACATCCCTAGGAAATCTGGACATCTGTATAATGCATGCGAGTTTTTACAAATCATGCAAACTGGTAGTTTCGAAGCTGACGCGGTATTACAAAAGGTGGTCCTTTTTTGAGGTTTGAAATCACCTTTACTAGTTGTTTCTACTTTGAAACATGAATCCTTTACATTTTGAAGACTTCTCGCGTGATTTTCCAAAAAGGCCGAAAATTCCGCAAAGGTTGGAAATTTTCCCTTTTCATTTTTCAATTCCCACTGAGTACGCATATTGCTATCGAGCTTATTTTGAATTGTATAGATCAGAATCAAGTCTACCAATTCATTACATTTAAACCCCAATATATCAAGATTACGTATTGCTTCATTGCACGTGTCCAAGATTTCCAAAAGAGATTTACCATTACAAACTTTGGGGGATTTAATGTTAAAAATTTTACTCAATTGATTATTAGCCAAGAGTTTGTTATCATCATATCTAGATACTAAAGTTTCCCAAGCTTGTCTGTAGAAGTCCCCAGAAACAGGAAAACCCTTAATCAGTTTTGCTGCGTCCGACTTTACTGATGCAACTAAATACTGGAATTTTGAAAGTGAGGACAGATTTTTGTTTGAATCAATTGTCGCAGAAAATATTTCCTTAAACGTAATCCAATCATCAAGGTTTCCACCAAAAATCGGAATTTCAAATTTTGGAAGGCGAATATTTTGCGTTTCATTCGAAACTGATTTATCAATGAACTCGGAAGCCGAATTTTCATTAGTACTTCTACTAATAAATCCCTCTATATCAGCACAAGCATTAATTACTTTCCCATTTGCATTTGTGTATTCATTATAAAAAAGATCATTTTCATCGATTAATTCAAATATTAACTCTTCCAAAGATTCTATCAAATTACACAGTTTTGTTTTTATTTCTTTCAAAATAAATGATTTACCCTCCTTGATTAAATCATCAACACGATTAACGTATCTGTCAATTTCCTTGATAATGAAATGAAACCTCGTTTCAATCTTTGAATCTTTCTTACCCTTAGCCATATCGAAATCAGAAAATCAAAATGTCTCATATACAAAATTCCACGAATCGAAAATAGCACGTCAACAATTTTACGCGAATGCTAAAATGCCAAAAATGAAAAATAACAAATGCTAGAAATAAGAATTAAAACATTGCATTTACGTTTGCCTACCGGAAAAGAGTTGGCAAGTAGCCAAAACACTTGCGAGAACGCGGGAATCAACTTTAACCAATATGGCGAACCGAAACAAGCGAGCGATTGAGACACATAATTAAAAGATTCTCTACTGTCACTCCGGGTCGATTAGGACCAAAACTATGTGAGATTTATAGATTTAGTGGATTGTAAATGATTTTAAAAGATTTATTTGACTTAAAACAAAATAATTACAATACTTGCACATTTAATAGAATACACTTGCGATTAATAGAATATAAGGAATGGATCAAGGCTGGGAAAATGAAAACCCAAATAGCTTAAAGAATTGAATCATGAATTGACTTACATGAAGGAATAGCTTCCCAGACGTCCTCCAAACCTTTCACTTAACGTAAATTACATCAAAAGAGAATAAGCAAGCAGAAGCCCTGCTCGCATCACGTACATAAGAATGTTTTTTTAACAACACAGTTCATGTTTACACACATCGTTTCAAAATAAGAAATTTCTGGATCTGTGCTGCCATCTATGAACGCGGGCTGCTACTACAGGACGGAACAAACGGTTAAAATTGGCCAGAACAGGGTTTGAGGATAACCATGTTGACCGTAACAAGGGTACTGGAAAAGAGAAATTTCATACAAAAGAAACCAGGTTCCCTACTGCTACAAGTCTGTTTTCAGCTAAAGAGCGAACTTGCATTTTTTGCGAGAAATCGCATGAGAGCAAAGATTGTATAACAGCTAGATCACTATCTCTCCAAGAGAAAACTGAAAGGGTGAGGGAAAATAATTGCTGTTTGAAGTGCTTAAGAAAGGGTCATCGTGCCAAGACATGCAACATTTTTGTACGGTGTCATGTATGTTCTAAACCTCATACGAAACTATTTTGTCCAGAATTGGTTAAGAGAAAATCGGGGGGAAGAACATAGCTGCTGCTGAAATTGTACAGAGCACTGTAACACAAGAATCATTTTCTAGGGAAATAGCATTGATGATTGTAGAAGTAACAATTAAGGGAAATACTTCTAAAAAGGTCAGGGCTCTGTTTGACAGTGGGTCTCAAAAGAGTTACATATTGAAGAGAACCGCAAAAGAGATAGGTTTAAAAGCAATTTCCACAGAAAACCTAGCTCATTGTTTGTTCGGAGGCGGACACATAGAAACTAAGCCCCACTGCAAACATAGAGTAAATTTAAAATCTTCAAATGATAGAAATACAAGTTTAGAATTTGATTTCCTAGATCAAGAAGTAATTTGTGGGAACGTACCCAGTGTTCCTAAAGAAACCATACTTAGGGAGCTGAAGAAATACAAGATCAGGCTGACCGATGTAGGCTCGGGATGCCCTGAAGTCGAGCTCTAAATTTGCAGTGACATTTATGGTCAGTTGTTAACAGAACGTTTTAAACAGTTACAACAAGGTCTCACTGCAATAGAAACAAAACTCGGATGGACTGTATGCGGAAAACTGATTTTTCCTGCCCAAACACTTTGTACGAGTGGAACTGCTATGTTAATTAGCAATTTGGCCATGAGAGATATGAAAGTACCTGAGTTGTGGAAACTTGAGACCATTGGGATTTTAGATCCGGTTGAAACAGTGTCTAAACAAGAAGAAGAATTAGCTCACGACCATTTCCTCAAAGAAGTAACGAGAAATGATGAAGGCCGTTATTGTGTGAGTCTCCCCTGGATAAATGACAAAAGGAAAATTCCGTGCAATAGACAAGTGGCTGAAAGGAGATTGATGAGCGTGACACGCAAATTGAAGACTCTGGGTAAATTGGAAGATTACAACCAGGTATTTCAAGAATGGGAAAAGGAAGGCATCATGAGTAAAGTCCCAGATGTTGATCTAAGATTTGCGGGACATTACCTACCTCACCATCCTGTAATAAAACCATCAGAGTTTGTCGATTACCATCAGACCAGTTTTCGACGCGTCGTGCAAATTGGGAAGAACGCCTTAGTTAAACGACTGTCTTTTTAAAGGACCCAATTTGATTGAACAGATTCCATCCATTATATTAAAATTTAGAGAGAAGCCGGTTCTTCAAATTGAGGTGAACGAACATGACCGCCAGTTTTTGAGGTTTCTGTGGTGGGAGGAGCCGAAGAAGATACAAGTATATCAGCATAATAGAGTTATTTTCGGGGCTACTTGTAGTCCATTTCTACTTGGGGCAGTTATCAAGTTTCATTTATCCAACGCTTCAGAAGAGCAAAACCAGATTGCTTCAAAACTAGCTAAATCCTTTTATATAGACAATTTGGTTAATTCAATAGATAACATTAGCGAGCTGAAAGAATTCGTTGTGAAATCAACAGATCTTATGGAAGAAGCCAAAATGGCTTTAAGAATGTGGGAATATGGTCCATTAGAAGAAAAAGAATTTTTAGATGGGGAAAACTTGTTTAAAGAAAAACCCCAAAAATACCGTTCCAGTACTAGGTTTTCTGTGGGATAAAAGGAAAGATTGCTTAATGATTAATACCAAATTTGATAAAAAAATAGAAAACTTGTCGAAACGACACATTTTGTCATTGGTGCAAGGAATCTTCGATCCCATTGGTTTCATGGCCCCGGCGTTGTTACCCGGTAAATTAATGGTGCAAGAAACTTGGTCCACAAAAACAGATTGGGATACTCCTCTTACAGATAAAATTCAAAGGGATTTCAAAAAATAGTATGACGAATTAAAAAATGTATCTAGTGTGAAGATTCCAAGAAGAGTAGGCTACGGTGAGAAACAAAGTTGGTCACTACACACGTTCTATGATGCCAGCCAAAAATCCTTTGCTACCGTTATCTTCCTTCGTTGTGAAGACGGAAAGCAAATTTCTGTACAACTCTTAAGTGCAAAGGCCCGTCTCCCACCAAAGAAGAACGTGACTATACCACGTCTAGAGCTTCTTGCTTGTGTTCTAGGAGCACGATTGACAGATTACATCCAGAAGTCCTTAGCTTTAGATACAGTTACAACCTGTTATTGGATTGATTCGTCGACCGTACTTGCGTGGATACGAAGAAACAGTCAATAGGGTACATTTGTAGGGAATAGAATAAAAGAGATTTGTAAGCTCACCGAAGTTCATCAATGGTTTTTTATACCGGGTCATCTCAACCCGGCCAATTTACCTTCTCGTGGTTCCCATTCTCAACAATTCGTGAAGAGCAGATGGTGGGAGGGACCACATTGGTTAAGAATGTCAGAAGATGAATGGCCCAGGATAGAATCAACCCCGCAGGAGGAACTTGTAAACGCCGAGACAAGAAAAACTGTGGCTACGACTTTTGATTGCAGTTGTGAAACTCCTTTCATGGATTTCACAAGAATTTCACGATTTTCAAAATTCATCAATGTTATATGTTGGGTTAAAACATTTATTTCGAAGTGCAAGAACCGAACATGCGGTTTCCCCAAAGAATTAGCTGCAACAGAAAAGGAAGAAGAAGAGAATTTTCTCTGGCTAACAGTTCAGAGAGAAAATTTTGGGGACGTAAAAGATTCTGTGAAAGGACTACTTGTTGTTACGGACCAAAATAACATCATTCGTGTCAAGACAAAAATTTTGGATAGAGAAGATGAGTTCAATTTTCGTTATCCTATATTGTTACCCTCCAAACATCATGTTGTCTCGTGTTTGATACGAGATTGTCATCTAAAGAATTGTTACGCTGGACCCCAGATTATAAGATCCTTGTTGAGGGAGAAATTTTGGATCATATCTTCGAAACGAAACATCAGGAGTGTGCTATCGAAGTGCGTCAAATGTAAAAGATTTTCTGCGAAAGCCAATGACACTCCTCCCATTCATCTCCCATTAGACAGAGTCAGAGACTCAAGAGCTTTTGAAGTTGTGGGTATAGACCTTTGCTGCCCGCTCTCTCTTAAAGGGAAAAGCAAAGCTTGGATTGTACTTTTCACATGTGCCGTCTACAGGGCGATACATTTAGAATTGGTGACAAGTCTATCGACAGAAGCCTTTATCCAGTCTTTAAGAAGATTCATAGCGAGGAGAGGAAGACCCATCACCATATACACGGATAACGGAACTAATTTTACAGGTACTAGCAATATCTTGAAGAAACTACATTGGGAGAAAATAGAAACTTCTGAAGATCTTGTACCACGGGAGTGGAAATTTATACCACCAACAGCGGCATGGTGGAGCGGCAGGTGGGAGTGTCTGATTCGATCCATCAAAGCACTTTTAATCAGAGTTTTAGGTCGCTCATCTGTCAATTTCGAAGAGTTGGCAACAATTTTGTGTGACGTAGAAGCTACAGTGAACAGCAGGCCACTGACTTGTGTCACTGAAAAAAGTGATGACTTTGTGCCTTTAACCCCCGCGATGTTTATCCAAGACATAACTGAAGTGGGAGTACCTGATCTAGACAAAATTGATTCTAGTAAACTTCAAGCAAGGTACAAAATCTGCCAGACCCTACGAAAGGAACTTCGAAGCCGTTTCAGGAAGGAGTATCTGTCCTTGCTAGTTCAGAAGGCAAATGAATTAGGACAGGCTATACAGACGGGCGACATCGTGTTGGTCGAAAGTATTAACCAAAAAAGAGTTACTTGGCCTTTAGGACGAGTGATGAAACTTTTGCCCAGCCGTGACCGATGTGCTCGTGTGGCCGAAGTTAAGACTGCTTCGGGGACTTTAATCCGTCCACTTCGTAAACTTTATCCTCTTGAAATTTCAAGCCAAGAGGACCCTATTCTGCAAGCCGTGACTGAAGTGAGAACCAGAAGTGGTAGACTGGTGAAACCTCCCAATGAAAGGCAAGCTCACAGTTGAACATTTTTGTTTATTTCAGCACTTGCAGAAATCAAAGGTGGGAGTGTGTTGAGACTTTAATTTTATTAACAGAGAACAGCACGTTTTCTTTATTTTATTTTGAGAATATCTATTTTTTAGATGGCAACTTTTTTTGTTTAAAAGTTATCTACCATTTCGTTGTTATAGTTGTTGTTAGAATTTTGGCCTGTGATATGTGAGTTTTCGGTGAATAAAATTCTTTTAAGTTATTTACAGATGAAAATGTATTTTATCTTCTGTGTTGCTGAAGTTTTTAAGTACAAAGAGTATTATTTCTTTTGAGAAGATGGAATGCATTAAAGCCCAGAAGTTATTTAATTTTTGATTCAAGGTAAAAATTTTTATTTATTTTATTCTAAAGGAATGGCTGTTTTCTCGAACCGGGTGTGTTCTCAACGGTGTTGAGTAGATTTAGACATACTAACTTTCTTTTATGTTTTGGTTTAATAACAGTATATAAAAAGTTATTTTTATCTTGTAATTATTAAGATCTGTAATCATATGGGCTCGGAAAGGTAAATTAATTATAGCAAGTGTGATAGTTACATCTACAAAACGTCGCAACAGTTTGCGCCAATAATATTCCGCATTGTTAATTTCTTGCTGACTAACAATATCTATAGTTGAACCACTTTTCCATCAATAGTAAACCTCGCGAGAAATTCCATGCTGGTTTGATTTTTCGTGTTTTTTTTTTTAATTTCTTGTTAAATGCGCCCAGGCAGATGTTCCTCTTGTGAAAGCTAAATCGCAGTTTGACGTATCAAAGAGCCAGCAAGGTTGACAAAAACAAATATTTTTTCTGTTGAATACCACAAGCATTGTCTTTTAATTTTTATATGTCCGTTATATTTATTGTAATACTTCTCGTTGAAGCCTCTGTTTACGTTGCGACCTGAATCTTTAGGGAAAGTTGATAGGGACCAAAATTAATAACTATACGTTTTTGTTCAGTAGTTAGAGCTTCTGAAATTTTTCCTTTGTCAGATGAGTCTATTTCCATATCAATGCGTTGTGGAAGACCCTTACTTTCTGCTTGAATTGTTTCAGGAGTAGAAATATTCGTAATATCTGTATTTGTTTTGTCTGGAGAATTATTATTACCTTGAGCTTATGATTTGTTAACTTCCAGTTAACTTCATTTTCTTTCAAGTTGCTGGGATAATGCATCAAAAAAAAAATTTTAAGTATTTATTAATACAGTGGAACATCGCTTAATGAGCTCCTCGCATAACGAGTATTTCGCATAACGAGCAAAATAAATCGTAAAAAAATGGCTCGCTTAACGAGCAACATTTTGCATAACGAGTGACATGGATGGAAGTCCCCTCTTCCCGTCACTCGGATCATCACGTCACCAGGATCATCAACGGCCGAAAAATAAGTGTTTAAGGGTAGTCATGGATGGTTCGAGAAGCAAATATCATGGGACTGGAGGATAACAATGATATTGAGGAGCTTGTGGAAGAGCACAACCAAGAGCTGACCACCGAACAGCTAATAGAATTGCAGTGTGTTTCACAGCAAGCAGTTGTAGAGGAGAGTTTGTCAGTGGAGAAGGACGAAGAAACAGCAAAGAAGCAATCTTCTGGCGCAATTAAAGAAATGATGAAAGCATGGGAAACTGTTGCATCGTTAAGTTACAAAGCCTCACCCTCATATGACTGTGGCTATGCCCGCTATAAATTTATTCAATGACAATGAGGTGACACATTTTCAGCAAATTTTAGAGCGCCGAGAAAAACAAATGTCGCTAGATAGCTTTCTATTAAAAAAATTAGATATGTGTCATAAATTCGTAAATAATAAACTACATATGGATGATTTTGCTCCTTAAGAATTTATGTATAAGTAATTTTCTTTAAATAATAAAAGTTAGATCTAAAAAATTTTGAGTATTTTTTGGCATTGAACGCATTATCGTATTTTACATTAATTTATATGGGAAAAAGGGTTTCGCTTAACGAGTGTTTCGCATTACGAATAAGACTCTAGAACGAATTATGCTCGTTAAGCGAGGTTCCACTGTACATAGAATTATCAAGTTTATATGATTCAACAGAAAATTTAAAAATATGGTATATAAAAAGTTCTTGTAATTATTATTCTTGCCTTTGATGAAACAAATTTAAAATTTCTTCATCAAAGTTGATCATTTCAAATTTTTCTCTTTCCACACTTAAAAATTCTAGGTCACTTAGGCGATCTTATCCCAACGTTAATCGTAGATATGTCAAAATTAATTTTGATTTGCTGAACGAACGTTCACAGCAGTTGATGCTGAAATAGTAAGGAGTATTTGAAGTGCGACTCTCTGGTTTGGAAAAACCTCTTCTCCATACGAGATTAATAAAGGTAAGAATCTATAATGGAGTTTTAGGTTCAATTTCTTTTCTATTGCGGAGTAACACCTTGCAGTCACATATTTCGAAATAGAATACTGTTCCCTTAATTCACCCAAACTTTTACAATTCTTTTCAAGAACGTTATCAACATTATCCTTGTATAATAAATTTTCAATGTCCAGTAAAAAATCCAAATTTGGAATTAAGATCACTTAGTCGTGTAAATCGTCTACTTATTTCCTGCTGCAGACGATCAAGAACGCTTTTCATAATGCTAGAAATTTACTGCAAACATTATTTATAACATATTTTATCAGACAAATCAAGAAAGGAAATAATTATATTACAATAATTATTAATTTAAAATATATTTTCCAGAAATTGAAAAAAATAAAAATTGAAATTTTCCGGAAAATCTTGTTTGTCTTGGGGGCCATTTAGCGCCTCTATGCGAGTGGCTCTCGGGGCATGGTAGCCTCCCCCCCCCCCCCCCTTTGCTACGCCACTGGTAGGGAATTACTAGTGACAATGAATTTTGAGTGATTTTTCTCTATACCAGTATTTAATCTGCTATGGACTCTGAGACAAACAGAGTATAATCCTGAGAATACCCTTTACCCTAGAGAAAGTTATTATCTTCATTCTCCAATTTACAAAATGATAATATGTTTGTTTTTGAATTATCATGTTTTGCGGAATTGTCCAATTTTCAACCCTTTTTTTTCCAGTTTTCCCCTCATGAAAAAATTATTTTAATGTAACAGCCGTATTTTTTATACGTTTTCCAAGTTTTAACTTACATGTCATTATAAAAAAATAGATAAAAAGACAAAATTAAAATTTTTTAAAAAAGTCTAATGTATATCTCGAAAAATTTCAGTACAATCAATTATACATTTCAAAATAATCCAATAGATGGCAGCACTATACATAAACCATCTTATTCTGTGAATCGAAGGGTAATTTCCTCTTTTTATGAAAGGAATTCTACAAGATTTACCATGCATATCTTTAGCAAACCTTACATAACTTTTAAAAGATGACTAAACATCAAACATGCTGGCCGAATATACATGGTCTTGATGTACTGTTGTACGAAATGATATGTATAAAGTAATTAGGGTAAGCAGTTATCGTAGAAACTTGCGTAGAAGCATCGTTTAAAGTAACCGAAAATGATTAACTGATAGAGTCCTGTTATACCTACCTAAAATTATGTTATTAAAGAAAACAATCGACATCATTCGTAATTATTTACGAGAAAAAATTTCCTTGGATCTCAGGGGCGTGCCGACGGGGGGGGGGGACCAGCGGGACCGGACCCCCCCCCCCCCCCCCGAGCTAAAATAAACACTACGCAAAAAGTAAAAATGTCATTCAAAGCTTTAGAATAATGTCATTGAATTCATAGATATATGATTTTTAAGAAATGGCATCTAGTACTCTAGATAGCCTAAAATGGCACTATTTAACACCTAATTTTCAAAAGTCAGGGAAATATACGACTGTAATGAAGCGCTTTAAAAAAAAAAAAGATTAAAATTAATATTTTAAGAGAAAATAAAAAGTTTGAAAGCTTGATTCATCACATTTTGTGTGTAAGGTCGGTAACGTCTTTAATACCGACGTAATTATAGGGCAAAGCGTTTGTCGGCAACATTAGCCAATTTACGAAGGTTTTATGAGCCTAGCGTATGTGGGGTCTGTGATTCCAGAAGCAGATAAGCTGTGGATGGCACCACTTGTGACATTATGCAACAATGACATGTTGGGGGAGATTGATAGCGGGGTTCGCTGGTAGACCACGAGGGGCAGCGGTTTGTCTTGCGGGTGGTCATCAGCCGTTCGATTTATTGCGTAAGAGGGCCTTGTTGATCAAGAATGAGGGCAGCAAATGAGAGGCTAGTAGGTGTTGGGACTCAGCAAATAAAAAGATGTGAGTTTCCTGAATGGCTGAAGAAATGATTTTGGAGGCGTGGACTGTGAGAGAATTAAAATAATTGAAGTGAGTTTTTTTGGAGACGAGAAAAAAAGTCAGTCAGTCGGAGTCCAGGAGCCTTCCCTGGGGTCGACTGAAAAATAACCTGTCCCTGTTTCATTGCCCCAAGACTCCGGTGGAATATTCCCGGAACAAAAATAAAATTAAGGGGGTTTGATGCGACGGAGCTCGGTGGATCCTGTCCCGAGAAAGAAAGTACGTGTGGAGAGACGAGTGGTAGCTGAGCCCTAATCCAAAATAAAGAGAAGGATAGCAGAGGAGATTGCCTCCAGTACGCCTACAGTTAAAGCTAACCCCAGCGTGGAGAAGACACCCACCAAAATAAAGAGAAACTACAGAGTGCAAGCTGACGTCACGAAAGGAGTCCCTACCAGTGTCATCACAGAACCCGAAAGTCGCTCCCAGCTGAAAGACGTGAGTGTTTTTATTTGATTTTGTTTAGTTCAGATCCCGCGTTTACCTTTTGATAGTTAGTGTGAGTTTCACGTATTTGAAGATATCGTGCATTTAATTTGGATAGGAGTTTTTAGAATTTTGTGTAGTATGTATTTACGCTCCCTGAATCCGAAGTCAAACTAAATTTAACCTTGTTGATAGTGAACAGGGCAGCTATAATATAAATTAAAATTTGATGAAATAAACTGTAAATAATATGTGATTGTAAATAAACTATAATTTTTTGTTTAAGAAAACTTGCTTTCGTCAATGAGTTGATTTCCGTTTTGTATGAAAAAAAAAGATTGTAGGTTAAGCTTTAATAATTTGTTCGTAGGCCAATCATGTCCAGAGCTTGGGGTGTTATTCAACCAAATACCTAAACACAACACACCCAACTACCCTTTTAATGACATAAAATGTACTACCACAAATAAAATACGAATTCACGCCCAAATCAAATAAAGTCAGGACAGGCCTTATACGACAACGACCCCTAGCACATGGAGGCCTTGACCCCCCCCCCCCCCCTCCCAAGAACAAAATCCTGAGCACGCCACTGTTGGTTCTATCGAGTAAAAGCCGAGCAGCAGTTGCTTCATTTTTATGAAACTTGCTTTTAGAGATGGTTTCCTTGACGTTGTCATACGCTGAAAAATAAAGAAAACAACCGTTTAATCAAGCGGTAGGATCGGAGAATTAACATTCACTTATTTAAAGCTGACATTTTGAATCTCGTGGAAAGGATAAAACATCCGGTACACAGCTAAATGAACAAAACTACTTCTAGACATGTTGTGGGAATAAATATTTTCATGAATTATTCTTTTTATAATTCTTTACGGTAGTTAGTTACCTATTGACTAAAATGCAACAGAAAATAAGGTAACCACCCCATTAGATCTTATCAATAGATCCGCGCGCCAGTGACGTAGCGAGCATAACTAGCGCCCGGGGTACAATAAATTTATGGCACCCCGCATCCCACCACCCTCCCCCTCCCCCGAAAAAATTGAAATTTTCCGAAAAATCTTGTTTGTCTTGGAGACCATATGGCGCCCCTCTGCGAATGGCGCCCAGGGTATGATAGACCCCCTTGCCCCCCCCCCTCGCTACGCCACTGTGCAAAGGCTTCCCTTACAAATGCAGCAGATGCCGTCGTCGTGTAAGGACACCCTTCAGAATCTCGCGCAAACGGCAAATAAGATCTATGAGATATCCAATTGTCGGAAGTTGCGGTCGCGTCAGGTTCGGACGCTGACTCTTTTTCCGTTTAACAAAAGGAAATTCGGAAGTTGAGGAGCGAAGTTTACATACATACATACATACATACGTACATACATACATACATACGACAACAAAGACTCCCGCCCACCCTAAACCCATTAAATCAAACACAGGATATCCATTCCAGTAAGCTGGTGCATTTATTAAACAAAGTCCCTTCCTATGAAAGCAACATTAACATAACAATCAACATATAGTATCATTTTTACAGTCAATTTTTTTACAGGCAATTGGGAGACAGTAGTACATCCAATTGTTTTTATAAATTCAGTTTCACCACCATTGAATTTTCGAGGAGCGCGAAAATTAGAATCACTAGCTACAGATGCTGAGAAATCACCTAAATTTTCTTTAGATCCTTTATCTGCATATCGTTGTTGTACAAACTTAGCATCCATAAACCTACGACCACGTGCAGATACTTCGTAAAATAATTTTTTTCCTTTGTTACTACCGATTTTAAAAATCCTACTATGAGGATCTGCAGCATAAACGGCAGTAGATACTTTAGAGTTATAGTTGGCGTCCAAATCCCAAGACACATAAAAAGGAAGGTGTCCAATAATCTGGTTGATAAAAACTGCTGTTTACCACCTTCAGTAGGTTTAATATTAAAGTCACACACACAAACACAAAGGGGTAAATTCTACGCAATCCTATATCCACATCCATGTGACAAACACCATACGTGGCAATTCGTGTGCCATTTGCGGCTACTAAATCCAACGCACTTTTGGGTTGCCTTCGACACATTTTAGCGGGGATTCAGCTTATGGATGCGCCTGTATATACAAGAAACCCTACACAATTGTTACGGTCAGTAACAAATAGTCAACTTCCTATTCGAGGATTCGAAAAGTTGAAACTTCTTGACCTTTTACGAAATTGCAAGGTTCAAAACATTTACGAGCTTTCTTTCCAAAGCGACTATGGTACCAACACAACTCATCTTGCAATACCTTTCTGCCTGCTGAACGATTACGCGATCGCGAACCATTGCACCGACGAAATGTTGGAGATCTAACTCTATCTAAACGGGAAATGCGTTTAATCTCTTCACGCAATTCCTGGATTTCTTCCTTCAAACCTTCTAGTGTGTTAACGTTCGAGACCGAAGTAGCCTCCAATTCTAGAGGTCCAGAAACTTCAAAAACCCTGTCCGCTACCTGCGCTAAATCCCGTAACGAATCCTTGGAAGCAGACAGTATTTGTTGCATTTGCAACGGGAGACGTTGCATCAATATGGGTTTCAACAAATCGTCGTTAACTTTTCCAGCTGCTAATTGTGACATTTTTATCAAAAGCTGGGAAGGACACAAATCACCTAACTGTAAATCATGTAACAACTGTCTCAAACGAGAGTGTTCTGAGTCCGAAAACTGGCTTATAACCCTCGTTTTCAAGGAATTGTAAGCGCCTTGTACAGGAGGGAAAACGACAAGGTCCTGAACACGCTAATGTTTTCGCGTCTAATGCTGACACAACAGCGTGAAATTTATTTAAATCCGCTGTGATTCCTGTAACAATAAATTGGGATTCTACTTGTATAAACCATAGTTCAGGATCATTCTCCCAAAAGGGAGGTTCGAAACACTACTCTAGCCATTTCTGCCTGAACACCATCACCTTGCAGAGTCATGACAAAAACAAGTACCAACTAGAACAAATAAGAGAAAAATAAAGAACTCCTACCTATAAAAAAGACTGGCACGGAGCACCAACCAGACTGCCGGTGAAATAGTCCTGAATAATTCTTGGGGTTTTTTCAAGACTCCTACTTGTATTGGAAACAGAAATTGAAATAATTACAAGATAAAAAGAATTTTTTATATACCACATTTTTGAATTTTCTGTTGAATCATATAAACTTGACAATTCTATGCATTAATAAATACTTTTTTTAAATTGTTTGATGAATTATCCCATCAACTTGAAAAAAAAATGATCGGCCTGTACCGTGCACAAAATGCATGGATGTACCGTGAAGCACGCAATTCTGTACCTCGGAAAAAACTCTTCGCCAAGGAACAGGCTTACGTCGCATTAATCCGAGTTAAAACCTTGGAAGGACTGCGCATCGAAGAGTTTGACTGTTCCAAACTTACTGTAAAGACCTCTCGTTTTGCCAAATCACAATTTTAATATTTTCCTATTTAATTATTTTTCACTTGTATTTATTTTTATTTTTCTCTCCTTTTCTGCTTAAAGATGGCTAAAAGTAGTTGTGGTGGCATATCATCGTTCAGCACAGCAGGTACAGAAACTACTCAACTTTGTTTTTGACTTTAAAAATTTATTGGTACTTTTCCGTTAGCCGGGAGCAAGTGATAAATCACCAATTATGGTAAGTCGCATTTTCAGCTGTTTTGTTTAATTAATTGTAACTCGAGTGATATTAATCTTTGATCGCGTAATAATACTTATTCATTAAGTTCCTATTTTTATCAGAAATGACGTGATTCATCGAGATCTACGCGTTAAACATATGCTTCCAGCCATTAAAAGACTGGCGTTTAAACTTTACAATAGTTTTAACCTACAAAATCGTGCAGTTTCTTACCGAGATTACAATCATGACGAAAATTTGGGACTTAACCTATAACGGAAGAAGGAGCTGTACGTTTTTTCCAAGAAAAGGATATTTTGTATGAAAATCAGACGTGTGCTAGGAATCATGAAAGGAAGTTATATTTTGGAAATGACATTCGATGGAGGTATAATGCTTCTACCTGCCGCAGCAAAAAGAGCATTCGTCAAGAAACATGGTTCCAATCCACGCGTTTGAATTTTTTGACAGCTTTGAGATTTATTTACAGTTGGAGGAAAGAGTTAACTTCGGTAAAATGGTGCGAGAAACAATTGGAAATGAATCATAATACAGTTGTTGACTGGAAAAATTAAATGCGAGAAGTCTGCGTTAATTCTGTACTGGAAAGTGATTGAAAAAAAAATAAAATAGGAGGGCCCGATTTCATAGTCGAAATAGATGAAAGTATGTTTCCAAGGCGAAAAAACAATGTGGGACGCCTTCTCCCTCAACAGTGGGTATTTGGTGGTATCTGCCGGGAGATGAATGAATGTTTTCCAGTACCAAACCGATCCCTTAGCGTACTTTTAGAAGCCATCAAGCAAAATATCTTGGAAGCATTTATTCCGATTCTTGTAAAAGATACAACACCACAAAACTTGAAGAGGAGGGTTTCCACCATTTTAAAGTGAGCAAGTACAATTTTGTTGACCCAGAAACTGCCGTACATACCCAAAAGATCGAGCGTCTGTGGGGAAGCGCAAATTGGAGAAACAAAAAAACATGCACGGCAGTATTTGGAATCATACCGTGCTGAATTTATGTGCCGAAGATTAACAAATGATCCATTTCAAAAATTCTGAATGATGCAAAAAGTTTTTGGCCTCCCCCGTAATGAAGTGACTCAAGTTTTATGTGTGTGTTTATTTTACTATTAAATGTGTTACTATTAAAAGTGTTTTTATTTATGTGTGTGCTTTGTTGACTAAAAGTTGCCAACAAATCGCTTTATTAAATGTGTTACTAATAAAAGTGTGTGTTATTTATGTGTGTGTGAAGAAAGCTAATAAAATTTGAAGTTAATTTGTTTCCAATTTTTATTCATGTTAATTTCGGGGTTATATAGTCGGATCTTAATCGTGTTCTCTCACATGATTCATACCCGTTGATCGTCATCTTCTTCCAATGTTTTGTGTGTGACAATACTTCTTCAAAGTTTAGTCCATCTATCACCTATTAAACTGTTTTCCTAGGGTTGTTATGTTGGAGACTTTTCATTCTCTCCAATGGCGATACTTAATAGGACGAACGCCAAATGCGCCCAGCTAACGGAAAAGTACCAATTTATTACCATTTTTATGTATTCTCTCTCTGCCATTGATTTATGATAACTGCGCACGTAAATACCTATAGGGCACAGATGTGTTATACTCACCTCCCTGCCAAATTTGGCGATTTTGTGTGTGACGTGGTAACCATGCGATTTTGGCGAGATTTTATTTTGTGGCAATCCAGTTTGAATGGCTAGCCGTGTGCGTTTGTTTACGGGATATAATATGGCGGCCATGTTGTTGCGAAATATTAATGACGTATTTTGGATAGTATTAGTTATTTTTGTTCTTTTATTCATTATGCCTGCAGTATTTAGTGTAATTGAGAAATATCAGGGGATTTTTGTGTCTAACACAGAGGCGATATAATGTAAATAGATCCTTTATTATATTCTATTGTCAGCACGTATTTTTTCAATTGAATTTGTGCTGTAATTTATGTTTAATGAAGAAATATATATTTAACCAAGGTGTATTTTATGTTTATTTAAATGAGTTATTATTAGTTGCATTATACTGACTTTTTTAGCGGGGGGGGGGCAGAAGCCCCCCCCCCAACCTAGCAAATTTAGGTACTTTAAGATTATTCCGTCGACCTACTTTTGGATTATTCCGTCGACCTGTCAACGCTCGCAAAAATGCGCAAATCCTTTGGCGCCGTCATAATGAAAAGCAATTTCCAAAATAAACATTCTAAACACATTAAATTTATTATTAATACAAAAATATTATTAAAACACATTATTAATCAAAAATCAAAACAAAGTAAACAGCTCTATGTTTTTTATAATTACACATTGAATTATTCTTCAATCTAACCATATATATTATTATCAATCATTTCGGCGGCCAAAAATCCTTGATAGCTTTTAAAGCGCAAATAAACAAGTCATTATCCTTGTGCAGTCGCCTCCACATAAATTCGTTTAAATACGAATCCAAGTGTTTTCGGGTAGTTCCGCGGTGTTTCTTGTTTCGCCATTTTGCCAAACCCCACAATCGTTCTATATTTTGCGTATGTGCACCAGTTTCAGGATCCACAAAAATATATCGGTGATTCACTTTAAAGTGTCGGAATCCCGCTGCTTCCAATTCATCAGTTTTGTAACGTTTCCACGAGTCTGAGAAAATTGTAGTTCCTTCTGCAATGTTGTTCCTAATTTCAGCCATGAGAGTTGCTGCATTTCGATTGGGAACCTCTACGATGTAACACTCGTTGGTCTCTCTGCACAGTCCCCCAAATATCCATTGTTCTGGAAGAATAGACCGACTTGGTTTCTGCGCTTTGTAAAAAGGCTCTCATCTATCTCTACAATTTTGTTCGGACCTCCTGTTTGTTTCGAATCACGTTGTAGAAGGCTATGAGTGCACACTTCCCTCATATAATTGTTCCAATCAACAATTGTCTTTCCTGTCAAATCCAGCTGTTTTTCTCCCCATTCATGCGACGATGTTAATTCATGCGACCAGCAGTAAATAAACCGGAGGGCAGTCACAAACGGGAGTTTTGAGCCCTCCAACCAAGTGCCTTTTCGAATAGCTACTCGTTTGTCGCATCCCTTTACATTGCATCGCCATTGCTTATCAGTTTTGATATACAACGTCATATCGCGGCCATTCACGCACATTTTCTTAGAAGAAATGATTCCGTACTCTTGAAAATATGCCACTGCACTCTCTTCGGTGCTAGGCAAATCCCAAATTCGAATCATTTTGCAGCGAAGTAAAAAAAAACAGTATATTTCAACACGCTAAAGAACACTAAGGGCCTGTTCATATAGGAGTCCGTTGCGGAGCGTTAAAGTATTGAAATATATTTAACCAATGACAAAAATCCAAACGATTAGCAACGAAATTTTTAACGCCTATGATTGGTTTATTTTCCTCTCAACATCATCTTTCCTTTAACGCTCCGCTACCGGACTCCTATGTGAACAGGCCCTTACTCGCGTAGTCAAGGATTACATAGTAAATGTGATAAAATTTGCAGTTATTAACGCAAAAGCTACCTTTTGGCGATAATATCGGGTTTGGCGAAAATGGTCGACGGGATAATCCCAAAATACCCAAATTTCTAATTATTTTTAAGCTTTTATTTTTTGCATTTATGTGTTTTTAAGATCCCGTATGCGCCTACGTCTTTATTAAAGTCAGCAGTAAGTCTGTTTTCCAATTTATCACGTTTACTACATCTGTTCCATATTTTGTTTACATTTCGCACTTCAAGCCTATCATGTCTGCAGAAACCCTGTTGGCGACAAGTTGGCGCCAAGTGGGGTGCGTATAACACATCTGTTCCAAATATAGTTTGCTGTAAACAATTTATTTAACTTTTATGTTGTGTTGTTAATAAATAGTATTTTTCTAATTTGCCTTATTTTGACCAACATGCTGAACATACAGAAACACCCATAATTGGTTACCGAAGTACCCGTGATATTGAAGACTTGCTCGTTACTAAACGTTGTTAAAGTCATCGGAAATTGAGGTACGTTCTCGCAATAATAAATATTTTAATATTCGCCTTTTTATTTAAAATGGCTAAAAAGGAAGATGATTCTACTGCATTAAATCTCGATAATCCAAATACTGAAATTTATCGAGTAGCAGTTAAGCCTCCAAATGTTTGGCGAAACAAGCCAAAATTATGGCTTTTACAGCTTGAAGCGCAGTTTGCTAATAGCGGTATTTCTCAAGATACGACAAAATATAATATCGTCGTTGCTGCGTTAGACGAAAATGTTTTAGATTTTGCTGTTGATATATTGTGAAATCCTGCTCGAGGTGATAAATACGATACAATAAAAAACGCTTTGCTAAACAGATTAACTGACACCGAAGAGTCGAGATTAAAAAAACTATTGAACGATCTCGAACTTGGCGATAAACGCCCATCCGATCTCTTACGGCAGATGAAAAGCTTGGCGGGAAATTTTATTTCTTATGAAGTTATAAAATCCTTGTGGCTACAAAGGCTTCCACAACAGACGCAAGCCATTTTGTCAATAAGCAAAGATTCATTTGATAACATTGCAGAAATGGCCGATAAAATTACTGTCGTTTACAGTACGCCAGAAATATGCCCAGTAACGAAAGTTGGCTCATTGACAACATCATCCGACAGGAGTAAATTAGAAGCGTTGCAAGTGGATATAGCCGCATTAACAAAAAAATTCGACGAATTCTCTCGAAATACTAGATCGCGTAGCAAATCAAGAGAATACGGGAGACGAGCTAGATCCAAATCGAATTCATCTTGACACGAATATTGCTGGTATCGCTTTAAATTTGGAAGAAATGCTAAAAAATGTTCACAACCATGCCAATTTAAAAAAGAAAATTCGGAAAACCAATAAGCCAATCGCTGGATGCGGCCGGCGATATTGGCGAAAAAAGTTGCCGCTTAAATTTATTCGATAAATCAACTGGCAAGCAATTTTTAATCGACATGGGAGCTGATATATCTGTTATTCCTGAAAGTAAATAAAGGGATAATAAAACATCAGATTTTATTTTATTTGCCGCCAACGGTTCAAAAATTCAAACTTTTGGCACCAAAAAGTTAGATCTTGGACTTCGCCGCCAATTTACTTGGCCTTTTACAATAGGAAAAGTTTCAAAAGCTATTATAGGAGCAGATTTTCTCAAAAATTTGGATTATTAGTTGATTTAAAAAGAAAATTTCTTATTGATCCTTTAACTTCTTTGTCATCATTCGGTAGAATAGTTTCATTTCCAAATTTTTCTCTCACTACAATAGCATCTTCAACGTATAATTCTTCAATAGCTAACCTTCTTAATGAATTCAAGGCAATAACATTGCAAAGTTCACTGATTAAGGAATCCAAACACTCAGTTACACATCATATTATAACAAGTTGTCCTCCTGTCACATCGAAAGTTCGCAGCCTAGCTCCTGACAAGCTTAAGATTGCAAGGGAGGAATTTGAATACATGATAGAACAAGGAATTTGCAGACCTTCCAGCAGTCCTTGGGCAAGTCCATTATATCTAGGGCCAAAGAAAACAGGTTGTTGGAGACCTTGTGGGGATTATAGAGCTTTGAATGCTGTTACACAACCAGACAGGTATCCTATTCCGCACTTGCATGATTTCACTCACCATTTGCATGGATGCACTGTATTTTCAACCCTTGATTTAGAAAGAGCCTACCATCAGATAACAGTAGAAACATCTGACGTAGAAAAACAGCCATCTGCACACCTTTTGGATTATACGAGTTACAAAAATGACTTTTGGATTGCGCAATGCAGCCCAAATTTTTCAACGATTTCTTCATTCCGTACTTCGTGGCTTATATTTTTGCTTCATCTATCTTGATGATATTCTCATTGCATCTAAGGGTGAAACTCAGCACATTAGTCATCTTAGACAAGTTTTTCAATGTCTTCAACATGCTGGCGTGGTAATAAATATTGCAAAATGTAAATTTTCTCAAACCGAAGTAAATTTCTTAGGTCATCGTATTTCTTCCAATGGCATCGAACCAACAAAAGAAAGAATAAAAGTAATTGAAGATTTCAAGCTTCCTGAAACTGTAAAGGAATTGCGAAGATACTTAGGAATTATCAATTTTTATCATCGATTTATTCCTAAAGCATTAGAAAATCAAGCCCTTCTGAACGAACATCTAAAAGGAACGAAAAAGAATGACAACAGCAAAATTCACTGGTCATAAGAAGCAGTTCAAGCATTTCAAAATAGCAAGCAATAGCTATGCCACGCAACAGTGCTAGTTCATCCATCAGAAAATGCACATATTTCTTTAATGTTGATGCATCTGATAACGGTATCGGTGCTGTATTCCAGCAGCTAGAAGATGACATCTGGAAACAGCTTAGTTTCTTATCAAGAAAGCTAACTGATACTCAGAAACGCTACAGCACATATGACAGAGAACTTTTAGCTGCATATTCTTCTGTGAAATATTTCAAACATTTATTGGAAGGTAGAAACTTTACAATTTTTACCGACCACAAACCACTCACTTATGCATTCCACCAGAAGCTAAATAAAGCAACTCCTCGACAGCAAAGACTAATTTTAGGGCAATTTACTATTGACGTTCAGAACATATCTGGAAAAAACATCATTGCCGATGCTCTGTCTAGAATAGACGAGTTGTATATTCAATCAGTGCTTGATTACGAAGCTATAGCTAAGGCGCAGGAAACAGACAACGAGTTAAAGGAAATTATTTCATCCCAGAACTCGTCGCTAAAATTAGAAAAAAGTTCCTGTATTTGGTTCTAACTGTGAGATTTTTTGTGACAGTTCTACAAAGAAAAAGAGGCCTTATATACCAGAAGCATTCAGGAAAATTGTTTTTAACAATGTTCATAATCTTGCACATTCTGGAATCAAGGCTACCACTAAATTATTGACATCAAAGTTTGTATGGCCATCGATACACAAGGACGCCAGAACTTGGACTATAAGCTGTCTTAAATGTCAAAAATCCAAAGTTACATGACATGTGCAGGGTCCTTTTCAGAATTATCACAGTCATCAAACGCTTTACAGAAATCAATTTGGATATTATTGGTCCATTATCATCATCCGAAGGATTTCGCTATTGTTTAACTATCATTGACAGGTACAGTCGCTGGCCAGAAGCAATTCCAATGCCTGATATTCGAGAAGAAACAGAAGCAGACAACTTGTTAAAATGTTGGATTTCACGTTTTGGAGTACCATTAGTCATAACTACTGATCAAGGTGTAAGGTATACACTCAAGAGCCAAAATATTATGACCACCCCTACATTTTGCAATGAATTCGCCTGGATGACGTGGAAGGCACGTGATCACGTGGAAGTGGTATTTAACTGCTGCTGGAGAGTCTGAAGAATCATTCTTTCACTTACTTCTGTGTGTGATGGGAAAGGCTGCGGATCTAAGCGACTTTGATCGAGGGCAGATTGTAATGGCTCGAAGGCTCGGAACAAGTATTTCCGAAACTGCACGACTCGTGGGTTGTTCGTGACCTACAGTTGTTAGTACTTATGCAAAGTGGATGAATGACGGTGAAACCAGCAGTAGACGACATGGTGTTGGACGTCCACACGCTATCAAAGAAAATGGTCGTCGGAGACTGTCTCGCATGGTGAAGCAAAACCGGAGCCAGACAGTGGCTCAGCTGACAGCCCAATACAATGCAGGGCCAAGTAGAATAGTATCGCAGCACATTGTTCAGCGGACACTGTTGGATATGGGGCTACGCGGCAAACGTCCCACTCGTGCGCCTTTGCTGACCAAGCGTCATCGCCAACTGCGCCTGCACTGGGCCCGGGAACATCACGACTGGTCCATGGATCAGTTGGAGAGAGTTGCCTGGTCAGATGAATCACGGTTTGTCATTCATCACGCCGATGGCCGTGTCAGGATACGCCGTCTTCCAGGCGAACTGTTGCTCCCTCAATGTACAATACGTCATACACAGGCCGGTGGTGGCGGTATTATGCTTTGGGGGACGTTCTCTTGAGCGTCTCTGGGACTCGTGGTTGTTGTAGAGCAGACCATGAATGCTACAGGGTATCTGAACATCATTGCGGACCAGTTGCACCCTTACATGGCCTCTGTTTTTCCAGCTGGAAATGGAATGTTCCAACAGGACAACGCCCCGTGTCACAAGGCAAAAATTGTGTTGGAGTGGTTCCAGGAACATGATGCTGAAGTCCAGTTAATGTCCTGGCCGCCTAACTCACCGGATCTCAATACGATAATACACATTTGGGATGTCATGGGACGGCAGCTCAGAGTTTAAAGACCACCAATTCGCAATATCTCGGATTTGCGTGACCGTTGCTTAAACATCTGATACAATCTGTCTCCGGCCATCTAGAAAGGACTTGTGGCATCCATGCCAAGGCGGGTTGAAGCTGTGTTGCGTGCCAAAGGTGGGCCAACTCGTTATTGACAGGTGGTCATAATGTTTTGGCTCTTGAGTGTACATAAGATTCGATTCACAAGAATCGAACTTTTGAGTGAATGAATTCAAGAAGCTGCTTGAGATATGCTAATTTCGGCATACGCGCTTGGTATAAATACCAAGCAGCTTGATTAAGAAGAGAGGTTGTTAAGGTTGATAGATAAGCGAGTTAAGGGAGCTACGAGGTAAGCAGCTCCAGGTGTTAACCGGCGCTTGTGCTTAGAGGGCCCAAAGTTTACGTGGCAGAACTGTTGGTTTGACTCTCTAGTTTGTGAGCATTGCATAGTGTATTTTTATTGAATGCTAATATATATTCCGTACAAGTAGTACGTATGCTTATTACTGTAAAAGCAAATTCTATATGTGCAACGAATTCAATAAACATTGTTTCATGTATAAAACTGTGTATCAAATTCATTTAGAGTGCCACTTCAAATTATATACACCCAAGTGCGGGTAGAAGTGAGCTATTCTCTATAAAGGTACACAATTCGAAGCTCAACTGTTTCAAGAATTGTCAAAATTAATAGGATTTAAACGAAACAGAACTACATCGTACAATTCTCAGGCAAATGGATTCGTAGAACCCGGCATCGTACACTAAGGGCCTGTTCACATAGGAGTCCATTGCGTAGCGTTAAGGGAAAGATGACGTTGAGACGAAAATAAACCAATCATAGGCGTTAAAAATTTCATTGCTAATCGTTTGGAGGTTTGTCATTGGTTAAATATATTTCAATACTTCAACGCTCCGCAACGGACTCCTATGTGAACAGGCCCTAAAAGCGAGCATAATGTGTCATTAAGATAAAAGTTGGACAAGAACTCTTCCAGTAATATTGCTTGGATTGTGGACAACTTGGCGCGCTGATTTCCATTCTACTCCAGCAGAACTTTTTATGGTGAAAACATTTGTTTACCATACGATTTCTTTGAAGATACGAAATTTCAACCCCCAATCAGAATTTGTCCAAAAAATTAAGGCAACTATCAAAGATGTAAAACCTATTCCATTTTCACATCACTGCAAGCAGAAACCCTTCATTTTCAAGGACCTTCAAAGTTGCTCACATGTGTTCGTCGGCACTGACAACGTTCGTCAGAGTCTGCAACCTCCATATCATGGGCCACCAGATCAGGTTATACAGCAATCTGATAAAATTTACTCTCTTCTCATAAGGAATAAAAATGTTAATATATTTCAATAGACAGACTTAAATCATGTTTTTCTGACCATTCTTCTGAAACTGATATTACATCAGATCTTAGGAAAAGTCACGTTGACAAACCAGCAGAAACAGTTAAATAAAGGATCAGCTTTGCACAGTTACCCATTGCTTCCTCAACCAAACTGACAAAAAGTGGGCGTGAAATTCGTTTGCCAATACGTTATCAATGAAATACATTTTTGTCAGAGTATCTCAGTTGGGGGGGGGGGGGGGTAGTTGTGGGAGCATATCATCGTTCAGCAGAGTAGGGACAGAAACTACTCAACTTTGTTTTGACTTAAAAAATGTATTACCATATAGGGCAGTGTCTCGCAGCATGTCACATCTCAACTCTTCCAGATTTTACTTCTTGTTTGGCGAAGAGTGGCAAAACATTGCATAATTTACCATGGCGTTCAATGAGCATTCTTACAGCTTGTTAAATAAAATGCTCTCAGATTACGCAAAGTCTTTAGATACAGTATCTAAACAAAGGTAAAAAAATCACTAAATTAAACATTCAGGTACAGCGTGGAAAGGTTTAATCAGTATGTGACCCGTATTTATTGACAGAGGAAAACTGGAGTTACGATACAAGACGCTGGCCTGAAGTAACTTATCCTGATATCTATACATATCTCAACATAATAATAATCATTCTCAACGAAAGAATGATTATATTCTCTTAAACCTTGCGAAATATTGAAAAAAGTGTTTAAATACCTGTTACATACAACTAATATGAGGAATTTTATAAATAAACTTAAATTATTTAACTCAAAATGAAGGTATCGTCCAAAAACACTTGCAAACGCATAGGAACGGCTTCTGTTTTCTGCCACTCGATAATCACGTGATCTATAGTAGACGAAAACTGACGTAGCCAGTGACGTTGTGACGTTTCGCCTTATTCTCTCTATGCCATTGTTTTATGATAACTGCGCACGTAAATATGGTTTGCTGTGAATAATTTATTTAACTTTTATGTTGTGTTTTAATAAATAGTATTTTTCTAATTTGCCTTATCATGACCAACATGCTGAACATACAGAAACACCCATATATTAAAAAAATGCATTGTCTCGTATTCTGAGCTATTCTAAAAGTTTCAAATGTCTAGCCAGTCGGGAAGTTAGTTAAAAATCGATTGCAAGATTTGTACTGGACAAACACCCAAACAAGAAAGCGAGTTAATAAAAACGTGGTTCATGTGCCCGTAAACTGAACAAATTGTTATTTCCTGTGCAGAAAATTTGTTAGTAATAATACCACCGGCAATCTGGACGTAGCCTTCTAGGCACCCGTGCACTGTTAGAATGTCGCTGCATGAGGGAAGCAGTTCTTAGAAGTGCCTTTACCAGCCAGTAACTCTTCAGAAGTTGCTAGGGTAGCTTTTCGCACCCCTCCATTCTGGGATAAGGACCCATAATTATGGTTCATTCAGGTAGAGTCGCAGTTTGTCAAGTCAGGAATATCCACGGATTCGACAAAATTCCACACTGTAGTATCTGCATTAGATGCTACGGTCTTGGGCTATGACCGGGATTTGGTGATGAAACCTCCCGAGGAAAACGCTTACAAAACTTTAAAGGAAAGAATACTCGCCCAGTATTCACAAACTAAGAATGCTCGCCTAAGGCAACTCCTTCAGGATTTGTAGTTAGGTGACTTAAGTCCATCCCAACTCCTTCTGCAAATGAAGAATATAGCTGCCGATAAGGCCGAGCAATTGCTTAGGCTCCATTGGATGCAAAGGCAGTGACGTAGCGAGCATAACTGGAGCCCGGGGAATGATAACTTTTTGGTGCCCCCCCCCCCCCGAAAAAAATTGAAATTTTCCGGAAAATCTTCTTTGTCTTGGGAACCATATGGTGCCCCTGTGCGAGTGCCCCCGGGGCATAACAGACCCCCTTGGTCCCTCTCGCTACGCCACTGTATTTCTGTTTATCCTAAATACATTTAATACGTTACTTTCCAGTGTACGAAAGTCTTAACACATCAAACACATTCTTTCAAACTTTTGAAAGGATAATCTTAGTGTTTTTAAATCGTTTAGTTGATCGCCCACTTTCAATATTTAACATCATGGGGATCGTAGCGCAGTGTCTACAGAACTTCAGACTCTGATGATTTTACAAAATCTCCTCATCTCCAAAGTGCAGAACAGATGGTTCTGATTGATTTCATTTTCTGCTCTCCGTGGTTGTTTATATTTTGTGATAAAGTCATGTTGTAGTATCACATGTTCATTTTACGTTTCTGTCTCGCGGTTGTTCAGTCATTACATTAATTCAAAATTTGCGCTAGATTAGCGTTGTCCGAAGTTATGTTTTCTGTCAACTTATTATTTAGAATCAATAGACTGATTATTAGTTTCGCAGTTTTCCTATCGCTTTTAAAATACTCTCGGAGTGAAACAAAATGTGAACCTAAACCTCAAGGAAGTACCTGTCAATGTGTTTTTCAAAACGGAAGCATGATTGATCTCACGAGTTTGGGAAATAAAAATAATGAAGCCAGGTCAGATATTTAAAGTTGATATGGCTTTCTGAATAATTTCAATTTTATCTTAGCGGTATTCTGAAAGTTCTATTTTTTTCTTATACCATACTTTTTCATGTTTAAAAAAATTATATTTGTAATAAGTATTGTTTTAATTGTCAAATTTATATAATAGTGCTGTGTTAGTTTACACAGGATGAGAATTTATGAACCCATCAGTTAAACATTTAATTGAAAAAAAGGTAATTGAATAAATTTATGCTTTACTTAACAGTAGTGTCTATTACTCATTTGGTTGCAAATTTCAAACGAAAAAGCATAATATTATGAAAGAATAATATAAATATATTGTTATTAAATAAGTATAGGCCTCATACTGAGTTTGATGGATTATTAAGAAGGATTATCCTGGTTTGAACTGTAGCTAATAAAATCAGTTGAATGAAAGCCATGGATTGAGCTGAATATGGGCTTAGGTCTCATCTTCTGTCTTTATAGATTCATTGTATTTATAGAAGATAAAACCTTCAATAAAGAGTTAGTTTTCATGTAATCACATAAGCCTTTTGCAGGTCATTGAAAAATCATCATTACTTCTCTGGGTATAACATCTAAGAGCCTGATGTCAGAAAATCCTATTCTATACACTATAAATAAAAGTGTTATTGTTGCAATTCTTGAAATTTTTACATAATCTCAAACAAATAAAGGGAAATGTGAAAGTATAATTGAAATTTGTCTCATAAACTGTGTTGCATAGCTATTTTCAAAACAATTTTGAATAGATATATAACTAGAGATAAAAGAGCTTGATATTTCATTTAACAAGAAATTTTTTATAAGTCTTTGAACAGTTGTGTAAAGAAATACAAGAACCATTTATCATTTAATTTAATGATAGTTTTATTGTAAATTAATTATAGAAGGATATTACTGTTATTTTTTTATCTTCCCTAGAAAAATATGAATTTCTATTATTTTGTATGCAATAAATAAATAATTTAATATTATACAGATTTTCTTTTTGTAGAAAATTAATATATTTTCTATGTTAAATGTAGAACAGCAATTCTAAATTCTTTGAGAAGCGTGAACCTGAGAAATCTATGTAATTGGTACTGTTTAGATACAGATTTTTTTTTTCTTTAAACCCAGTTTGTGCATCATATTATCTAACTTGTCACTTCATATTATCTAACCATACTTCTTACCTTAGATGAAGCTTAATGGACTCTCATATTGCCTATCTTGTTTAAATAAATTGCTCATACAATTTTCATAGCCCTTTTATCTGGGTAAAATTTCCATCTCATGCTTTTCAAGTTCTGGTTGATTATCTCCTTGTACCTACATTCTACTAAGAGATTTTTTGTGTAGGAATTATGTCTATTGATTTTAGCTTGCTTTGATTATGTGCATGATAGTATTAATTCTCTATATATTTTTAAAGTATTTTCAAAGATTTATTTTAGAATAAAATTTTAAAAATATTTAATTTAAAAAAAAATTTTTTTTTATAAATAAAAAATATTTTGTAAAATGTATGAACATGTTTTAAAATTAAAATATCTATTCATCTAACAAGTTAAATGAATGGCTTTCTAATATATTAGAGTGCTTAAAAGTGATTTTGATATTTTATGAATTTATTTAGTTAACATTTTAGAGGAAATTCAAGTAAGGTCTTAATTCTAGTGCGTAAATATTACTAAATGTCTTAACTTAAAGTAAAGAAGTATGAAACCTAATATCCGTTTTTAAAAAAACCAACAAACCTGTAATAAATATACAAATGCATAACTTTATTATATAATGTGTTTGATTGTTAGAAATGACCTTTTAATAATTTGATAATTAAAATAAGCTATTCGAAGCTATTATTACATCAGGGCCATAATAAACTGATTCCTTCTGTTAAAGTAAAGTTTTAATTTTGTCCAATTATGAAGATCATATAATTGAAACTAATTGCTATTCTCAAACAAAATCAAAGTAGATATTAAAATATTATTGTCAATTTTTTCTGGGGTATGTGTTTGAAAATTCTTCTCTGTAATATAACAGTAACAGGAAATAGTAAAATATTTCATTTTCATAACTTTTGTAAGAATGACAATATAGTAAACTAAAATTAAATCTGCAGAGCTAGCACCTCTTTGCAGTTAGACAGCAACTGAATTTTGCTCTTATTGTATGTACCAAAATGAATTTCTTTTATGCCAAGGAAGGATCTTTGAGCCTTTACTATAAAGAAATATTTGCTTGAAAGATATTTATATTCAAGGAACTTCTAAAAATTAAGTGAAGATATATACTTAAGCAATGCATAAAATTTGGTGGGAAACTAAACATTTTTCATGCAGAACTAGTTTGTTAAAAATATCAGTAAATTAAGGTTTATTTATGGATTACCTATGTTCTTAATAATACTTTCAAAGTTGACCAGTCTCTCTTTTGCACTAAGCATTTATTTAAATATGTATTTATTTGTATATATATTTGTATATGATACCCATATATATACCCACAAATGTCTGTATGAATTTGAATTTCTGTATAGATTATAGTTTAGTAGAATATATCTAAGTATTTCATCTGATCATATCTTGTATAGTAAAAAAATTAAACAAAAAATTTAAATTATTGAAGTATATCTTATGATTTGATTTAATAAGAAGACTAAAAAATTGGTCAAAAATTCTGAAAAAAAAGAAAAAGTGAAAAAGAAGTTAAGAATTCATTTTCTACTCAGAATTTAGTGTCAGAATGTTATATAATATTTTAAGACTTAATACAGAGGCTGTTCGCACATTTTTTAGACGATTTTGGTAAGCGGTAATAAAAAATCGTTTGCTGCAAAAGAAATAATTGCAATTGTACTATGTTTTTAAAAGTCAAAATTATCGTCTGCGGCTTGAAAGTTTTGTTTTTATTCAAAATGGCATTTTTAACAAAGCAGTGGATCGAAGGCTACATTTATGTTCTTTCCGAGGAGAAATATGCATACTCCGTTATCCAAAGACGATGTGAGAGTCATGGTTTTGTGATATCTAAAGCGTCGATAGGTAATATCGTCAACAAGAAAGGAAAAAAATGTCAAATTGGATCCTCAGGTGAGACAAAAATTCCAAACAAGTATCCAAGGAAAAAACGGATATCTTCGACTATTGCAAAGGTACGTTGTTTAATGTTAAAAGAAAATACCCCTAGTCAAAGGACAGTTGCAAAATCATTAAAATGCTCGGTGTCCACTGTAAACAAAATGATAAACGTTGATTTAAATCTTAAGAAATCGAAAAAATGCAATGTGCATCATCTTCTTCCAAATCATATCGCAGAACGCAGGACACGCTGCAGAACTCTATATGAGAAACACTTATCCAAAGAAAAATGGAAAACAATTGTCACAATAGATGAATCATGGATGTATTTAAATGATTGCAACAAAAAAAGCCATTTATTATCATAAAAGGGGAGAAAAAAATTTAAGTACATGGTTCAAAGAATCGAAAGAAAGTTTTTCTAAGGGATTCATGATTGTTGCTGGTTTTTCTTATAATGGCAGGTTAAAAATAAAGAGAGTGGGAAAAAATGTCAAGATTAACTCCAAATACTATCAGGAACATATTTTATCGCCAATTTTTCTGAATGAAATACCATCGCTTTACCCACAGTGTCATCAATCTGTGAGACTCCATCAGGACAAAGCTAGCAGTCACACATCAAAATCCACTGTAAATTTCCTAAAAGAAATGAAACAAAAAACTGGTATCAAGGCCATACCCTTCACTGATATCCCTACTAAATCTCCCGATGTATCACCTATGGATTTTTGTGCTTTCGGACTTTTAAAATCTGCATTATCCAAACGTCGTCCCAAAACCCTTACAGGACTCTGGAAAGCTGTTCAGGAGGAATGGGATAGAATACCTCTTCTGACACTTCAAAAGGCATTATCCTGGAAATTGCGGTGTTGAAAGATAGTTCAGAATAAGGGATGTCAAATAGAACATTTAAAACACAAGAATTTTATGTAATTTAGTTTTGTGAATACAATATACATAGTCTAAAAAATGTGTGAACAGCCTCTGTATTATAAGATTCTTATGCAACACTTTTCAGTGATCATTATATAACATTGTTTATATTTAAGGAGGAAAGCAGCTGAATGACAGAGGCATATTTTTCAGATTTTACTTTTTGTTAATACAGGTGGAAAGGCATGAAAGCAGAAAAAGATGAAGGTTATGAATACTACTATAATCCTTGCTTCAGCTTCACCCTTGGGCCTGATACAGGAGGTTGCTCAAAAGGAGTTGCTGTAAGATTTGTATATTTACAGCATTAAGCTTTTTAAAAACTGTCATTTTTACATAACTTTTATTCACAGTTTAATACTTGGAATATTGAAATTCATCAAGTAGATTAAATTTTGCATGTCTCTCTGAAGACACATTCATTTAGGTATGATTTTAATACTTTCATTTATTCTTGTGTAAATATAGTGAAGGCTGATCTGTAAATAAAGGGAACATTTTCGCATTTCAAATAAGTTTCCAAAAAACTTTCAATAAGTATGTTTTTATAGTAAGCTTATTTAAAATTGAATTATTTTCAATTCATTTTTTATAATAAACTTGTATTGATCCCTCTTTTTAATTTTAATTTAATTTTTTTTTTCGGGGGGGAGGGGGGGTTATTGATGAAATATATATTTACTCGAGAGGACGTTATTTGCTTAGATCTTTACATTTTTTTTCATTACTTCTGTAGCGATGATTCTTAGTTAATGTGAGAGTAGTATTCTAGGTGCATATTTTAATTTTCATAGTAAAAAATTGATAAATGTCTATCATTTCTAAGTAAGAATATGAAACAATCACTTACAGATGACTTATGGGAAAACAAACAGTAAAATGAAGGCTACCGAATAACTGAAATCAAAGGATAAGAATGGTGACAATTGTTTTAATCAAATTAATAAATCATCATCAGGCTGATGAGTATTGGTAAGATTGTTGACACTATGAAGAACTCACAAATGCCAGGATCATTGAAATATCTGATATAAATAGGGGGGAAGAACTAAAATTTCTAGAAGAAACAGAGTGATAAGTGGCAAGACTCACAAAAGGGAAAAGTTTTATGACGACCAGACCATACACAGGACACATCCACTAACAAGGCTAACAGATAAAGCAGGAAAAATGAGAAAATGTGGGAAAATAGCATCATGTAGATGGAGTAATGAAAGTTATTAAAAATTAAAGGAATAGAGTGAATAAATTAATTATACAAAAGTATGTTTCCAAGCAGTAGATAAAAATAGAGTAGACTTATCATTCACTTAAACAGAGGAATTATTACAAATGTGGTGTTTTCAAGAAAATGTTAATTCAGAAGCTGAATTATTATGATGAATAATTTCCAAGTCAGAAAAATTATATTTATGTCTGTATTCTCAGGAGTGTTTGGGTATCATTGATATAGATAATTCTTGATTTTTTACATACCTAGAATGCTTTTTTATATGTGTGCCCCCGTTACATGGTTACTTTACCTTCAAAGACAGTCTTCAGAATTAGTACTGGTAAGCTAACTTAATGGAATGTTCTTAATGGCAAATTTGAGAGAGCAGTTATTCAGACTGACATCCAGGCTAGGTTATATACCTGTGCTCAGATGGCAAAATGTTATAAGTTACTTTTCTTAAAAAATTGAGTTTTTTAACATTCCGGATTCTCTTTCACCGATATTTTCTATTTACTGTAACTACTGTAAGTAAAAGCCAACTATTAATACATATATTAATACAATATAATACAAATATAAAACAAATTCTGATTTTTCATGACATCTTGAATCTTAGAATTGCTGCCATGTAAATTTAAAAAAAAAGTGACTTATAACATTTTGTCAACTGAGCACAGATATAATATCTTCATATCTCTGAGGACGTTAGTGAATGTCAGTGTCAACTCCAGAAACTATTGGATGATGGAAGCACATGGTGTTCTAGTGAATACAAGGGCACTGTAGTCTGGTAACGAACATGCCAATGTTTGGGCTATCAGATGCCTGAGGTCATTCAGCAGATTGTTTCTAAAACATCATTATATTTAACTAAATTTCTTATATGGAGACTAGAGGGTTTGAAACATCACTGGTATTTTAAAGATAAGATTTTTGGAGTAAGATTCCCTCTTGGATTTAAGACTGCTGCAACATCGTAGTAGTAAAGCCATTGTTTAGACTATTAAATGAACATCAATGCTTTACGGCCCATCTGTATCACATCTCCTAGCCCTGCCTACTAGCTGTACCTATGGTCAAGAAAACCATCCTCCATTGCAAAGTTTTCCACAGTGGTCCTGAGTTTGGATGGTATTGGAAGGCAAGAAATTATTAGGAAAATCACTATTATATTTGATTTACCTTTGTATTATATTTATTTTATATTTTGAATTTGTGACTTGTCTTCGTCAATTCCTACCATCGAAATTAATATATTTATTATATACATATTTATAAAAAGAGTTAAAAGTATGCTGAAGTGAGCAGTGTAGCTGTAGAAGGGTTTTCCCTTGTCTCTGCTATTGATACGATTGCTAAAGGCAAAGAGGTGGCATCCAGAACCAGATTATGGAGGTTCTGGTCTCACAGCTGATATGGCATTTGTAACTATAGAGCCATGTCTACCTTAGGCTTTGTCTGTAATTTCAAGGATTAAGAACATAGTTTGGTTAAAAAAAAAAAAAAAAAATCAAGATGTACATTGTCATAATTTCAAGAGCAAAGTGTAGATTGCCAAAATAAGTTAATTATATGGGCAAAAAAACTTGGTTGTGGAGAGCTTTTTTTCTTCTTTTTTTTTTTTTTTTCAGAGAACTGTTAAAGCTGTGATGTCTTGCCAAATTGCCCTTGTATTGTGCTGTGTTGATGAAACAATTTTTCTTTTATTGTAACGGGGCTGTAACTTGTCTTTTTGAAACTTGGTCATTCCACACTGCAAATTTGGGATTTAAGCATTCACATCTGCCAGTAAATAAGTTTTAGGAAAGATCATATTTTTAACCATCAAGTCAAATTCTTGAATAATCTAATGTGTAAAATTCATTGAAACTTTGATTTTTTTTTTCTTTAATAAACTCTTAATTTTGTTGTTACATTTCTCATTTGCTGAGTATCTTAAGTTTGTTGTCCGTTGGCAAGAAAAAGTTCTTCCTCTCTTCTAAAATGTCAAAATAATTGAATTTTTTGCTAGGATTATCTCCTTAGCTGTTGCAAACAGTCTCTATCCACTTCTAGTTTATTATATCTCCTTTCTGTTCTTTATTTGTGTACTGTAGGTAAAAGGCACTAAGTCACAATGATTGAATTTTACAATTACTTTAGTTCTGTGAAATCCTCTTTTTGCCCTTTATCTCAATATAATGATGGGACATGGTGTCATTTCCAACTGGCTCAATTGCTTTCTGTATAAGTATATGAATGAGTGCTTTATACCACTGAAAAGAGTGCAAAAAATATGCAAGGATATAGTTAAGTAGTCTACTTTTATAAAAATGGGCTTGGTGCCTTTTACTTTCACACAGATATGTTTATTTGATAAATGTACCTGCTATCTTTGTTTTTGAATTTTTTTAGTTTTTTTTTTATTTAAACTACAGGGGAAGTGACATGAGGATTTACAAAATTGCAAAGATTATGATAAGGAAAGATCATTAAACAAAAAAGAAAAAGTGTTTATCAGTTAAAAGTAAGATAATACTTAAAACCATCCTCTATGCCTTAGAAAATTACCTGAAATTCCATTTACTTTCTAAGTTACAGATAGAAAATTGTCAGATCATGAATAAAATCAGACATGTATTTATCTTAGCTTGTTATTGGGCCAAAATACTGTTTTAAGTTTTTCGTTTGGTTTGGTTTTGACCACTATGGTCAACTTTTTGCTACACGGGGGCTAATTAGACTGGGACCTACAGTTTAAAGACAATTCTGAATGGCTACAAACATCCATGCCAATAGTAGGACTCAAACCCACAGGATTTGAACCGAATGCCAGTGCCCTAGCCATTCAGCCATCAACTGGCTACTGTTTTAAGTAACTGATGGATTTCTAAATATTGTGAGAATAAATCATTCTGCTCTTCTCAGTAGTTTCACAGCTGTAGCATTCATATTTTTCCATCAATATGTATCATCTAGTTTTTGAAAAGAAATTTGTTCATTGTATGAGTGAAAAGTAAATTATAACCATCTTGTATGTCAGGGTTTGTCAGTGCATAAATAATATTTTTCTATCTTATTATATCTAATTGCATTTTATAATCTTAAAATATTAATTTTATAATTTGTATATTAAAAAATATTTTTTCTTTAAAATTTTTGTGCATGATTTGGTATAATAGAAATAAGTCAGTTTTGTGAAATAAAATATTGTCTAATTACATATTGTCTAATACATGCTTCTTTGAAAGTTTTACTTTTGATTTTAGGTTTGTCAAACTGAAAGGAATATAAGTGAATACTATGACTGTGGTAATACAAATTCTGTAAAGTTTGTTGTTCGTAGCAACAATTTACATTTGATGTATAATGCAGAACAAAGGTAAACATGTATTTTAGAAATTTTTGATTATTTAGTAATTTTTGGGCTTTTCTTTGAGACATTTTATTTCTGTAAAGAATATTTAAAATTATGGATTTGATGAATTTCTTTTATGCCTAGTGTCAGTTTTTGTTGAAAGTTATATGCATGAGGATAACACTCATGCATACAACTGTTGCATGTTGAGAACTACTAAGTAAACAGTTAGATATGTCAGGTATTTGTAATCATAGAATTGTATTTATAAATGTACACTTTTTAAGATATTTAAAAGCCCTGTTAAATTTTTTTCATATCAGGGCCATAATTGTTACCAATATCAGTGTTAAGTTACTGCTTGTGTGTATGAATGATAAGTTAGGAACAAGATGTCAAGGGAATATTAAAATAATTTAATATATTAAAATAGCTTTAATCATAATTGGTTCAATTATTAGTGTAGTAATTATATGTATAATTTTCAGTAAACAAACAAAAAACTTGAAAAAGTTCCTCTCACTTAATAGTAACAGAGGTATACTATTATCTACTCTTGTGACTATGGTGCCAAAACCTATCACTGTTATTAAATTCAGTGTAGTTAAATTAATTATTTAATTTTAAAAAATCAGATATTCTGTTTTTGTAATTGTAAGAAAAATTATTGCATCAAAGAGTCTTTATTTGTTTCAGTACTTATAATTAAAAAACTGCTAAATTATTTTCAAGGAATTTTTACTAGTATATTTATGATCTCCTCAGGGACATAGGCCTTCGTATAGGTTTAAATAATTATAAGTGAATGAAAATTTGAGTTTCATTTTTTATGTCAACTGGCTGGCTTAGACAAAAGCATTGTGGTCATACTTTCTCTATAAATTTTTAATGACAGGAAGGTGTAGCTGTGTGTTAATTTAATAGCATGTTTAGATTTTTTATGAAATACTTCACTTTATTATGCCTTTTTTATGCTGAATCTTTTAACATAATTTTTTTAAAATTTCAAATGTGTACCAAGATAAAAAAAATTTTTTTACTGAAAAGTGACTGCTAGCCATAAGAGCTACAATTAGGCCTAAAAATAGTACTACAGATGACATCAGTAACATTTTGATTTAAAAAAATAATAGAGATGAAGTTCAAGAATACCTATCTGTAAATACAGTTCTTTATAGAAGATCAGCTATTCACCCTCTACAGAATTTCTTAAATTTTCTAAATTTATCAAGGCACTCATTACGCAAACAATGATTAAACATCAGTTCACCAGTTGTTTTATTGTTGAGTTTAAAGCCTCCAAAATTGTGTATTAGCTCAAGATTGTAGCAAATAAAGTACATAAATTTTCAACTAATATCAAACTCATCAGACGTATGGCTGGTGAAGTTACCCACATCACGTATCCAGACGGATATACCATAACTTTAAGTGATAGCAGTTTTGATTTCTTTTGCTGCTACTATAAATAAAAATCAAGGCCAGACTTTTAAATGTGAAGGAAATATCGTGGGGTTACAGTTGAAACACGCTAAATCAAAAAACAGGATTTTGAGAAAACGCTGATCAAAGATTTTTTCTTTTAACTTCTTTGGTACTAACATTATTAAATAAAATTAAGTTATAGCACTGGTGTTTTTTTTGCTAACTACAAACCAGTCTTAGCTCTCATATGCTTATTTTATATTATTATCATCCTCTGAATGGTTAATGTGTTTTACCTATACAAACTACTAGGCTAGAGTACTTAATGTGATTACAAAACTTTGAAAAAAAATGAAACAAATAAAGATATGACTTTGTGGGTTTCACCAGTAGAAACATCTCCTTTTTCTGGTCAAGAAAAGCTGAAAATCCGAAAATTGATAGTTTTGACCTAGTGTGTTTCACTTGTAACCCCACAATTTATGCAAGTAAAAAATACTATTCTCACAGCTATTATATGTGTATTTTTTGAAAGCAGGAATCTCAAACAGTCACGTGATTATATAGAAGTTTTGTGAGTGAAAAAAGAATGGGTTCTTTCTTATTAAGTTTTAGCACAAATCATGTTCATTATGGCAGAGCTGGTCTCAGTTGTTGGAATATAATGTATAACTGCACTAAACCGACAACTAGAACAATTTAAATTTTATTTGAAACAAAATAAATAATCTGCTGATTAGGAGCTGAAAACCACAGTATTTTTGATATATTGGAATAACTTGAAGTTTCTTCTCAATTTGTATCATGTTTGTATTATTGAATGTATATGTTTAAATTTAATTTCCCTTTAATTCTGCTAGGACAACTAATGTCACTCTCATTTGTTCTGAAGATGCTGTAACACCAGAACTAAAAGTAAAGGGGGAAACAGCAAAAAATCTCTATGTAAGTCAAAGAAAAGTTTTTAATTGTATTATTCAAAATCCAAGCTTCTTTATGTCATTCATGTACTTGATAAGAAATTTAAGAAACAATGTAATAAAATAAGTAGCAGTAAAATGTATTAGTTTGACTAATTTGAGTCTGGAGTTGTTAATGCACTGACTTATTAAGTATCATACTGTTATGCGTAAAAGAAAAAACCCTGAATTAAGAAACAAATTTTTTTTTTTTTTTTTAACTCATATTTCAGCCACAAATTGAATAATCTTCAGCTGTTTAAGTTTATATGATTGTCCTTATATCTTTTCTATGCAGGTTTTTAAAATTCTTTTCAAGTTAAAATTAATCCTTTATATGTTGCTGATATACAGAACTTTTATGATAAGTTTTTTTTTATATTACTTAAAGTTCAGGTATGGATAGGTCAATGCCCTCAGGACAAAGTAGTCATGATGGGGGGAAAATGTTCAGGTGTTTGATATAAAGTTGTGTATTGATTTACTAGAGATAATACACGTTTATATTTACTAGGGGCTTCGTCCCTAGGCTCGCTATGCTCGCTCCTCTGTTAGGGCTAATAGCGAGATACATAGGGGTGATTCTCAGGCAATGTAACAGCTTTGATCCATTTACTGATGTCCCCTCAGGGGGTTTACCTTCTTTGGGTAAACACGGGTGTCGCAATCCCGAGGTACCCCAGCAAACTCTCTCTCCTCTCCTGTCTTTCATCTACTTTTTTTCTTTATTTTCTCCCTGGTTATGGTTCCTCTTCGGAGGAGAGGGCACCTGATTAGAAGCTGTTGCCTCTCTGTTGTTCCTAGCTTCTAATGGCGTGTATATCACCCACATGTTGGCCATGCGTGGAGACCCGTGTCCCTGGAAAAGGGAATCCTGGCAGTTGAGGGACAGTTTTGGTATCCCAATACACTACTTTGGTCCCTGCTTCAGGTAAACAGGAGGTACATAGTGGTTCCCTATTGTATCAATCTGCTGGTCATTGACTTTTGTCTTCGGCTAGGAACCAAGCCATTGTTCCAATTTCTGGACATCTCGTTAAGGGTGGAGGTCGTTTCAGGGTCGTTTTGTTCACGTATAGTTCTTGGTTAGCACTTGTGCACGTATCTGCATCCCCTTGTTGGGCTCCGTGGTGGGTGGTGCGGCCGGGAACTGAATTTTAAGCCCCCTTTGTATGGATTCTTCTTTTCAAAATTCCACGGTGAGGGATAAGTCACCAAAACATCTTTTTTCAGTCATGGAAACTTCGTCACAATCATCTCCCTCTAGAAGGGAGCAACAAAGCCCACTTCAGTCAAACAATGCGAAATTCTTTATCATTAAGAACCTGCATGGTTCTTTTGCAACTGTATCTCCATTTTTGATCAACAAATCAATTATATCAAGTATAGGGAATGTCTCTTCAATAAAAAAAACTTCGTTCAGGTGATTTGTTAATTGAGGCCACGTCCACAGAACAAGGAAATAAATTATTGCCATGCATGACTCTGGGTGCCTTTAACATCTGTGTTTCACCACACCGGACATTAAATCATTCAAGAGGAGTTATTTCTGAATCTGATTTGTTTTACTGTACAGAGGAAGAAATTCAAGAAAATCTGAAAGAGCAAGGTGTATTGTCAGTGAAATGCATCAATATCCGATATGATAGAAAAATTCTACCGACGAAACATTTGATAGTTACTTTTGATACCCCAGCTTTACCAGCATAGGTTAGAGCTGCCTACCTATGTTGTAGTGTAAGACCGTATGTGCTGAATCCTCTACGCTGCTTTAAGTACCAGAGATTCGGCCATGCAAAGGATTCTTGTCGATCACTAACTTGTGCTATTTGCTCGCGGCCAGGTCACGACTCCTGTGAAGAAACACCCCGCTGTGTCAACTGCAAGGGTGAACATCCTGCTTTCTCAAAAAAATGCCCCAAATGGATGAGCGAGAAAGAATTACAAATAGTAAAAGTAACGAAGAACATCTCATTTGCAGAAGCACGACGTATCATCGATAACAGAACACCAACCGTCGGTTTTTCCTATGCCGCGGTAGCCGCTCCCAAACCCAAAATGACAGCTTCCACTCAGACAGAACCTGTGGTATTCTGGCCGATAAGAATGGCAAATACGGTGACTCAAAAAACACATACAAAAAAAAATTGCTTTGTAACTTTATATCTTCATTACCTATTACAGGGTGAATAACTCAGGAAGCCACCTCACCCAAAAATGTCCATAAAATAGTTCAACAAACAGAAAATAAACCTGCTAAAAACTCTAACAAAAATAATTCAGGAAATGAAAATAAAAATATTCTGTCCTCACCGCTCTCTACTACCCGTAAAAAAGTATCTGATTCTGGATCTAAAACGATAAATGCCAGAAAATCCTCAACAATTTTTACTTCACAAAATGTTACAGACACAAATCAGTCGTGTTCCTATCATGTAAGTGCAAATTTGCCCATTCCTCCTAACCCTAATCGTAAGAAAGTCGCTATTCCTAGAAAGAGCTCTGAAGTTTCTAGGAAAGCTAGGGACCCTAATTATATATTAAAAGGTAATCAGTATGTCTGCAGGCTCGCGGACCATACTATATATTTTGATGTGTCGGGGGACTCAGACAAAGGTGATGTCTTTGAGGAGCCTCTGACTCCTCCCTTTTGTCGTGTGAGTCCTCCTCGTCGTGGCACAAGAGCTGGCGTCACATAACTTCCTTCCTTTTTTTGTAAAAAAACTGAATTTTTTCAGCTACTTTCTTTTCCGTTTTTTTTTTTTTGTGTGTGTGTGTTTTGTTTTGTTTTTTGTTTTTTGGCTTCTTTTGTTTTGTCATCTTCAGTAACTTTTATCTATGTTTTTAAACTGCACTTTGTTTATTTTTTACGTTCTTCTGGGTGGAAAACATCATTCTGCATTTTCTCCGGTTGTTAAATGGACTGTCTCTTTCTCTTTGGTTTAATCCATTGCAACTTTTGTCACCCTTGTGCGTATCTTCAAACTTTTTTTTTCACTGTCTATGGATTTCATCTCACATTACTGCTTTATCGTTCTTGTGTTCATTTTTATATGACTACTCTTAGTACCTGTTTTGTAAGACTATTTTATCACCTGCGATATATCACCTGTTTTGTCACCATTATTACATGTGCCTGATTTTATCACCTGATAATTTGGACTGATTTTACCAATTTCTACACATCTCTGTTTTCCTTTCCTTGTTCTTGTTACCTCTTTTACCACTGTTGTTCATTATCTCTGCTTGTTATTTTATTCACTGTTTTTATTGCACTGTTATCTTTAATTTATCCTACTCTCTGTCTTTGATTTATCATTTCCTTTTCAGTGTTTAAACCCTCCTATGTCTTTGCACTTCTTGATATGTCATAGTTTCAACAATTATATATATCACTGTCACCGTTCAAACCATTGATTCATTTCATTACTTTTTTATTATCATTTTGTCACCTTTATCATTATCCTTTACATATTATAGTTTATGTCATCTTTTGCTTCATATCTTTTTATAAATAATATTTTTATCATGTTTACACAGGGTTATAGTCTTGAAATGCTAACTTAAGTAATATTTTTCGGGTTTTACCATGTGTTTGCAGCTTGTCCTCTCTGGACCTTGCGCCATTAAACCCCAAACAACCAACCAACCAACCATTTACTGCTGTCACCCTTATGCAAAGGGCTTTTTATCACTGTTGAATTATAAGCTTTAAAATTCAATTAAAAATCAAAATTTTAAGATATAGACTTGAAATGAGGTTTATATGAATAAGAAAGCTTTCAGCTTCCAGATGATGTAAATATTTTCTTTGTAAGATAAAACTCGAGGAGCATCGATATTACATCCACATAGGGGACGATATTTCTTGAAAAACAGTGTTTCATTTTTTGATAAAAATATTAGTCAGTTTTAAAATATTTTTAAACAAATGAGGTCTAGTTTGTAAAAAGATAAAAATTCTATGATCATTTTTTGACAAGTTATCGTAATCTGAAGATGAAAAAGTCAATATTTTCCCACAAAACATAAAATTAAAAAATAACTTAAAGTCCGACAAAGATGTGGCATGTCTTACTTTGGTCCCCCATTTTTCTGCATCCATTAGTATCACTCTCGACCCCATACCCCCAGCGGTTTCGGAGGACATAGTATGACAAGCTTTCGTCAGCAGCAGCGGGAGTTACTTTTTTTTAGAATAGAGAGATATACTGATGTATATGTGAACATAAATGTAGGAATGCATTTGTTTTTCCTTCACATGTTCTTAAAAAATGCGAGATTATTCACCCTGTAATAGGTAATGAAGATATAAAGTTACAAAGCAATTTTTTTTTTAAAATATTGTTCATTATGCTAAAAACAGAACAATATTTGCTGAATATAACTTATTTAGTACTTTCCCATTATACTGACCTGTCACCAACATTATGCAAAAAGTCACGAATTAAATAAAATGAATACAAGGAATTACCCACTTTTCACACCACATTTCCACTTTTGTGAACTAATTTTAAATTTAAAGTAACAACAACAGCAATAAAAATGACCCAAAGAAATAGAAAGAAGAAAGATAATACTGACTCTTCACATCACATATTTTTTGCAAAGTTACATTTCTACTTTTGGTGGCATATTTATCATTATTCCTTTCATGCTGGAAAAAAGTTTACCTTAACCCCTTCAGGGGTGCCATTCACACACCCTAAATTTAGAACGCCTAAATCTAGTCTTCTTTTCACTTGCATTCAATGTTGTCAAGTTAAATGAGCAGAAAAATGGCTAGTGCAGCCATCTGTTATCAGTTTAAAGAAAAACATTTTGCAACCTTTAATTAGAAAATTTTTCAAGTTTTTTTTAAGTTAAAAAAAATCAGGAAAAATATCTGCACTGTGCAAATGGTGGAGGTTGTTGTCCCTGAAAGGGTTAAGAAGTGGACAAAACAACCCTATTTAAGTGTCTGTAAAGAGAGAGCTACAGAAAATCAATCTTTAAATTTCATTTTCATGTACATCTATCTGTCTACTTCTTAATTACATGTAAATAGAATTGTTTTGTTAGTAATTCTGTGCAGTGATTGTGTCTGCAGTTTGCAAGTAGATGTTCCAGAGATCAAACCCTGGTCTCTGCAAGCATATGAGAATGGTTTTCCCTCACAGTTCTCTGAGATATTGGCTACAGGTCGATATAATGGGAAAGTGCTCTTATTTTTTTTTTCTACAGACTTCATTAGAATTATTAAAGATTTATTTATATACAAGGATAAGAAAAAAAATTAGCTCCTTCAATAAGAAATACTATAATATAGGTTCTTAATTTTTGCTTCTGAAATCCTAGATATAAAATAAATTATTGGTGGACCACAACTTTCTTAAAACTGTACCTCTCTGGATTCAAGTATTATGTGATGCTCAACAAAAATGGATGCACATATCTGTAAAGAGCTTATAGAAAATTAAAGCAGTCTTGTATCTTTTTGCTGGTCTCGCTACTGGATTTCTTCCTTAGTGCTTTGGTAAAAGTTACTGTAAAGTATAGCATTTTGTTTTAAATTTCAAGATATTATTTCATAATAAAATAAAATTATTGAATATTTAATTTTGATTTTTCATACTAAAGATGATAAAAAAAGAAATGCATTTTTACATATGCATATGTTATGAATATTTTAAATATGATTAGAGCACTTCCTGTGAATAAACTTTTTTTTTATTAGGAGATGATTCTTACAACAAGATGTGCCTGTCCTGATTTATGTACAGAATCTCACCTTTCCACAGGCTCTGTTCTAGTTATTCTGTAAGTTTATTAATGCTATTCTTTGTATATATTACTCAGTAAAATTAATCTCTTTCTATAGTTATCAATATAAAATATAATTTTGAAGAGTTCTAGTAGACTTGCATTATAGTGACCTATAAAGTACCCTCTTGGTAGGAATGTTGTAATCATAATGCTATTATAAACGAATTTCTCGTGATTTTTTTTAAGGGGTGTGGAAATGAGAAGATATTTAATTGCTAAGAATGAATTTTAAAAATAATGTATGATATTTAAACTTCAAAACAGGTTTAGATGTAACTCCTTAAAACTGCCTTACATTTAAAACTTTCATATTTAACCATGGTCCTATTTGAGGTGTTCCCGATGAAAAGAGGCTAAGGTCCAAAATTTCGGAAGAGTATTTTTTCACTGATACAAGGTTTTTGTTCCCAGGCTAATGAAGTGGAAAAGGGAGATAAGTGCCTAGCTAGTTTGGTTTAGTTCTGTGCTAGACACTTACCACCTTTTCCATGCTATTAGCTAGGAAAAAACCCTTCTATCAGTGAAAAAAATACTTTTTGAAAATTTTGGCATTTACCCTCTTTTCAACGGGAATGTCTCATGTATTCTCTTTAAATTTTGCTCTAAATTACTTTTTTTTCCCTTTGCCCGAATTGCTCCCCAATTTTCTCTTCAATTGCTGTGCAATTGGAATTAGGTCGCTCCTTTTTGCAGAGTAGGTGTCACTGTTTTAATAATATTAATACATTGTGAATCTTGATTTTCCCCTTATCTTACTCAGAATGGGCACTCACCTTTATGTCTCAACTGCTTGATTGTTTAACAGTTATATATTTACTGACATAGCTTGAAGTTCCCTTGGCTTGCTTTTAAATTGTGTACTTTATGTAACTAAATACATTTTGTTAACTAGGGCACAATGGCCCAGTTTGCAAGGGCAGTGGGCCAGTGATCTAAACATCTCTGATTCAATACCAGTCACTGCAAACCCATCGCCATGTATACTAAAAGTGGCTGGTGCACATTAAATCCGTCATGGATGCAAAGTCCTCCAAGTTCTCAAATTTACCTGGTGGTACGGTGTTAAGTGTTCCGGTCTTGGCACTTGACTCGGTTCTAAATTAATGGGATTGTAGGGGTTAATTCTGGCCACCTATACGGTGCCCCCTTAAATGAATGGCCAGCAGTCACGGCTGCAAGTATAATGGATAAGTTCCAAACTTGCCATATTTAACAACAACAACATTTTTTTAACTTTCTTAATCGCCTCATTTTTACATTTTTTAAAAATGAGATTTAATGTTTAAAATATCAGTTTTCTGAACTTAATAACTAAATAAATCTTGGAAGAAAACATTTTAAATTGTGTTATTTAACTTTATAAAATTTTATATTTCAGTTTAATGATATTTGTTGGACTGTACCTTTTCCTTGGCATCATACATTCAAGTTTAACTCGAGGTGCTCATGGTTGGGAACTTATACCGCATTATGAATTTTGGGCTGATTTTCCCCTGCTTGTGAGGGTAAGAAATTATTTAGACATGTTTGTATTGTTATCAGGGAAAAGTACCATATCTTGTGCCATTAGGTTCCATTTTTTCATAAAAGTTACTTTATTACAACTCTAATCCTCTCTCTTTGTGCAAAGTAACTAGATTAGAATAGAGTAAGTTTAGATGAATCTTGAAAATGAATGCAAATATTTATGCTAATGCACTAATCCTCAAAATATCTTTGATGGGACTATAGCATTACAATAAAAAGGGGGAGGGGTTGTGTTTGTAAAGGCGGTAAGACAAATCCAATAAAATTCAAGTCTAATGAAATGGAGTTATTTTGTTTCATTAAAATCTCCACACTTAAAAACACAACAGCAAAAAAAAATTTTTTTTCAGTAGTGTAAAATCAAGATACTCTAAAAAATTTCCTCTTAAAGGATGTAATACTATAGGATGAAAAACTCAAATGATTATATAATTTAAGAGATATATTATAGACACCACTTATATTAGATATTGCAAAAATATGTTGATAAAGTATAATGGTTTTTGGGTGGAATCCAGATCACATTGGCTTTTGCTGAAATTTTATTTTATTGACTAAAGATTTGCATATGATCATTACACCACTTTCAAGAATCTGAATATTGAACATTGGTATTGTGATATAAATTAATTAAGCATTTATCCTTGTGACTAGACGCTATTCAGATGATAATGTATCTTTAAAAAATATTTCAAACCTGTTGAAGCTGATAGACAAGGAAACCACTTTTAATAATTAATTGTTGAGGTTAACCTTGAAAATATTTGGCACTGGATATGAAACTTGCCCTTGTTAAAATCATGCTATAAAATATTAAAATTGTGATTCTAATGAGTATTTGATTTCAATCGCAAAAAGAGACCTAATATAATCTTTATATGATGAGTTATGTTGTTTGTGATAGTCCACTATTCTGGTTTGAGATGAGAAAATAGAATGACCATTTTATCATGGAAAGGGATTTAAATCATGCTATAAAATATTAAAAATTGCAACTCTAATGAGTATTTAATTTCAGTCACAAAAAGAGACCTAATATAATCTTTATATGATGAGTTATGTTGTTTATGATAGTCCACTATTCTGGTTTGAGATGAGAAAATAGAATGACCATTTTATTGTGGAAAGGGATTTGAATAGTTAGTTATTGTGATTTCAAATTTGGACGTGATTGTCATCCTAACAGAAGATTATTCATTCAGTTGTTGAAAACAAATTAAAGGGGGATAAATTGCAAAATATCACAGGTTCCTGTTGTCCTAAAAAAATCTAGAAGTACTTATAAATTTTTGCCTAATTTTTTACCACAACCAAAAAAAGTCTCTAAAGATCTGTAAATTTTCAGTGGTTGGAACCATAATGTAATTATACCCCCCACCACCAACAGATTATTTCTTTATCACATTAACAGGCTGTTGGTTTTAGCTTAACTAGTACCTGTGATTATGAATCGAGATTTTTGATTGTGAGATGTCAGTAGATAAATTTATATTAAACTTTGTCTTAACCCAGTTGATGTAGAAATCAATGTAAACTGATCAGCAATTTGGTTTTAGTTTGCTTCCACTGCAAGGAGAGTGTTCTAGTACTGCTAGGGTAAAAAAAGAGATTGCAATATTTGTTTGCTGATAAGGTTGACCATTTTGTGTAAACAGCATGAACAGCATTTAGCAGTTGAAATTTAGTAGTTTGCTGATATTTCTGAAAGAAGCACCAATAAAGTCATTCTTAAATGATTTTGCTGAAGTGTTGTATCTCAATTATAATTTTGTTAGAGGATAACAATTGCTTTGTTTTAATTTGATTGTTTTTACGTAATCTTTCATATTTTATGTATTTTGTATTGCCTTTATTAGGCATTTATGCAAAATGAGTTCAACAATCTATATTGTTATCATTTCAATCAAGTTATAGAGAAACTCTTAAAAAAATATCTTTTTTTATAATAGCAATAATAGAACTCTGCATTTTTTCTGAAAGATAAGAAATAGATGTCTAGATCAGGCCTGCACAACATACAGCCCTCTAGCACTCACTCTGTGGCCTGCAAAGATGCCACACCTTTTGTAAAGACACATAATATTATAAATCCTAAAATACGGAATTTTTTTTTAGATTTATAATATTACAAGGAATATACAGGGTGATTCAAAACTCCATGTACAAACTTTTAGGGGAAGTAGAAAACTTAATCGGACCATACCTCTTACCAACCCCACTGGATGGCAGGAAATATCGCATTTTTCTGGAGGAGGTAGAAAACTTAAAATAAAACAGAATCACAGAGGAATGTATGACTGGAAACACATACCTGATTAGCTAGAGGATAAACAAAGATGCAGAAATGTTGACTTTTCATTTCTGTATCTTTGTTTATCCTCTAGCTAATCAGATTTGCATTTCCGGTCATACATTCCTATGTGATTCTGTTTTGTTTTTGAGTTTTCTACCTCCCCTAAAAGTTTGAACATGGAGTTTTGAATCACCCTGTATAACCATTGAATATTAATATTTATTAAATTTTTAAAATAATCAATAATATATTTTTTGTTAGAAAAATATTTTTCCCTTTCTCATCTATCCTTGTTTCTAGCGACCTTCTGCAGCTTTCCATAAACTTTTATGGCTCTCATCACATTTTGAATTGTGCAGGCCTTAAAATTCCTTAAAAAGCATTTAATTTTGTGGTTGAAAAGGGGACCAAGTATCAAAATAATTTTGGCTCTACTATTCTGCAAGAGATAACATTCAAATTTTATTGTATGACTTTAGGTCTTCCTCTTGCAGGGTTAATATTATTTCTTCATTTTCTTAAAAAGAGGTTAGCTCAAATAAAAGGATCTTTAATTTAGTTTTTAGTCCCTGAATGTGTGTGATTGGAAAAACAATGTTACTATGGAGGAAAGCTATATAATTTATTGCTAATGTATCATGACAGACAATGGAACGATAAATTTTATCCACTGCAGACAAAATGGGAGTAATTACTGAAATAATTAGTAAGATAAAATTTAACAAATTCCTTTGTGGTTGGCAAAATCAGTGGATAATTTTAGAATAAATATCTTTAGTACAGTTGGCTCTCTGTTTAACGACGATCTCTATTTAAAGATGATATTTCCCAGTCCTGGACCCTCCGACATTATGGGAAATGTTACTTTTTCACAAATTCTGTTTAAGGGCGATCTCTACTTAAGGACGATTTTTCACGGTCCCTTGAAAGTCGTTAAACAGAGAGCCAACTGTATTTTGATGTATAACAAAGTGAAATTGGAAAATTTAATGAAAATTGGTTACTTTTTATGAGTAATTTATTTTAACTGCAGCCATCCTTCATGTAAATAAAACATACAGTTACAAGTAGGGTTATTAAATTGCTCTTCTAATTTTCTTAACTATAGGGAAAAAATGATTATTTCAGTATATTTGCTTGATTTGAATTTTTTCATTTGTAAAAAAGTAAGGAAATTCTATGTAACATGTGCATTCAAAATCGTTCAAATATATTCTGTGTATAATATATTTGAACTGTTGTTTTGTTAATTTTTTGTTGACACTGAGAGTAATTTGAATGTATTTTAAACTTATAATATTAGTATTTAAAACTTTCATTTTGTGATATTTTATTCCTAATATTTTGTTTAATTTTTTAATGTAGTCTTAAAGTGACTTGATACACTATCATGTTTACAGTAGCTAATCTATATGAAGTATTTACATAATTTATCATAAAGGTACTTGAGTTAATTCATAATGTAAAATATGGATTTAGATTGTCTCTTAACTTACTTATATATTCTTTTTTCAGGATGGATGTGTCTTCGTTTTTAGTGGTTGCAAACCAGATACAGCTTATGATAGGATTTGATTTTTGTATTTGCTTTTAAGTTTTTTACAGGAGCATAAACTTTTATTGATGGTTGAAAATAAAACTCAATTTTTGTAAAGCAATTCTAAAAAATATTTTTCAACTTCTATTAACTGTGCACAAGCTCTTTTTTTTTGTTCTGATAAGCTGTTTTTTTTTTAGCACAATTGAATATATCCCTTAAAATGTTTTTCTTAAATAGAAATTCTGATATTATTAATTTAGAACTATATATACATACAAACATATATATATATATAGACACATACATAAGCATATATGCTAATTAATATTCATCTTTTAAAAATATGTCCTTACCATTAAATTTGTTTTATAAACAATGATTTTATAGTATAATTTTGCTAAAAAAAAAATTAACTTTGAAGACAAACCCCAGGTAGTTTATGATTAAAATTGATGTTAACTATACAAAAATGTAAACTACACAAATGTATTTCTGATTTCCAGAGTCAGTTTCTTATACTGCCAAAAGAAAATGAACAAGCAAAGTCAGTGAATTGATTTATTTTTTACTTGCTCTTTTTCCACTGAAATGTGCTATCCAAAAGTTTTTCCTTTTGTCTTATTTTATGAGTTTTTAATATTGTTAGACATTTAATTTGTTAACCCATTTATTAATCATATGAGATGCTAAATTAATTACATTTATTTATATTGGAAGGGAAGCTGAGAAAATATTTTGCTCCTATATCCCCACCGAGAATTTCACTACATGTCCCTAAACTATCATTTTATGGAAAAAACAACTCTACAACCTTCATTTCTAAGTACTGAACTATTTGGTAAATTGAATTAATTATTTGTGTGAGATATGAGCTTTAACATTAAATCACAGGCTATTAAAATCACTTATTAATAGTTATATAACATATTTGCTAATGTAATTATATTAGATTAAAAATAACAAGAAATGGGCTCTTTTGAATTGAAAATGTAGCTTAAAATGAAATTTTCTTTGAAAGCTTTGGTGTTATAATATCAGATATTTCTTCATTTAACTTACAATTTCAAAAATTTTAGTTTAGATTAATTATTTTATTTCTTTTTTTGGAATAATTAATATAAATGTTTTTTATCTTTCTTAGCCATAAGAGAGTTCTGTATTTCTTACTTGTGAAGGAAAAGTCTGTTTTAGTGAAATTCATTCATGGAAATAATATATAACATAGTGATTACATTTTAAATTTAAAAAAAAATTCTTGTGAATTGTTAGTATTTTATTGCTATTTTTAAAACCTTTTTGTTCAAATTAATTGCTTAGTTTCAAAATAAAAAATATATATTAGTTATGAATAAAACTATAAGAAAACTTCTAAAATCTCTAAAAATAATATTTTTAAAAAAATTTACCCTGCTTTTAACCCTTTCGTGATGGCTCTTGCGATCACGTGCAATCCGCTGGGGCCAGAGGTGTTTCCCATGAGTGCTTCCTCCAGGCCAGCTGTCTTTTAAGCGCTAACCATAATTTTATGAAAAATTCCAAAATATTAACATTTTCAAACAAATCTATATATTTAAGCTACATATGGGTTACATACACATTCATTTATAATTTCTCTACTAACAAATTTTTGTTTTACAGATTAAAATAAATTTTACAGTACTTACTTAATTATCCGTGTAAATCAGAAATCTCGCACCATCAGGATCTGATTGCTCTTCAATACTAAACAGCGAACCCATATCTTCAACACTACAACCCCACACTAAATGAAAAACAAAATTACTCCTAAATAAAGAACAAGTGCAAAGTTTAAATGCCCTAACTGTTGACTGCCAGCTACAATAAATAACTCTCTCCATTTGTTTACAAAAAACTACTGCCAGCAAGTGAGTCATATCCCTCTTTATTTCAGAAACAAGGTCACAACTATGTGTATTCCAAATTTCATGGACATAGGATGCCATCTAGTGCCCCCAAAATTAACTAATAAAACATTCTGATCTACTGTCACGTTTATGTGACAGTCGGGAGCAGAAGTCTTTTCTCTCTGTCACGCGAGCATGACAGCCGGAGCCGGATGAAAACACGAATAGCAGCGGTCATGCATATGTGATGTTTGTCGCAAAAGGGTTAAAATCTATAATACACATTATACTTAGTAAAGTATTTTGGTATGCATTATTGCTACCTTAACCTCTTCAGACTATCCTATTCACAAGTGTGAATAAAATAGTCTGGGGCTAGTTGGCTAGTTCCCAAACCCAACCATGAATTAATTAGATGACCCATCATGAATTTATCATATTTACCCCAAAATGAATTAACCCATTAACCGCTGGTGTTGCGTTGATGCAACGGTCAAAATAAATGCATATAAAAATTTAGCTATCAAATGATTTTTATATTAACAGTAGTTTTTGAGTAGGGTTAATAATCGAATTGAAAAATATTTGCCTTTGACTGTTCTTTTAATTTAATAACGAGTTCTAAACTTAGACAGTTAGTTAAACATTTTTGAACGAGAACTTTCTCCCGGTATTTTTGACAAAAGAAATATAGGGAGACAAACGTGAGCTTTAGGATTGATCTATTTTTAGCTAAGGTCAAAGTTTATCAGAACATTCCATCAATCGGTTGCTTTTGTTTGGGTGGGGGAGGAAGAAAAAACAGGTGTTGCGTTGGCACAACGTCAGCGGGATAAGGGTAGTTTCCTTATTCACCTATGTCATTCGACTCCACGGAACTTTCCCCCATTCTGTGCTTATAGAAATGCCTAAAACTAGATACTTTACGTTTAAAGAAGTACTTCAAAGAATTTTCGACGAAGATTCAGATAATGATGATGAGAATGAAACTTATATTGTTGTTATTCTACCAGAGACAGCAGAGGCTAGTGATGAAGAAGAAGGAAATGATAATATTTTGAATAGTGACGGTGATTTACCATGCGATACTGCTGTGAAAATTGAAGTGTGAGTAAAAAAGGAGTTTTTGCCTCCTAAAAGCAGTAAAAGTCTTTCAAAAAATTTAAAAAACAAAAACTGGAGATTTGAAATGGATAAAGAAGGGGCCATTGAATATGTCTCAACCGAAAAATGAAGAAAAAAATCAAATCAAACTATGAAAAGTATAATACAAGATAAAACTAGTGCAGAGATTTTTGATCTTCTGTTTGGCTCAGAGGTTTTTTCCCTTCTCGTGGAATTGACAAACTCATGTGCCCAACAAAAGAATCACCCCCATTTTTTAGCACCTGAAGCCTACATGAGACGGTTCATTGGAATATTGTTGCCTATGGGATATTATTCTTTACCTCGGGAAGAAATTTACTGATCTCTTGATAAGGACATTCAGCATGCAAAAGCCATTATGCTGAGAACATGGACATTTTATTGTCAATTCCGAAGACAGCAGAATACTGCGTAGTAAACAATGCCGTAGCCAGACAATTTATCCATGCAAAGTTTGTGACGTTACTCTACATCGTGATTGTATTGAAGCTTTTCATGAATGAAACTGTTTTCTTGATATAATCTGTAATTTTGTAAAGGGAAAAGTAAGTTAAATCTTTATAATAAATTAATTACCTGTAAAGTGATCATTTTCTTTCTAAAGTGTAACAAAGCTAAAAAAAATTCCCAGTGCTCAAATCAAAGAAAACCCTGCAGAAGTTCAGTTGAATTCACTTAATGTCAATACTCTTATTCCGCTGACGTTGTGCGAATGCAACACTCGATTTTTCGAAAGTTAAGACCAGTTTTGTTATTTTCCCCATAAATTAATGTTGTATATGTTCAAATGAATAGCCAATATTATTTGTATTAAAAAAAATTCACCCCTTATACTTTTGGCGGTTAATGGGTTAAGACCAATCAGTTGGATGTTATGCTTTAAGTATGGGGAGTATGTCTGATAGGGGGTCTATGATAAACTTGGGACATATATACACAGTGTATGTCTGGGGCTGAAGGGGTTAAGGAATATTGTTCTGAGAAATTTTTTTGTGTGCTGTAGATGAATGCTTTCAAAATATATTTAATTTGTTTGGCTTACAAACCTTTATTTTGAATGCATTATTATGCTTTAAATTGCAGATTCATTGTCAAATGATAGAAAATCCTTGTATATCTCTGGCTTTAATGTTCAGTGCTTATGTATATTTGGCAGCACATCAGTATTTTATTCATTATTTGTGCTCTAGATTCTGTGTTTCACTCCCATATTCCATCTGAAACTTGTCTAAACATATCAAAACACTACTTATAAAAAGCTGTGTGTTCTTATCAAAAGTTAAAATGTGGAACTGGATGTCTTCATAAAATATGAACCATTAACTCATTCTGCTCCCTGTGTTTTTCATACTATCCATTAATTCACTTTTGCTCCTGTTGTTTTAGATCTGTTTGCATGTAGATTATTTTTCTGTTTGGAGGAATAGTGTTAAGTTCCAGTTTGTCAAGTTGTTTCAATGCTATTTATATTGTTAATTATGTGTTTTACATTTATTTTTAAAAATGTAAATGTTCACTAACATTCTTTCCTAGTTATGAAGGTTTTGAAATTTATTTTACTGATGGTTGTTAATTGAGAAATTTTACCTTTATGCTATTAACACATTGTTGTGTAAAGATAAATAAATTTACTTTTTTACCACCCAGACATTAATCAGCAGCAACAAAATTATCAATTTTACTATAAAATGTAAATAATATTTGGTCTTCAAACATATGCTCAATGATTATATATAATTAGGGATACGTAAATTTCACATAAAAAATATATATATATATAAAATTTCACATTTATTGGCAAAAATATGTATATATATAAATTCAAAAATTTCGTGTTTATTAAAAAAAAAATTACAATTTATTTTGGTAGGTAAGTATCAAAATTCTTAGTTAAAAGCTAACATTGTAGTAGTCTCCACATTATGTTACTTAAGTCTTTGCCTTCTGTCATTAATTACTATGTTGTACATACTAAAATATATCAACATCTACTCTGTTAATGGGACTATAGAAGCTTTGTATAGCTGCCTTTGCAAAGCTAAGGTAGCAGCATCTCGTTGCAATTAAAATCTGTATAACACCAACTGAAGTCTCTTGGTTGACTACTTAAGTAGCTGAAATCCCCTTTGGCACTCAAGAGATGTTCTTAAATCTACTAAATTGCTCCACAAAACTTGAAGGTTGATTTTTGCAGTTAGATTTTTAGGTTCATCTCTGGTATGGACAAACTGTCCGGGTGAAATTCGAAGCAAATCCAAAGGAAAGTGAGATTTCACAGTTATAGACCTCAGATTGTCTTAGTTAATCTATTATGTTAATAAATTATTACTATTTTTACCTAATTTTGCTTAAAAAGCTGTTTTCAACAAGTTTTTGCCAAAAAGTAGTAAAGAAATAATTTTTGCATTTATTCGCATGTATTGGCAAATTTCGCATTTATTCACATCTATTTCATAAATACGAAAATTACGTATCCCTATGTATAATCTTTGTTGTCTGCTTCTCTATTTATCCTCAAATGTCTTCAAAATTCTTCATTTCAGAAAAGGATCACTGTAGGATTTTAGAAATTTTACAAAATCATTATCCAAAATTGAATGATTAAAGATCTTATATTTATTTTCCACCACAAACATGCAGTTTCAAAATATATCATAAACACTCATTGAATAAGTTTTGTATGAAACCTATGCTTATATTGTAAGGAATATGCAAGATAAAGTTATATACATCTCTTATTCAACAATTGATACCTTTTAAAAATCATACTAATACTGGAACTTAATTATCATTGTGTTTGTTATTTGTTACCATGAACAATAATTGAGCAACCAATTGATGAATAACTTACTTTCTGTTACAGTTCCCATTTTATTACCCTTTGCACATTCCTTATTCTAATACTGCCCTCAATTAATAAAAATAAATAAAGTACAAAAGAAGTATTTTTCCCATATATATAAATTGAAAACTATGATTTTCTTCTAACCATTATTCATGTTTTATCAAGATGACAAAAGTTAACTAAGCCATAATGCCTTAAAATTAGTTGCAGTGGAAACTGCTTTCTATGATCATAGTTATTATCAGAATTGATATATATCCGATCTGTGTTTATATCGAATAGTGTGAAATCATGTTTAAGGTATTAAAAAAAATTGTTTATTTTGTTGCCTGTACTATGAAATGTTTGGCATTTTTCTGATTTAAAATAATTTAATTATCTGGCCAAAACATGGATATTAGGTAGAAATTTAGTTTTATCTTTATTTTCTATATATCTGATAGTGGGTAATAAATACTAAATATAAGTATTGTGATCATATTACATTGTATTTTGTAGGTATGTAGATGAGTGCATCCTAAGAATAACTGTAAATATAAATGTTTTAGGTTTATGTAATCATTTGCTGTATATATAAGTTATGCACTGGATTGGTTATGCATGTTTAGTGCCTTTATTTTAATGTGCTAATTTACATGAAATTCTCACTCCTTTGCTGAAAATTCTTTGTTAATGTTTATTCCTTGTCTAACAACCAATTTTTAATATTTGTGGAGTTTCTGCAAACTTTGCAAATATATATTCATAGTTATTTTATGCTGACTTTAAAAAAGTCATTTAAATGATTGTTAAACAAAAGTGAGAAATGAGATATTGTTAGTGGGATTGGTTTTGTGAGAATGTGTGCATCACATTTAAAATACATACTGCAAAAATTTTAGGAAACCTAATGCATATACAAATCTGCATAATTATAACCATCTCAGTTTTAACATGTTATTTAAAGATTCATAGCTCCCTGTTTTCAGTGGCGAAAGTTTCTTTTTACTTAGCTTTAGTTTGCTGACTGGTTGTAAGAACTGAAGCTAGTTGTAATTGAGTAAAGAAAATTTTGTACAGTCTTATATTAAAAGTTTATTAAACTTTGGTATGTTTTCATCTCTGAATTAATTTCAAAAATGTATTGAGATAGACATGAACAAAATTCAAATGAATTTATACTTATGTTAATTCCATTGCTTTTATCTCTATACTGACTTCAAATCTTATATGATGTTACAATCTGGTTTGTATTATCTGCCCGTATCTTTTTAACTTTGTTAATGTCATAATATAGAAAATGAATTTGAATGTTGCACACAAGAAATTTATTAAATTCTAAAATAAAAATCATAATCTGTAAATGTTACTGAAATTATTGATTTCAGTGAAATTGTGTTCAAAACTTATGTATTTATTTTTACTTTGATTTTTTATTTTTTACTTTTTGATTATCTATGTCAAGAACTTGTATAAATATGAAGAAGAAAAATTGAAGGTTCTAGCTGTTTGGGAAAGATGAAAAAACCTCCAGTGAAATAAAGTCAATGAAAAAGGGGAGGAATCTTAAACTGATATTAAAATATTTCTGTGCAATATTTAACCAACAGCTTTATGAGAATAGCTCTGTCATCAGTGGTGGCTCCAAGGGGAGTGCAGTAGGGGCAATTGCCCTCCCCCCTCCAAAATAAAAAAAAAGCCCAGCATATTTTACTTTTCATAGCCTGAAATTATATAATGGTAGACCTAATACTAAATGAGTTTAAATTTAAAATGAGAGGATGTTTATATATATATATATATATACTCTAAGGGCCGATGTTGAAAAAAAAAAAAAACTGGACTGGAACTGCCATTGTCTGTCATTGTTGTAGGAGCAGATTTGCAAGAGGGAAAGGTGGTGTGCTTGGCTCTAGATGTATCGAAATAACTTGTCCTTAAAAAAATGTTTTTTTTCTCATAATTAACAATTATTTAGCAATTTATCAGTAGTAAAATAATTTATCAAATACAGTAGAGTCCCAATAATCCGAACTTTGGTAATCCAAAAGTCAAAAGAACTAAGGTTACAATAAAACTACTTTGATACTAAGAAATATAAAGTATATTTCTGAAAATTACAAGAAAAATCAAAGTTAGATAACAGTATAATAAAGTAGGACACAATAAAATAAACAACCTTTGTTTTTGTTAAACTGACACTAACAGCAATGACGCTGTGGCTGTCTCTGAGAAAGGGCGTGTCAACTGAACCCCCTCCTCCACCCAGCCGCACCTCTCTAACTGTTGAGCACTGTGAAGCATTGTTAGAACAACTTACACTCTACTGTACTATACTAGGATGTGTTCTGCTCTCTTATCACCCATTTTGTCCCGGTTATGTTTAGACAGACCTTATAAAATAAACTGTATAATCGCACGTTATTATGCAATTTAAGTTTATTTTAAGGATAATTTCGCCTAATCCAAAAAATTCATTAATCCGAAAAGGGTCTGTTCCCAATCATTTTGGATTATCAGGACTCCACTGTATCAAAAACTCTAGTATCTTGTAATTTAGTAGTTACTGAAATTCTTTAAAATAATTTTATGCTCACATTACAATTAAAAGAATAATCTAGCCACTTTTTTTCATTTAAAGTAGGGGGGGAAGGGATATGAATTATTAGCTTACTATTTTGTACCAAGAAATACCACTTTCATTTGAAGTAAACTATTTTAATATGAAAGTAACAAATGACTTCAACAGGTAAATAATTCATTTTTTTAAATGTCAGTATTATATCTAAATATGAATTTATTCATATTTTCTCCCGTCTTTATGAACATTGCATGTGATAAATGACATTTACTGTTTCTGTTCTGTGTTAATTTAATTTTTTGTGACTCAGATTTTTGAAAATAAATGCAAATAGTTTGTGATTTATGCTTGACTGTAGCTTTTGAGGTAAATGTTTCATAATTTTGCATTTTTATATTATGAGCTATAAGTAGTAAGAAGTCAAAAGTATGAATCAAAGTTTTATTAACATTTTCAAAAGAATAATTGTAAAAAGTTTTATATTTTCTTTGCTTTGATATTGTGAATTTTATGTATAAATATATTTTGTGTTTTAATAATTGTTTTTACAATCATGAGATTTTTTTTGGAACTCATATGTGATAAACATTTTTGCAAGTGTTTTAATAAAACTAATACTATTCTTATATTTTCATGTATTTATGCTAATGCAAACACTTACATTAACTTATTGTTGATGGGAGACTTGAAGTGTTGCAGGTGATGTGAATTGCCATCTGAACCATTTCATGCACTAGTTCCCAATAATGTGTGGTAATTAAGGCTGTATACATTCAACAGTTTACCAATGTGTTTGATGATTCATTAAAAAAAAAAAAAAAATCTTAACTAAAATATCTGAAACAAGATGTACACAGGTTCATAGATTTTCACTATAAAGTTTAACTGTGGAATTTTGACTAAACTCCTTGCGAATGATTTCTCTTTAAATCATAATAGAAAATTGCATCACAATTTCATTGAAATTTAAGTTTTGATTAAACTTCCTTCCCCCAAAATATTAAAATATATATATTATAGGGAATATTTATATGTATTATGCCTTTTTGTCTGGTCTGTATAGTTGGCAAAGAGGATGAGTCTATTGAGGACTGCTACATTCCATGTGGTCAGTAAATTCTCTGTATTCAGAATAGTGAAAAGAATCATTATTTTGCTGACATATATATTTTAAAAAAAATCTTTTTCAAGGTATAGGGTATAAAGAATATTTGTGAAAAAAAATGCAGCATCTCTTATGGAAAATTATGTTACTATCGAAATTTATAGACTTGTATCAACCTTTTTTTTCTTCCTACAAAATTTCTGATTTCAAATACACATTTTTGTAATAAATCAGAAAAATTCTGGCAATTTTTAGAGAATATTTCTATTTTCTTCAAAATTTTCATATTCTTGGTGATTAACTGTAACAGTTTTTAAAATTGCAATGTACTGTGTATCTGTAATGTTATAAGTTGAAGCAAAAATTTTTTAGGTTTCTATATTTTTGAAGTACAGAAGTTGAAAAACTTAAATTTTCCATAGTAGCTGGCACCTGTTAATGCTGTTGGGCAAGCTTGTAAAAATTTACTCACTACAAAGTTTCGTCATGATGTTGACAACTGATGTTAACATCCCAAATTGATTTTTTTTTTTTTTTTAACAACTTTAATCTACACAATATAGACTTACCAACAATTTACCTTAAATCATTTTTATGCTTTGACATTTCAATGTACAACAGAAAATAGCAGGCAGAAAATTAAACTTGTTGGAGAAATCACATGGGTTGGTCTTATTTATGATAGTTGAAATAACAAATTAATAAGATTCTCAGAAAAAGTACAATTAATATAGGTCTTTATATTCACCAAGTTTAATAAGGAATTAACAAATGCCGAACAAACTGATTTAACTAATCAATTATATCATTTCCCTATGCTGATTTGATTAAATTTTCATCAAACTAAGTTTCTACACTGTATGCACAAACTTGATGTAACTAAACCAGGGGAGGGCAATTGTTTTGGCCTGGGGGCCATTTTGTGTAAGCGGAGGGCCGCACCTTTTAAAATTATTGCATTTATTAGTTGACTTTGCATTTCAGAAAAGGTATAAATTGTATCATAAAAATCAATAAATATAAAATATTGGCAGTTTTTCTGGCTGTCCTGGCAGGCCACAAAAAAAAAAAAAACTGGAGCGGGTTGCTATTTGCCCGCCCCTGAACTGAACAATTCAGCAGTACAAATCAAAAGTTCTAACAATATTTGTAATATACTTGATTTGCATCATATAAAGTGTTAAATATGTTTTATTGTTATTAAATAGTACTACTTGTAATGAAATTATGTATGATACTAACATTAAGTCTCGATTTACTGTTATATGATTTACAGATGACTACAGTTAGAAATGTATGAAAATTACTCTGGTTGTATGTTACAATCCTATGAATGATCATATTGAATGCTTTCAGTTTTACTGCTAATTTTCTTTATGGCTAGCTTTCTAAAACAATAGTAGTTAGCGTTCTGAGATTCCACATAGTGGGCTTGGGTTCAAATCCTGAATAAGGCTTGGTCATTTCCGTGTTGTCTCCTCATAGGGAGCAGTGCTAGCTCACCTAAACTTTGCTCCCATAATAAAGTTGCCAGCACTTCATTGCAGGTCTTCATGGGCCAATATCAGAGACAAGTGCCTGCTGCATATTTAAATAAAAATAAACACTTTATAATAATAAAATATATATTTATTTAGAAAAATCAACAATAATTATCGGTACAAAAATATAACAACGGAATGTGAATCGAAAAATATACATGTCTTAAATTAATATTTTGTCATGTAAACGTATGCAATACTTAAACTTCACCGTATGAACTCTGTCTACCACAACATGAGCAAGTGAAGACAACACCTTCCTGAAATAAAAAATAAGTAAATTATAAGAGCATGTAAATTTATATTATGTTTACGATTGCTTATTTAAAATTTTTACATTTTACTAAGGTTTCATACAATAACATTTCTGAAATCAGTATAAAATGTGTTTTCAAAATGAAACCCAAAGCTTCCTAAAAACTTTGACAAAGCTCTTTGTCGGAAAACTACTGTGTTCATTAATAATAAGAGTTTCCGTAATGCCATCTTGCAATAATACACTGATACTGAATTTTTAAAATTTTTATAAAACTTTTTAACTATTTAAATCTATTGGGAGGTTTCTAGGTTAATTAATATATATACACACAGTGGAACCTCGCATAATTCGTTCTAGAGTCTTACTCGTAATGCAAAACACTCGTTAAGCGAAATAATTTTTCCCATATAAATTAATGTAAAATACAATAATGCATTCCATGCCAAAAAAAACTCAAATTTTTTTTGATGTAACGTTTATTATTTAAAGAAAATTACCTATACATAAATTCTTAAGGAGCAAAATCATCCATATGTAGTTTATTATTTACGAATTTATGACAAATATCTAATTTTTCTTTTACTAGAAATCTATCTAGCGACATTTGTTTTTCTCGGTGCTTCAAAATTTGCTGAAAATGTGTCCCCGCATTGTCATTGAATAAATTTATAGTGCGCATAGCCACCGTCTTATCAGAGTGATGCTTTGTAACTTACGATGCAACAGTTTCCCATGCTTTCATCATTTCTTTTATTGCGCCAGAAGATTGCTTCTTTGCTGTTTCTTCGTCCTTCTCCACTGACAAACTCTCCTCTACAACTGATTGCTGTGAAAGACACTGCATTCTATTAGCTGTTTGGTGGACAGCTCTTGGTTTTGCTCTTCCACAAGCTCCTCAATATCATTGTTATCCTCCAGTCCCATGATATTTGCTTCTCGAACCATCTATGACTACCCTTAAATACTTATTTTTCAGCCATTGATGATCCTGGTGACATGAAGATCCGAGTGATGTGAAGAGGGGACTTCCTTCCACGTCACTCGTTATGCGAAATGTTGCTCGTTAAGCGAGTAATTTTTTTACGATTTATTTTGCTCGCTATGCGAGGTTCAACTATGTATGTATATATATATATATATATATATAAAATTTTATGCCAGTATTCAACTTTTTTTTTAAAAAAAATTTGTGTTTCTTTGGAGTGGGGATTAGAAACACCATAGTTAGGATTTACAGCCAATAACATGAAGTTAAAAGTAAAATGGTAATATTAACATTTATTATTTGTATGTTATTAATAATAATAAAATGCTCTTTGAAAACTTACAGAAATATTTATTTCTTAAATTTAGATCTGAATTCCTTGAGAGATATAGCCTGTATTATGGAATGAAAAAATGAACTTTTTTAACACCCAAATTCACTCTAAATGAAATTTTTGTTATAGTATTGGTTATGCAATCTGCCAACTTATATGAACAAAGAATACAATATAAGCAGGAGACAATATGGTTTAGCCCTGCTTGCAAGAGGTGTGTGTGTGTGTGTGTGTGTAGGGAATTAATCGCATCTTCCATAATAATTCCCTACTTTATTAATATTTAGGGGAACATGAAAAAACAAAAAATGCTACATCTTTGACACAAGTCATCCTACCAGTCATTATAATAAAAGCTTGATATAATAATTGGGAACACTATCCAACACTTGTTATTAAGAGCAAAACAATTGAAAAAACACAGTCATTACTGGTCAGTAGAATGATATTGTGTTCTGTCATTAAAATTCCTTTCAGTACATTTCCCCTATTGATAAAAAAAAATTTAGCAGTTCTATGTAACTGAATATTGCTTATATGAGTACTTTGTCATTACACCCATACCTTGCTTTATGGCCTAGATACATTCCGGAAAAGTTGGCCGTAAAGTGAAAAGCCATATAACAAATCAATTATTTTGATACAAACCCATACATATTTAATTGGATCTGTTCCAATTTTTTATAAATATAGTTTTTAGTTCATAAAGCATTTTATTCTTTTTATTTCCTATAAAAATGCTTACATAAAAATAAAAGTACAAAATGTAATAATAAACAGAAATTCAAAAAATAAACAAATAAAAAAAAGAAATCATATGCACATATGTATACATATAATAAAAAACATAATATAAAATGTTTAAAAACTCTTTTAATCTGATGACATTAACATGAAGAATCACTAAGCTATAATATGCTGCCATCATCACTTTCTGCTGTTGTGGCGGTATAACAAAATATTGTGGGCCATAAATCGAAAAAGTGCCATAATTTAAAAAGGCTGTATAAAGAGCAGCCGTATAGCGAGGTATAGGTGTAGTTCAGATGATATAAGAGAAAGTTACCCCCCCCCCCTACTGACATTAAAATACCTTTTTCAAAATTATTCCTCAAATATGAATATTCATCATTTGATCTTGAAGAAAACTGTTACTATTAACAATGAAACAAATATATAATTACTATGGAAGCAAAATTTTATGCAAAAAAAAAAAAATCCCTACACAAAAACATGTAATAGGAGCTTTATCCTAATTTATCAGTGGCCTACCAATATAATGTAAAAAAAATAAGTACTATAATTCATACCATTATCAGTGTTGGTAAGTCATTCCAAAACTGCAAATTTGGTATTAATTCAACACCTTGAGAGCCATTACAGAAATTCCAAAACATACCTATTATTAAATAGGCAAGAAGAATAGTGAAGAATCTAGAGAGAAAAAAAGAAGCACATTACACACTTAAAACGGAGTTCAGAATTGAAATAATTGATATCATTAATAGTATTGGATAATTAGAGTAAAATAACATATCTGGTAAAATAATAATAAAAAAAAGGGTCACTAAAGATCCTGTCCAATAACAAACTTGAGGTACCAGATTGAAAAATAAGCATCTAATTCCAGTTTCAAGGTATGGAAATTAAAACACAGAAAAAAGGTTAAAATAAATAATTATAATAATTTTTATAAACTATATTTCATGGTTTTGTTAAATTATTTTTCAGTAACTTACCCCTCCCCATCATTTAAGGCATAAAATGTGTTCATCATAATTGATAAAATTTATTGTAACAGAATATGCAGCAATTATAAACACACATATCTGTATAATTCTGTAGTTAATCAAAAAATATTAGGTTTTGACTTTTAGAATTCCTAACAATAGTATTAATTAAATTAACATCTAATTCTACATGCAAGGAATTTAATGATTTAAGAGTTTCATTGAAGATACCTTTATTGTCTGATATTTTTTAAATTCACAATTTCATAGACACATATTCTGCCAATGGAAGAATATTAAGAAATAGGACATTCTAGGATGTAGCAATTATGAAGTAAGTATTAAACCTTCTATCTATGTGATAACCATTAAAGTCAGAAATAGATTTTTTTACTAAATGCCCCTTGTGACAGTAACCTCCTCTCCTTGCAGGTAAAGTGAAAATACATGTATCCTTTTTGGCAAATATGCATCCCTCAATTACATCTAGAATGAACATTATATAACAGTGTCTATTCATCAAAAATTGGAATTGTTGCTTTATATTATCTGTGTTTGGCCTGATAGGATTAAAAAAGTAAATATAATCACTGCATAGAATTATGCTACCTACTAAGAAAATCTGGTTGTCCAGGAATAGCATTACACTAAAATATTTAAACCCACCCACTTCTAAACAAAGTTCTTATCTTACCCTAATAACAAAAGAATAAATCTGATCTTATCTATATATGTAAAACAGTTCCGTAACTGACTGACTCACTGATATACAACTCACAAACCAAACCGCTGGACCTAAAGAGTTGAAATTTTGCATGGCGATACTTCTTATAGTGTAGGGGTGCACTAAGAAAGATTTTTGAAAAATTCTTTAGATTTTTTAAAATTAAATTTTTAAGCTGTTTTTGTAACTTTTTTTAAGTTTGCATTTAAAATAATATTTTGAGGGTTATAAAATTTATATCACCAGAAAGATTATAAAAATTCCTTTAAAATGAAATCTTTTTCAAATTTTTACCTCCATATTCTGATTTTTGGTGAATTTTTAAATATGAATTCTTAGAATTTAATTTGAAGCCCAGTGGCGTAGTGGTTAAAAGCGTCAAACTACCATCCCACAGGTCCAGGGTTTGACCCTGCGACTGGGCAAGGTCGACTCAGCTTTTCATCCCTTGAGTGGGTAGATAAAATGAGGACCAAGCATGCTTGGGAACTAAACTCTGGGGGTCCCACGTCAGGTTGACCACCTGACTGAGAAATATGCTGTATGGCACCCCAAGGTCAAGAAAGCGGAGATGGGTACCGCTGGCCCTGGTCCACATCGGACTGTTGCGCCGTGAGTTTAGTTTAGAATTTAATTTATTAAATGCTGATCACGTGATTTCTTTTTCTGGTACTTTAAACAAATTTATCGTTCACATGCATAACAACGAAATAGATTTAAAAAAAAATTTTCTTCTTGCTAATGCAGCAGACGATTCGACATTATCCAAAAACATTAAAATACAGTAAAGTTCCTTAAACTGTGCTATATTCTTTAGTATGTCCTATTAAATTTAATTTGAATATTTTCTTCTACATTATTTTGTCTATAAAAATATCTCTTACGATTTTTTTTATAAATATATATATATATATATTTTTTTTTTACATCAATTGCATACATTGATCGTTGTATTTATTATAAATATATATATATATTTATTTATTTGGCATTCATCGTATCATACATTGACCATTGTATTTAATTTGAATGTACTCCGTAGCGAAGTGCAGGTTTTCAGCTAGTTTATTTATATATGTGATAATAATCACAATGGGAATGAATTTATACACACGGGAATTAATGCAAATTAACTTAGAGATGCAGTCGGCACAAGGGAGTGTTGATCATACAGATGCAGTCGCTCGTTGGGTGATGAAGGAAACAACCGAATAAATTGCATATCTGCGAACAACTTGGAGAGAGGCAGTCGGCACAAGGGTGTTGATCATACAGATGCAGTCTCTCGTTGGGGGATGAGAGAAACAGACATGGAGCCATAGAAGAAATACACAAATCCAGAGTCTTATTTTTATTCAACTGGACCACTGGAAGCATTACGATGGCACTAGCCGCAGTGGCCACCAGACTTGACCAAAAACGAACATAATATCTAAGATTCTGCAGTAGCTATATGCAAAGAAATTAGGAGCAGCCATACATAATCAGTGGAGATGGAGGGTCCAAAGGACTTGCCCGATGTCCGTGCAACAGGACGCGGCACGCAGAGACAACAGCTTACATGTTTACAAGCCAACGTTAAGAAAGTAAAAAGAGGAAGAGTCTTCCGTTCAAACTAATATGAAATGAGTGTTTCTTAATCTTGCCAGTAGGGGTAGAATTACTTAATTGGTTAGAATTAGTTGCGTGGTCCAATGTTGTGGTTTCCCGGGGATTAATTTATTGCTAGATTGCACGCTTGCTAGATCTGTATTTTACCAAAAGGAAGAATTTGAAAACAGAACTTATTTATTATGCACAAATTTAATGAGACCTTCGGGTTCAGGCCAGATATGGTGATGTTATGGAATTCAGATATATCAAATGCCTGCTTAATGATCTGCAGGGCTAATATGAATTATAGCTTACATTATTTTAAGGTTACAGTTTGAAAAAGGGGTTGTACTTTATTAAAAAAAGAATATGATTTAAAAGTAATATGATTTAAAAGTAAGATGTGTTTTCTTGTTACATATTTGTTACTCATCAATGCACATACATAAATAATAAAAAAAAAAATTCCAACAAATTTAAAATTTATTCAATGTAAAGATAAAAAGATTACACTAACAATTATATAAAAACAATTTTTAAATACTAATAATAAAAATTATACTATGAGAGTTAAGTTATCCTTACGCAATAAGAAGCTTACTCCCAACAGATAAGCCATGTGATTGTGATACAGGAGGAATAGCAGATGAACAACCATCCATGCAGGCACATTTACTAAGAAGTTTCAAAACCTAAATAATAGTTTTTCAAGAAGTAATATACAGTTTAACAATACTAAAAAAATATAACTATCATATTTTATTATTCCAAACATACCGTACTCTGGTATGAAAAGTGACACAAGCCAAAAAATGGCAATTTTGAGGTTATGTCATTGAAAAATATGTATGAAGTGCCCCATCGTTAGGGATACGTAATTTTCATATTTATGAAATAGATGTGAATAAATGAGAAATTTGCTGATATGAGCAAAAGTTATTTTTTTACTACTTTTCAGTGATAAACATCTTTTTAGACGAAATTAGGTAATAATAGTAATAATTCATTAACTTAATTGCTTAACTAAGACCATCTACGGTCTTTAACTGAGAGATCTCACTCTCCTTCGGATTTGCTCTGAATTTCCCCTGGACAGTTTGTCCATACCGAAGTCGAACCTAAAAATGTAATCATAAAAATTCACCGAGAGGCTTGCTCTTGGTTCAAAGCTGCCATTTATTTAAATGAATATTTGGAACATATTGTTTCCTTTCTTAAAGAATATGATGTCAATAATTCCAGTACCAGCCTCCTAAAAGAGTTATAAAATGAAATTCAAGCTCGAAAAGTTCAATTGATGTTTGTTTCCACAACAAAAGAAGTCTACCAGGACATTGGCAAATTGTTTTGTCAATCTGTAGTCACGACCATTCCCACATCATCTTTGAACACAAATTTATTATTGGAAAGCTTCTCTAAACTATAATTTTGTTCCCAAAAAAATACCACGGGATGAGCTCATCAATGGGTACAACCATTTTCACAGACAGCTACTTACAGTAGTCGACCAAGAGACTGCCGTTGATGTTATACAGGTTTTAATTGCAACGAAATGCTGCTACCTTAACTTTACAAAGGCAGCTATACAAAGCCTCTATAGTCCCACTAACAGCATAGATGGTGAGAGATATTTTAGTATGAGCAACATAGTAATTAATGACAGAAGGCAAAGACTTAAGGAAGAGAATGTGAAGACTACTACAATGTTAGCTTTTAACTAAGAATTTTGATATTTACTTATCCAAGTAATTTTTTTTTTTTTTTAATAAACGTGAAAATTTTGAATTTATATATTTTTTTTGCGAATAAATATGAAACTTTCTATATTGTATTTCTTATTTTGTGAAATTTCAATATCTTTTATGCGAAATTTATGTGTCCCTTCCCATTGTGCATGAAAAGCGACACATCTCTATCTCACAATTTGTCCACCTGAGGGCATTTGTATCAGTTTTATTGTAATGCTAGTTCAAGCTATATAGCATTCTTTAAGTTGATTTTTCTCAAATGCTGCATTTTTGCATTGTGTCACTTTTCTTGCCAAGGTGTGGTATAATAAATCATTTCTATGAGGAAGAATTTACCCTACTCCTTTTGTTCATATTTAATGATATCACAATTTTAATGATTTCACAACTAATGATTCTGCAACTTTCATTTGCAGAATCAAAGAATACCACATCAATTCTTACAAGAGTATAATGTAGAAGTACAGGTGAAATCAAGAAATATTTAACTTTATTAAATGTTACTGTCACTTGTTTCATTTGGCACTAATAACTGGTATGGGTTTTATATACTGTTTATTATTAAAATAATTCAGCTACTACCTAAAAATGATCCAGGCTAAGAATATAACTTTCTAAAAGTATCTATTCAGTTTCTGTATTATATTCAGTTTCTGTATTATATAAAGTTTCAACATTAGTTATGATTCGTAAGAGAAACAATGAAGAAATTAGATATAGAAATAATTTATAATCCATTTTATTCTGAGAAATTGAGGCTATTCCTTACCAGTAAAATATAATTTAATGCTGTATAACTTCATTTATAAAAAGCAATTAAAGTAATGTTTTTTTGTTTTGTTATAATATAACAGGTTTTATCCGGCATAATGAATTTCTCATCTTCATTTCCCCCAATCATATCTTAATCCCTCCTACCCACATCCTATATTTTCTATTTCAAAATTCCTGATAAAGTTAGTAATCAAAAATAATTTAGGGCCAAACATGTTCAGGCTGCCCAGTACTTTTGATTAAATATAGAAAAAGGTACCATATGTGCTGGAAGAATTGTTATAAAATTGAACAATTTCAAAAAAGTAATGTAGACAAACTTTTGATCATATATTAAAAGTTTTCACCACTTGTGAAAGTTCATGAGGTTCTTTAATATGGATTTAAAGAGAGCGAGAACCTGGTGGACTGAAGTGACTCAATTAAAGGAAAGGCCACTCAATTAAATAATCTTATGAATAACTCATGTGTTATTAGAAATTGATGGCAGAATCATTCAAAAAAGAAGCATGGAATATGGCACTTATTAATGTCAGGTGAAAAATTACCCATAGATCTATCATAAGGTCAAACAGAAGCATACTGAAATAGTGAACTACAATATAGTCTGCTATTTGCCAGCAAAAGCATACAAATATGACAAACTAGCTTAAATTTGAAAATTTCCTATATCCCAGTTAATTACTGTGAGCTCCTAGTTTTAGAATGAGTAATGCATTAGAGATTATGGCCACCCCCACTTTTTTGTACAAGCCACTGTCAAACTGAAGACCTGCAATTCCTGCAAACTCAGCCAAAGGTCGATTTCCCTTGTTTGGTGGTGTTTCTTATAGGCCTGTGCAGTACAGATCTGCCAACCAATTTGGGCAACCCTGGGCCTCGAAATGAGAATGAGTAAGAAAAGCATAATCATCTAAACATGTAGTAGTGAAAAAAGAAGTGGTCCTGATAAATTTCCTTTAACAGTCATTGGGAAATAAATATAACACAAAATTTTGAAACATACAAATATAATTTGTCTTCTTATTCCCATATGAAAGGATGAGTCACAAAAACAGTTAGTCACTGAAGATATAAAGTTCACTAAACAGAAAGATTTGCCTTCTCAAAACTCAAATGGTAACTAACAATGGTCAATCTCATTCAGAACAGTCCCTTCTAGCCTGCGAAGGAATCAAAGTGGTTTCCCAATATCTATATATATAAAACAGTTCCGTAACTGACTGACTGACATATAACACATAGGCCAAACCGCTGGACCTAAAGGGCTGAAATTTTGCAAGTCGATTCTTATAGTGTAGGGATGTACTAACAGAGATTTTTGAAAAATTCTTCTTAGATTTTTTAAAATTAAATTTTTTAGCTGTCTTTGAAACATTCTTTAGTTTGCATTTAAAATAATAAACCGAGGGTTATAAAATTTTTATCCCAAGAAAGATCATAAAAATTCCCTTAAAATGAAATCTTTTTCGAATCTTTACCTCCATTTTCTGATTTTTGGTGAATTTTTTTAAAGATTAATTTTTAGAATTTAATTTATTACATGCTGATCACGTGGTTTCTTTTCTTTTTGTGATATTTTTAATTAATTTATCGTTACGTCCATAACAACAAAATAAATTGACAAAAGAATATTTATTTTTTTCCCTTTCTAATGCGGCAGACGACTGGGCATTATCCAAAAAAATATATTAAAATACAGTAAAAGAAATGTTCTTCAAACTGTACTATATTCTTTAGTATGTTCTATTAGATTTAATTTGAATATTTTCTTCTTCATTGTTTTGTCTATAAAAATATCCGTTACGATTTTTTTTTAATAAATATATATTTTTTTGTTATTTTTGGTATTAATTGCATACTTTGACCATTTTATTGAATTCGAATGTACACCGTAGCGAAGCACGGGTATTCAGCTAGTCTTCTAATATAACTCTATTATTAAAAGTATGTATGTTATGGACCAAGGTATTCTTGAACATAAAATGTTCATAAAAGAAGAGCTCCAGAAAATCATTGGTATAAAATAGAAGTTTAAGGGAAAGCAAATATTACAGAAGCACATATTACTGACTTGCATTTCTAGGAACAATGAAAATTAAATTAAAGACATAATTATGACATAAGTGTACATTTAGCTAGAAATAATTACAAGCAGAGCAGAACCTATAACTCTAACAACAAATAATGCAGTTAACACCCCGAAACTTGGATAGTTCATATGGTGGTGTTTACTTGATGACATAGCTACCTTCATAATCAATAATATAAAATATACAAGTAATAAAGAACATCTTAAATATCTAAGAACTGACAAAGCCTGTTATGAAAAACATCAGTTCGTCCTAACTACTAAATAGATTCCAATCCAATGATCAATTATTTCCATCTAAAATTATGTTTCTTGAAGAGGCAAGAAAGCAGATGTAGTTCATTATTTTAGTAACTTAAGGATGAAAATTTTTATCATAGAAAAAATACTTATCAATATATTAGAATACTAAAAAAATCTTACAAATATCCCCTACGAAATTGAGTAACTTATATTGTCAAACAAATCTTACTATATCAGAATTTTCTTTGCAATCAGTCTTTTCCATTTCTAATATATCTGTATGACTACTTTCATTACAGGTCAGTAAAACAATCAAATTCCTGTGAAAAAGATTAAAAAGAAATTATAAAAATTTGTTATAAATTTAGAGTTTTCTGGAGTATAGAAAAAGGTTTTCTTTGCAAATGACATATCAAGGTCATAGAGGTAGACTAATTTTTATTCTAGGACAATTCTTTGGATTTGGGTTTCTTTTTGCAATTTGAAATTTAGTAAATACAAAGGGAGATAACTTAGGGATGACACCCTTGCCTAAACACATTATTCATTTATGAGTCATATACACCCCATGCAAAAGCAAGAAAATAATTTGTGAAATATTTTTGGATATAAAACAAAGTTTGTATATACTGAACACAAAAAACTAAGGCGTCACAGCCTCAGCTATTCAAGTGGACAACTCTCTTCTCTCCTGCAAAAATTTTCCCTATCAGATAATTGTTAAATATCTTTCATAGCTGGACTTTCACTATTACAAGTATAGAAAGTTTCACTATTACAAGTATAGAAAGTTTTACCTGTTACGGGCAGCCCTTTTTGGTATTTCACACAATAAATTTATTGTACACAGTAAATAAAAAAAGAAACACAGTGAATGATAGCACACAGGTCTATCATTCACTACAGTTGAAATAAACTTTTTTTTTCTATGTCGGGGGAGTCCAGTGACCATAATTCCCCACGTGCAGCCAAGTATAGGTGAGCTCTACTATGGAAATTTACAACTAAAAAGTACTTGTCTTGAAGGGAAGAACATGTTAAAAGGTGGTTTAAATCCATAAGTTCCCCAGCAGAACAAAGGGGGGCAATCCGGAAAAGATGCAATGCTGATGCAATGTAGGTCTCCATGCAAAAAGTCGTGAGAAGTCACAATTCTAAAATTTGCTAGAGCAATGTATCTTGGGAGGTCTTGAGGGATAGGGCAAGACAGCGTTCACCCTGAGTCTCACCTGCAGCCTGCAGTTTATGTATATTGTTTGTCTATCTCAGCACTAGCTTGGAGATAAGGGACACAGGTCGTGGTAACCTATAACTCTCTTTAGCAAGATAATCAGCTCACTTGTTACCTGGTATATTGCAATGGCTAGGAATCCACTGATATGTAATGTTCCAACCATAGTTCAAGGTGTTGCGACTGATAACAAAATGAAACCAGCAGAACACCTGTTAGAGATTCCTATAAGCAAGTGAGGTTAGGAATAAAATTATCACTAGAGATGTCTTGTTAAAATTAAAAAATTATGGATTTTTGACCATTTTCAATACTAAATTTTAAATTACTGTACACTTAATGTATATTAAATAAAGACTGCATTTTTTTGATATGGTGGGATACTGTGCTTTAGCAGGTTATAACAAACTACATAGTTTCTGAATGAAACTCTGCAGAGTTTACCTATTTTAAAATTCAGTTCTCAATATGAATAGGATTTAAAATGTATGCCAGTTTTTAAAAAATCCCATAAAAGCCAGCCATAAAAAATATTGGTCTCCTTGCTCTGACCATATGCAGAAGATGGTCACACTGTTAATTTCTGTAACCTTCTATATACCTCTGATTTACTCCCACAATTAACCTTTTAGAAATAAGCTTAGAAGATGAATTCACCATTTACATGTGTGTGAACAGCTGAGATCTGAATGTCAGCCAACAACGGGGCATCAGAGGAATCAATACCTTGCCATGCAGCTCTTTAGTCAAAGAAAATGACAACCTTAAAAAAACTAGTCATGTAGCATTCTAACTGAGCAAATGCAGTACACATTGCTTATTCTCTCTACCAAAAGCATACAATTGCTTTAATCCTTACATGTTTCCCTACAGGAATATAAAAAGAGAAATTCTTGAAAAAGACACCTGCTCCTGCATTTTTTCACTCTTCCAGTTAGGAGCTATCTATAAACACCCAAAGTAGTTTGGTTTGGTGTACAAAGAGTTTAAGGTTTCAAAGGAATTAAAACTTATAACAATTTCATTTGAATCTTTTTTTAAGATCTTGGTTAAGTTCCAGAAAGAAAAAAAAAATAAAATCCCTTATTATTGAGTGGGTAGCAGGATTTAATTAGTTGCTTAGACTTGTAGTTTAGATCAATTGATTCTTCAGATAAATGAAAAAGCCATGTTGCGTTTTGAGATTTCATTTGCATAGTGAAGAACCACTATTTCAGAGTAAGAAGTAGTCTGGTACCTGTATTATTTTTCCACAGATGAACCTTTTCTTCAACAAGTGACAGCAAGTGAACCTGTTTACTGAACATATTGACAATGTATCTATTGGAAACTTCTTCACTGCATTAGTGATACATTTAAAAGCCTGATTTTGAAGTCTTTTAAGACTTCAAAATCAACTTAAAAGACTGTAAAAGTTGTTGTGAAGAGGTAGAAAAGAGTTCACAACAAAAGGAAATCAGGAGCAAAATATATTATTCATGTCTAATACAAAGATGTTTTTGAATAGCCCTATCTATAACCTACAAGAGTTACAGAGAGGCAACATTTAGATTTAAACAGTTGCATATGGGCCTCCCTCAGGGAGCAGCGTCAAGCTGTATGCTTTTCAACACATGCTGACGATCTTATAGGCACCTTGGTTGAAGAGAACATAAATGTTCTAATGTATGCAGATGACCTTGACTTGTGGACCTCCAGCTCTAAGAAAAAAGCAGCAGAAACTATACAAAATAACCTGAACAACGCTATGACTAAACTTTAATCCTGGTGTGATGATAACATGTTTGTCAGTACCGAAAAAACAGTATACCAGACTTTGTCACTATGTCACAAACCATAACCACTATAAATTTCCTATAACAACATTGCTTTGACATGTACTGAGAATACCAAATATCTAGGTGTGACTTTAGATCATAAACTTACTTGGAAATCTCATGTAGATGACAGGACATTAAGAAATCTGCATTAAAACTGTACCAAAAACTTATACAGCTGCCACATGGTGCTCAGTGGGCTGGCTACAAACTATACCCCCGCAGGCTAAAAACACAGGAGAGTTTCCTGCAGGTCGTCTCTTGAGAGATGCCAGGGATCGACCATATTACTTGTGTTGAGCCCCTGATGCTCCCTACTAATCCATTGGAAGTCAGAAAATTTCTGTTTCATCTTGACCTTGTTAAACCTGTGTCAAAAACACAGGACTCCACAGAGCTTTTGGGCTGTACAGGAATGGAGACAATCTACACTCGTTTCCCCCCTCCCCCCCCTGAGAATTGGATGCATGTTTACACTAACGGCTCAAAACTAGATACTAATGGTAATGCCGAAGCCAGTATTTACTCAGAATATTTATCCTACTACCTTTGCCTGGGATCTGGGAAAACTGCATTTGATAGAGAGGTTGCAGCAGTGAGAGTCACTTTGCAACATTTAAGTGCTCAGCCGTTTCTCTTTCTACGGGCTGCAGTTTTCTCCGACTCCCAGGCTGCGATCCTAGCTATTGCTAACTGCTGCCAAGCTCCTGTTTCTGAGTCTGTGAAACAATGCAGGTCCCTTCTTTGGGACCTCTACAGTAGGAACAAAACAGTTGTCCTGCAATGGATCCTATTCCACTGTAGGATCCCTAGAAATGAGTCTGTAGATAAATTGCCAAAAAAAAGGGCGTGCAATCTATCAGTCTCCTTTTTAGGAGGTCTGTTATGGATCTGCTGCTTTAAAGATCAATCTGGCCATAAGAGACTTATATATAACCCAACTAAAGGAAAGAACAAGGGAGAAGCCCTGGTGTGAAACCATCTCTAGGCTCCGAGATTACCCCAGGTATTGTGTGGTTGATGCTTTCCAAATGACAACCAGGCATGACTGCCTTTGTGCCCACCTGCATCGACTTGGGATCGTCAACAAGCCTATTTGCCCCCTCTGATGTAGCGATGCTGTGATGACTGCAGACCACCTCCCTCTTTGTCCAGCCTTGAAAGAGAGTTTTATTTACTCCCGTTGCTGGGAGGAAAGGGAACTCTTATTTTGTATAACACTTTAATTCTTCCCTTTTCTTTTATAGTTCAGTTTTTAGTATTTGTTTGAATTCTTGCTTGTCTTAAGTAACATCTTGGTGAAAGAATTATGTTCCCCTTCACCTAATGCATTGGAAATAACCTACAAGATCCTTCTTGATAGTCAGCCTCTTGGAAGTATGCAGATGATTTTTAGAATTTGTCATATTTTTAAAGAAAAAAATTAAGAATTTTCTTTTATTTAGGATGGAGAAAGTTGTTTTTTTATGTTTACTTTTCAACTGTTCATAAGTAAAAGTTAGAAAAGATACAGAAAAATTTTCAAGCAAATTCATTTAAGCTTTGTTATTTTTCCGGAGCAAATGCTAAACAGCTTTTAGTATGTATACATTTGATGTTGGTGCAGAGAAATTGCTAATTTCAAAGCAGTTGGCAACACCGGAATCTATGAATGCCCTCCAACTGGATTTTCTCAACACAAACTGAGAAAAGTTATCTAGAACCTTAGCAGTAATTCTGATTAGCGTGAAGTAAGTATTATAACCATTAAAGCTGTCTTGTTATTTAATCCTCCAGAGCAGAAGTACAAATCCAGTAGAAATGTTGAATGAGTGAAAGGATTAACAATTGCATAAAAAGTAGCAAAAAACAGGTATCTTATAAGGAAGTTGCAAGATCAGTCGGAAGTGCCAAGAAATATCCTCAATGAGGATTTAAAAAAGCTGAAATTATAACCTCTAATAAGAGTCACATACTACAATACAAGATGAAAATTAAAATCTTACAAATATAGTTTGCAGCTTAAGTTAGGATATGTTAAATTTGTATTTCAAGTATTAAAGAATCTGATTATAATTATCTCATATGATGTAAAGTTATTTCTGTAAATAACCATATATACTAATCAGATAGAATATTACATTATTTTTCATTTAATTATTTTAATTTCTTAGAAAAAATATTTTGTTACTAAGAATTGTATAAGAATACATAAATGGAAAAGTATCACAGTGGGCAGATTTATATAAAAATGATTGAAATCACTATTTAAATCAATTTAAAAGGGTTTTTAAAAAAATACTTGATTTCAGTCAATATTTTATGTAATAGTATAAAGGGTAGATGCAAGTAATAACCCAAAAGAATGACTTTGTTTATTAGGAGTCCATGTAGCCCATGTCTAAGTAGCTGTTCATATCATTATTCGAATGACTCATTTTGATACAAATCAGATTTTTGCATCAAAATTATTAAGATAAAATAGAATCAGGAAAGGAAATATTAGGCCTTGTGGGATTAAATAACAGTGTACTTGTACATAGAGGCATGAGCCCCCATTGACTTTCCTAGGCTATAACTACCAGGGCAGACAAAATGAGGGTATATTCTCCAGACCTGTTAGTTTTAGGCCTTATTCAGGGGATCCGGGTTTTTATTTTAATTTGTTCTTTAGAACTATATTATGATAACTACTACCTTTAAATTATTTTAAAATATGAACCAGATATTACAAGCACTCTCTCTTCAACAGATATTAACACTGTTTATTACTAAATAACTTATTTTAGAAAGTTATTTTATAATACCAGAATTAAATAAGTCATCAGTTGACAATTTTCATAAGAGATTTAAAATAACATATAAAAATTATTTTCCATAACTTAAATATTTAAACTAATAGAACCTTTTTGATCCAGGCACTGTATAATTTATATAGAAGTCATCTTTATCTACTTTTAGATTCTTCTTGAAGAATTTAGCACTACTTTGTGATCCAATCAAATATTCTTCAGGAAATTCACCTTCAGGCCCACCAGGTATTCTTATGCAGGCCTGAAAACATAACTTTCTTAAGACTTAGTTGCAAACATTTTTATCAGATTAAGCAATATTCAGGTTGAAAATTAGCCTAATATCCTTTAGGGGCTTCTAATGCAGTTCAAAACACAATTCAGTATTTCGCAAAAGAAAAACTGAATACAAAATACTACCAGAAAATAAGTTCATGGGATACAGCAGTGTTTAAATGAGAATTATGTAACTACACATTAGACAAAATATCATATCTACACCGTATCCACATATTCCATACATTATTGAACTTCAATTATAAAGCTTGCAAATATGCATAGACTAAAATATTTAGAACATTGCTAGATATGGTAGTGACTAAATTAAAAATTGATTTTTACAATACAAAAAGGTACTTTATAAAAGACAAACTAATAGTGACCAAAAATGTTAAATACTGAATAGGATAAGGCATAAAAAATCTCTCTCTAGAAAGATAAAACTCTGCATTTTAAAATTATAGCTATGGATATTTGTCAAATTTTAACTGCTTACATAAATAAGGAGCTTTTGTAATATAAGGATGTTGTAAGGTTATAGAAATAGTTTAAATTTTTCTCATTACTCTCAAAAATATACTTTGCTAGTTTGACAAATCAAACTGCTGTAGAAATTAAGAAAGACTCATATTATGCAAATTATTATGCATACACAGGATGACAAGAAAAACAGAATTTAAATCTCATTTAATTAAAAATATAACAAGCATTCCAGGTAAAAAAATTGTGTGTCCAGGAGAAATCTTTGTTTCCTTCCAGATTATCATTCCAGAAATAATTTTATGAAAATGAAAGTCTAGCTAGCCATTAATAAATAAGTATAAACGATACAAGCAATTAATATATTTCATTAATAAATGAAAGAAAATGTATTTAATGGAAACTTAATTTGGTTACCATATCCTTTCAAAAGAATAACATAATTTAAATTTTTATTTTCATCTTAAGATAAAAAATTCTTAAATAATATTCTATTTGAAAACACTTTATAGCTGCTTTATCTCACTTATAAGTGACAAAACATATATTTCACTTTCAAAATCCTACTCACTCATTTTGCACTGTATGAGAGCAGCATTGTTCATGAATATGGACTAAATTATATTCTTTTCATTATTTTTCTATATTTTCTAATGAGAAGGCACTTGTCATTGAGACATTTGCGTTTTGTTATTCACTGTGAAGTCTTGCTGACTACTTTATTGTGGGAGCACCATTTAGGTAAGTCAGCATTGCTCCTTATGAGGGGACAACAGGTTAACGAACAAGCCTTATTTGGGATTTGAACCTAATCTCACTCTGTGGAAGCTCACCACCCTAACCATTATACCAGAGGTGGAGAACCTTTTTACCATTAGAGGCCACATGTAAATTAGGTAGAAATAAAGGAAATTGCATAAGTTGATGTACCTATAAATGCGACTTTTATGAAATTATTATAGTTAGGTATGGTTTTAACAATTTGGTGCATTATATAGAAAAATAACAACAAAAAATTAAGTCCTTATTTATTTATTATTTGACTTAAAAAGTTACAGTATAAAATACTTTTGTATTCACATAAGGGTAAAAACTTGTTATAACATTAATCATTAATTATTAATTTTTTTTATAAAATTATAAGATTCATAGATACCACTGTAATTTTTATATTTCACTGTTGGTATTTTTATTTATGTAAGCACATATATATATATCAATATTTTTAAATTTTAATAAACAACTACATATTTAAATACCACTTCCAATAAAAATAATAAAGTAGAAGTATTTTTAAATAATTTTAACATTATAAAGAAATACAATAGAAAAATAATAATATTAAATTATAAATTACTGACATAGCAACAATTCCTAAACTAATTTGAAGGCTGCACAAGAAGATCATGGAGGCCGCGCATTTCCCACCTCTGCATTATACCATGTGGATGGCAACCTCTTTAAGATAAAAATATAGTATTTCTGATATTTTATGAAATTTAATGTATTGTTATAAATTGTAAAATTTCATTTAAAATATTTCTCCACTTTTAAGTCTATTTTTGGCTGCTTTATAATACTCATATGATTTGGAATATATCTATTTTATATGTCAATTTTAGGGATCCTCCATGGAAGAAAATTGTTCAGGTAAATATAAAACTCATAACCCTCAGCACATAAAGTTTGTGCTACCTATGCCATCAACACCTTGTACCAACCTTATTTTTTAATTTAAAGTTTAGCTACTTTCATTTTACTCTTTGGTTCTCCAATTTGTTCTGCAGTAAGCTATATATCACAAACCAGCAAGATATACATGGTAATGAAACAAGAAATACAGTGGCTTTTGAAAATTGTAAACTAGAAAGTTTGTACATAATTATAGATTAGAAGAAATTATAATTTTTTTTTTTTAAATGCCATTTTTTTTTCATACTTGATTTAAAAAAAAATCCTATATTCATTTTTTTAGAGTTTTAAATCTGCGCATGGATGGCTGTTCAAAAATTACGTAATATTTTAAATTAAAGTTAATTGTCAAAAATATTTCTTCAAATATTGCTTTTTGTTATTGTCCATTAAAAACTACAAAGACAGCTTAGTTTTTAAATTTTTTTCCCCTGGTTTTCATGTTTTTTCAGTTTAATACAGTAATTGTAATATGTTATAATATAAGTTAATAAGAGATAGGACATTTTGGAGGTTACAGATAGCTCAGAGAACAGCAAATTTTCATTGAAGGCTGCTTGCTGCAAATCCTATCCTGCTTAGGTCAATTATCTCTTTGTGGGAGATTGAAGTCCCCAAAGGCAGGATACAGAGCAAAATTTCACAAACAAAAATCATGAAACTGGTATACGCACGATTTAATTGCCCATATATTATCTCCAGCATTCAGCATGAAACATTCAAAAGAATTTTAGAAGAATGCAGGTGATGAAATTTACACATCAAGAATATAACTTAAAAAAATGACCCCCCCTTCCCCTCATTTTACAAGTAAACACAAAAAAATACTTTACAGCTGCTCCAGTACAACGTTCATGACCTGGTTTCACTACTACATGTTTGTCTTGTGAATCAAATGGGAAGCATGGATTATAAGAATAGAGATAAGTGACATTGCAGCCATCTTCTAATGGAACTTCATAAAATCTAGAAGCAAGAAAAGTGAGTTACTTGCAAATACTGTTATCGATCTAATGATACCTTAGGATACATTTATTTTAAGTCAAGAACAACAGATTATTCATATTGATAAGATAAAAAATATATAAATACAATGTACAAATAAACCTTTCGTTATTTTACTTCACATAATTTATGTACGAGATCTTGCATGATCTATGTTATTTAAAATTATGTTACATATGTTGGAAAAAAACCATAATCCAAAAAAAAATTAAACTCATAAAAAGTGAGCTTAAATATATAACACAGACAGAGAGAAAGAAAGGAATTCTGTTTCATTAGTATCAATTTTCAAAAGGTGATATTTCTTTAATTTACTTGCCTTTCTTTATTCAAAATTCCCAACATACTTATGAATCCAGCTTATGAGTAATTCATTTTGTTTACTGTCACATTATATCAAAGAAAAAAAAGGTAAGAAAAAAGAAGTGCATTGCAGAAATCACAGATTTAATGATTAAGTTAAGAAATATATATATATATATTTATTTATTTACTATCCCAGCATAAACACTGCCAGTGTACACTAGGTAGAAATATGAATCAGTTCTGAAACCTTTAAACTAAAGCAATTTAAAAGAAAGAGTTTGTAACTTTTTCTTTTAAATTGCTTTAACACGAAACTCTTAAAGGGATTTAAAAGGACAGACCCAGAAAATTTTAGCAACATATATGAATTTTAAAGATTCAGTTTAATTTTTATAAACAAATTTTTGAGTAGCATATCACAAAGATAAAAATATTAAATTAACATCATGAATCTTAGAAACTGAGCATATTAATCTCTTTCAACATACCGCGGATATTCTGGATTACCAACAGATGAAATATCTATAACTTTATTATCAGAAGTAACGCATCTGCAAGGACTCTCAGTAGGACACAATTCTGAAGAATACGCTAAATAAGCAGATGTGAACGTAATGAGGCAAAATAAAAACATTTTCTAAGCTTTAACTATTTAAATAAAAAATCTACAATTAACCGCAACCCCGTTCTGTCTTATCTTTACATTTGAAACATGTGACTAGAAATTAAAAAGAAAGAAAAAGATCTAGTACTTCTCTTTCTAGCCAATCAGGGACACCAATTTTCCTATGTATCATCTTATAGGTGTATTTAGAAAATGATGACGCCCACATGCATAAACCACGGAGAAAAATATAGAGAAGTAAAAACGCTGCAGCCTAGTTTCTATTTATATTTCCGATTCTAATATGGCAACCACGATTGACATAGCAACCAACAGACAAATAGACGCAATTACTCTTTGATTTTCTGTTGTTTTCTATTTTCCTGCTACTTAAATAAAAATCTGTTAAATGTTACTGAATTTTTCTTTCAATATGTAAAATTTGTTTCAAATTGTGATCTGCAAAATTAGCTTTTCATATTTATTATGGAATTTTGTGGAGCGTTTCAAAGTCGATTGTTTTTATTTTTTTGTGCATGTTTGTCTGGCATTTTATTTGCTCTTGTTTGGAGAAAATATGAACAAACGGTTCAGTTTTCTTTCGTTCACAACCATTATACTTCAGCATTACGTGAATCTAACTATGATCAATGGTTGCAAAAGCGAAATTTCTCGAAACAGGTCGTAGCAGAAGAATTATTTAGGTACAGTGAAAATAAAGTTAAGGTAAACAGCGAAAGTCAGTTTTTGTACAATAATACACCAGTTTTATGTTTGATATTTGTGAATTCCCATCATGGTGCTGAAGCAGTGAAGCAAACGTGGGCTAAACACTGTAATATTGCCTTATTTTTTGGACGATTTGTTGATGATAAAATTCCTGTAATTAAAATACCGCCCGTTACTTCTTTCGAAGGATTTTGCTATGCATTTATTCATGTAATTTTTAAATATTCGGGTCAGTATAAATGGATTCTTATTGCAGATGATTATACATATGCATCTATAGAAAATCTAAGATTTTATGTTGCTCCTTTAAATGAGAGTTTGCCATATTATCTTGGTCATCCTGTCAAAGATTATTCAAACTTGTACAATGTTGGTTCAGCTGGAATTTTGCTCAGTCTTGGCACTGTATCATTACTTCGTTCTGTATATAACAATGCTGATGATTGTGCTTCGAAACATCCACCCTCATGGTATTTCGATCAATCAATTGGAAAGATACTACAAAAGTTTAATGTCCATCCTGTGGATACCCGAGATGCCTATCTCAGAGGACGTTTTAATCCATTCTCAGTTGAAACTATGTTGATACCTGGCTCTATATCTGTCTTCAGTTCATATTGGAGATCTAGTGCATTTTTGGTTGAAGAGGTAAATTTTTAGTATATAAAATATAAATTGATATTTGCACTTCAATGTGACTAATCTCATAAAGTTGTAATGCTAGACATAAAATGGGAAACTTAATTAACAGAAGGAAAAATAAAAAAATATAATGATTTATAAGTAAAAACATGTTTATTTATATAAAGGTGATGCCAGTGACTTAGGCCTTGTTCACAATGAGTCTGTCAGCATTACTCTTATTGAAATAGTTTTAACACATCACAGAACTTAAAAATATTTGTGGCTAATTGTTTAGAGGTCTGTGATTGGTTAAAATTATTTAGATACAAATCATGCTGATGCTATGCTACAATATCAGACTCAATGTGAACAAGGCCTTAATCTGTTTTATCAAAATACTAAGTTGCTATCAATTGAAAAAAGATTGATTAGTTACTTTTGGTTCTAATTTTTCTAACCAAAGAACAAAGAAAATATTCCTATCAAAGCTTTCATTTCATGGAAATCTAGTTCTTCTAGAAATGACTTAAAAGCCCAGTATCTTCCATCTTTTAAAAGTTGATTGTACATCTGATTTTTTTTATATAAGTGAGTTTCGATTATAATATAGTTTCATCATCTTTTATTATCTGTGCTTTTTACCAACATCATGTATTAATCTAAAATCTTATACCAGGTTGATCATTTTAATTAATTTTCTTTTTAAACATTTTGAAAAGCCCTTACGGTACAGTTTTCTCAGACGCACCGCCCTGCCAAGTTTGGCGATTTTGTGTATGGTGTGGTAACAAATGCTTAGAACCAATTGGCCCTAATATGCCAAATTTGTTTCATTCTTTTATGAAGTTCATTTTGATGAACTTAAATAATTATCTCAATAATACAACTGGATTTCAATTATAAATAAGCCTCTTGTAAATCTTAAAAAACTCTTTCCCAGTTCTGAAATCATTCTTAAAAATGTTACATAAGATGGTTAGACAATGCATTTTATCACATTTTCTTTATATAAATAGATCATCTCGTTTAGCCTTACTGAGTATACTAAGACATTACAATACAAAACTAATTTTTCTACATAATTCTGTTTTTTTATCAGAGCACTTTTGTCTGATGAGACAAACTTTTTATTTATGGTATAAAAATTTCAGTATTTCTTATAAAATCAATTTCCTTTTTTTAAAAAATGCTGATATGAAGCTATTTTTATTCTGATAATAAGTAGTTATGATTTGAAATCGGTCACACAGCCAGTGACATAGTGAGGGGTAGGCAAGGGGGTCTATCATGCCCCGGGCACCAAATAGCCCCCCCCCAAGACAAACAAGATTTTCCAAAAAGGTATCCCAAAAGGGTGCCAAAACGTTATCGTGCCCCAGGTGCTAATTATGCTCACTATGTCACTGTGCACAGCTGTAAAATATGAATATATCTTCTTTTCATTATAGTAAATATATACAGGGTTACAGTTTCTAATTTCATTAACTCTGAAGCAAGTGTGACAAATAAGATACTGAAATTTGTTTCAGTAGTTGAATTTATGGTTTTAACAATATCAAAAGAATCTAAAACAATATTCAACATTTTCCTATTTTAGAGGTAAACTAAAAATTTATACATTGTTTATTTAATGACTGTTAGTTATGTACAGATTTTAATTTTAATAATTCAGAATTGGATTCTGGAGAAATGGTCTCTGACTTATACCCAGAAAGAAAGAAAAAAAATGAAACTTTGGTATATTACTGTCCTTATGTTGGTCTCTCATATTGTTAACCTTTACTAATATTTGTCAAAATCAAGTGTGCATTGGGGAAATGTGCTGAAAAATAGGAAGTTATTAAGATGCAGTTTCCTTGTCTGGTCTTTTCAAGATACGTTTGAAATTTCATGATAGCAGATAACATTTTACTAAAATTATAACCATCAAAGGAATAGGAATATCAGTTTATCTGATTCATTTTTCCAGAAGCTTAATTTTTTTTAAACAAAAAATTGAATTAGAACTTTTAGGTAGATTTAATTTCATATTTAGTTTATTACAATGGATAGTGTACAGGGAGGTTTACCACAAGATTTGGCGACTTATTGCATTTCTATTTGAGTTAATTGAAAAACCAACTGATTAATACTCCTTGACATAAAACTTTTTATTTGCAAATTTATCAAATATTTCCTATTTATGCATTATTAATTTCTCTTTTAGTATTTTTTCCAATAGGTAACATGTAGACAGCTCCTCTTGAGACAGCTTAATTACATCTTTTGGATATGTATTAGTGTTCCACTCACTGTAGATTAGAAAATTCTTTTTTTTTTTTTTCCAGTGAACAATTTGCTAAATATTTTATGCATCTCATAAATTTTGTTTATTTGGCTCTTTTCTGCCAATCAGCAGCTGTTACCATTGAAAATGTAAATTTCAATTAACTAATCTTTTTCTTTTAGTTAAAAAGAATTACTACTTATTTCTTTTATTATTACCCATAGACATTGGTAATCAAACTAAGATATTAATCACAGTTTTCTGTTTCAACAGATTTTATATACTAGATTTAACTCTTATGTTTCAAATCTTAAAAAATGAATTAGAACATGAAACTTATTTATATCCTGAAGTAGCCTGTTTTATGTAGAGACAGCTTTACTAGCTTTAGATAGCATTTCACTTCATCCCAGTTCCCTTTCAAAAGATGAATTTAATTCCTCAACTGTTTAATAATTAACATTATAACTTTAAACTTTTGTTTATTTTGATCCTGTAAAATATTTGTTATGTAATTCATAGTGATTGAAATATTAAGCAAAAGTATATATTATGTTTTGATCATTTTAGGGTATGAATTGCTGCAGTGATCGTGCTATAACATTTCATGGTCTTCTACCTTCCAAAATGTACTTGATGGAATATATTCTATACCATTTAGCTGTGTTTAGACATAGTTATAAGGGTTTAGGTAATAGACCACCGCCACCAGAGGTAAATTATCAGAGCAATGAAATTAATGATGAAAAGCATCAAGTTGGTGAGCCCTTCATACAGCTACTTAATAAAGACTGGACAAAATCAAAAAAGTCAACAGTTAAGAAATCTGAGAAAACTATTGTTGAAAATATATGGGAAGAGATATTTGGTAGTTGATATCAAGATCGAATGTATGAATAGGTAGCAATAAACGCTATCTCATCACATTATTCAACGTAGTGCATTTAGAATGCTTTTAGCTCATATTTTTATATGTGGTAGTATTGTTAAAAAAGGTATTTCACTAGTAAACTAGACTTTAAGTAAAGCAATTTATTTTTAGTTCATCAATTTTAAAATTGTGTGTCAATATCTACAGCACTTTTCAGTATTAATTTGGCTGAAAATGGAAAAAATTATGCTTTTCAATGTCATTTTATGTGTCATAGCAAAATGTCAGATAAAACATCAGAAGTTTATTGTAAACATTTTAAAAATTTAGGCTATTCTTTTTTTTCTTTCTCAGAAAATTTTAGAATTCAAATTTCAGCACCTTTTATCATATGCAATGCAAATATTTAATTTAGATGAGAAGGTTTTGCCCCAGCTTATATTACGTAGAATAAATGTTGTAAAAAAGATTGAGATACCAGTATCTCGAAAAATAATTTTAAAATATCAATCCTTATATGCTTAAATAATTGGCCATAAGTTGAAATATACATATAAATTACAAACAAATATAAATTAAAAAATTATATAAAAGCTACTAAACTGATTGCGTACAGTGTTCCTTTTTCAAGAAAAACAAATTCGAACTATTTATAATATGAGAAAGTTAGACAATGGCCAATGCCTGGGGCATCAGTATTCTGTCCTAGAGTCTGTGGGTTCGAGTTCCATTGTTGTTATGGATGTTTTTAGCCATTTGGAACTGGCTTTAAACTGTAGGTCCCAGACTAATTAACCCTTGTGTAGCAAAAGTTGACTGTAGTGCCCTCAATCAACCAACCAAAATTGAGGATGTAATTTGAGCCAACTTGGGTTTGAGTTTCTGGAAAGAAACTCATTCATATTTCTGGAAAGACCCAAATCAATTAGTTAACTTGGATATTGATGATAGCATTATGTTTAAAAAAATGCATGGAATGCACCCTAATGGGAGGGATCACTAATGCAAATTCATTATGTTCCAAAGTCTCCCAGGAATTGTCAGTTAGACTTTAGTTTGCTACATATAACAAGAATGTATGGTTTGTGATCACATCAAATTCTGGTATTTGATAGCGGTCTCAGACAAATAATCCAAAACAAACACAAAATGACAGGCTAAGTGTCCTTTGAATGTGAAAAAGCAGTCATGTTACATTCAGTTATTTACAAACACATTTTTTTTTTTTTTAACCATAACTAGGGCGGAAATAGAGAGTGTCAAACAGATAATTCTTTTGAAGTGGATTTTTTTTGTAGGCATCTATTTTATTATTATAATTTGCCCAGATTGCATATCGTCTACATAATTTTAAGTAGATACATCAATGCTGCATATTTAGGACCTAAATTAAAAGTGATTCTACATCCATGCATCCATTATAAGATACTTAACTGTTACATTCATGCAAAGATTTAGTGAATTGTTAAATTATATTCATCTATGCTGTGAAAAAAAATGTGATATTTTATAGTTTGTATGTTTATTTTTGATACTACATGCATAAATAAATATAAAATTATGCTAATAACAAGTTTCTTTGTGACTTAATCATTAAAGATTTTGATTTGTGACTACATAAAAAAATTCAGTAATTTTTACTGAATATCACTTATATTACAATCACACCCCAAATATTTTATGATTTTGTGGCAGTTGCTAAACTGATAGTTTAAGAGCATTAAATTTCACTATATCCTTACAGATTAATATTTATTGAAAAAAGTATTCTAAACTGATGATAAGTAATGATTTTCATAATTTTTTATAAAATTTTACAAATGTTTACAAATTTTTTAAAACTAAAGATGTTTCTCATTTTTTAATTATTAATTTTTATGCCTATTTCATAATCAGTTTGAAGAAGAGAACAAATTCATGGTTTTTAGTACCATATAGTTTATTTTAGGACAGTCCAACTGATCTGTCCAAGGTACTGGAATAGTGGATGGATGTAAATAATCATATATAAAAGTTTAATGGAGAAAGAATAATAAATAAGGAAAGTATAAAGTTTTTCAATTTCCTACAAAAACTGTTTTTGGATCCGTTCCCTTCTTCAGACTGCAGGTTCAATTGACATTGTTATCAATATTGTTTTAAATATGGTATTGTTAATAGTGTCACTGAATATGTTAAAGCAATCAATCTCAATACATTTTTCAAGGATGATATTCCAGGAACTGATTAGTACTATTGCTTCATAGAGCGACATCCTACTTTATTATTTAAAATTGTAATTGTAAACATGTGGTTAGGTTTTAAAATACAACATAAAGCAATACAATGTCAATTACCTCTATTTTGTATATGTATTTTATTTAAAACATAAAGAAAGCAATTGCTTACAATTTCACTTATGTCATCAGGGTAATTATAAATTGTATTTTGGAGCTCTTGAATATTGATATTTTATCAATTTCTTATATGCTACATAATAAGAAAGGTTAAAATAACTGTTATTGACAGTTATTCTAATTTTGAACCCAAATCATATTTTATTGTAAGTTAAAATATTTTGATCATTTATATACAGTTAACAATTACCACCTGGCCCTACATTAGTAGAGTATACAGTAGTGGAGTTGTGCAGTTTTTTAAAAAAATTCTTAAGATCAATAGTTTTAATTCTGTTAATTTTGTAATAGGTTTACCCAAGTAAAGAACTTTCAAGTAATGTATTCTAAATCAACAAAGGTTCAAATTATCACTTAACTTACTATCTGTAATGAGCCAGATTTACATTGATGTATAAATTATCAATAGTGGGTACTTCACATAATTTGAACAGTACATTATAAATAGAACTTCTAGCATGTGGAGATGGAACAATTATCTTTTTAGGTATATATCCAACATAAGCTTCTTCAATACTGTTTGTGATATCTTCACATCGTTTCTTAACATCATGTAACTGCCAAGGATTACAGTATAACTGCAAAAGAGAAGAAATAATTAGCACACCATAAATTTATCTAGTCTATCTTAAATACTGTTACAACTTTTGGAATGAATTACAATAGTATTTTGAAAGATATTTTAATAATATTTTGATACAACATAGATGCAACACCTGCAAACATAAAGCACCACTGATTTTTAAAATAGTTACCATTAGCCTTCGTATGATTCTTTTGTCTTTAAGGCCATTCATTAATAGAATTACACAGGATCTCCATTTAAAAAGCTGCAGCTGTTCATTACAAGATTTCGGTATTGGAATGACACCTATGGTAGGCCATGCCCGCAATCACACTCCATAGCTTATATTTACAGGGGTTGAGATCTGCAGAAAGCTAAGATCATGAGTGGTCATCATCCTTCAATCATGGTGTGGTGGTAGGGGTGTACTATGACAGCACCAAGGAACTGCATTTTTGTGAGAAAGATATGAAAATATCTGCCTTTACCAGGACATTTTATTGAATTTGAATAACACTTTGTTCTAAAATTGACCATTGAGTATCCAATAGGATACTGCATCTGCGAACCAAGTCAAATCCACTCAGAAGTGGCATCAGGCAAATGTGCAAAACTTCATCTTGTCAGCTGACTAGCCGCTTAGGCGACAGATCTCAACTCCTGGGATTACATGCTTTTGAGTGTGATTGAGTGCATGGCCTGCCACCAGCATCATTCCAATATTGAAAACTTAGTGTGAGCAGTTACAGGTTCTGCAATGAAGACACTGCATAATTCTATTGATGAATGGCCTCAAAGGCAAAAGGACCATGAGAAGGCTAATGGTAGATATTTTGAAAAATGATTGGTGCTTTATGCACACATTTATTGCAGCCATGTGTATAAAAATATTATTTAAATATCTTTAAAAATACTTCGGTAATTCATTCCAAAAGTTGTACCTGTATTTATAGGAAGACAAGTTACATTAGTTATATTAAAAGAAACAAATTTTTCACAGAAAAACTTCTGCTGTTCTTTTCTTAGATTATAACTAACAGAAAATTATAGTAAACTACTAAGACACACTGTGTTTCAACAGTCCAAAATATTATTTTATCTATATATCACAACAAATAAAGTTTACAGAAATGGAAATTTCCTTTAACTATAATATGCTTTTAAAAGTATATATTTCTATATGCATTTGTAACAGTTAAAGATTTAAAAAAAAAAAATTGGGGTTTCTATAATATATAGCAAATATATCGACAACAGTGATGTAAATTAAAACAACAATACAAAAGTTTAAAAAACAGATTTATAACCATCCATTTCTTTAAATTCATAAAAAGTCTAACAATAAGCTTATATTTGCAGCAAAAGTTTTAAGACTGCAACAACTTTATATGGTAAAAAAAAAAAGTTTAGAAAAATAGCAATTACCATATTTGCCAGCTGTATAGGACGCAGCAGCATATACAATGCACCCCCTCCCCCCCCCTTTTTATACACATTTTTAAGAAAAAAGAATTGTTAATAAATTTTTTTAATAAATTTTCATAATGATTTACTGTACTAATTTTACAGTTATATGTCCATAAGAAATGTAACTAGGGTAACTAGTTAGGTACCTTTTAATCAGAATTCTCAAAACTCAAAAATTCATCTCCAGAGCTTAATGGAGAATCACCGAGAGCCTCCTCTTCAGAAACTGAGTCTTCGTATAACAAATCATCAAAAAGGAACACATGATTTCATGAGCTTTCACCTAATCGAATAACACTGTGAACCAGCAGCTTGTAGAAATGTGATCATTCATATGCACATTGGATGAATCGTAACTTTAGATGTCGGTGGATTTGATCTCTATTTTACTGGAATGATCCCTCTTTCAGTAATGAAGCAAAAAATATATCTGTAACTTTGAAACCACTTTTTCACAAAAAACAAAATACAATAGAATACTTATAAATGTATATTAATATAAACCAGAAGATTTAGAGTGACTGAAATTTCAACTCATAATTTTGATTACTGACATATAACACACATCCCATATTTTAGACATATTTTGATAGAAAAAAGTGTGTCCTATACACCAGCAAATACAGTAATTAATTAAACACATAAGGAAGGGAAAGGAGCAAAATCCAGGGAAACAACAAATAAGGTTTGTTATACCAAAAAAAAACATGACTAATTTAGGATTTAATTTTCAAGGAGGGGAATAAATCTTTCATTTAATTAAAGGAAAGTTACCTTCCAATATTCAATTCCTTCAGCATCTGTTTCCTTATGACACGATTCAATTCCAACTTTTGAAATGAGTTGATCTTTAGATATATTAGCAAATGGATCAAAATTACTACATCTTACACAGACCATTCCTTTTTGTTCAAAACTTTTTGGCCAATATGTTTCTCCTTGGATTAAAAAGCCACTAGAATAGAAATTTATAAAGTATATGATTTAAAGTCCTGTTATGCATTATAATGAAATTCACTTAATGTAAACATAGTTTCTTCCAAATTATGTTAAATTTCCGTACATTAATAGAACAGATAGCAGAAAAATTTGCTTTCAATAAATATCTTTGGTTCCTTTAATGAAAAATCTGGTCTGTGTTTCTTATGTTATGCGATTATTAGATCTTGTAACAGTAACTGTTTAATATATCTAAACTATTACAATAAAAAGATGAAGCTTGTTTGAACACATTGTTGAGTTGATATTATTGGAAGAATAATTATTAATTTTATTAATGGTTACAACCGCGATTTTTTTAATATAGTAACGCTACATAAAAGGTTTAAATAAAGAATGTTTAAGTATCTACTGAATTTAAAATGATTTAACGTGTTAAATAAGTTTGTAAAGTGGCTTGGTTGAAATTATTCTAATTATTCTTTGTGAGCTGGTGAATTGTACTTAAAAGTTTTCTCTTTGTAAGCGTCTATCCTATCCTTATTTCTTATGGGTTTCGGCCTGGTAATATGAAACCATGGTTTTCGACATTTTCGTGGGAAATCTCTCGAGAACCCAGACTTGAAGATGGATTTTGCAGGCCTCAGGAATGTGAAGGGGGTCAACAGACATCAACAGATCCCCGTCTCAGAGCGATGGAGAGCGATAGAGTATGAAAGCAAGTTCAAAAGAAGAAATAAAATTGTTATGAAGATCCAAAAGATGAATTTTGAGGCCTTCATCCTTTTTCCTGGAGGTTGATTTCGGAATCGACGGCGCAAGATTGGACTTGGCAGCGAGATGTGCATGAACAAATGGGGTGCGGCGGCGGACCTAAGAGAAAAAAAAGTTGGAAGCGGGAGATTCTGTTCGAGAACGTTGGCAGCTAAAGACTTGGGTCTTGACGCTCCCAGGAAGATGCAGCCTGATCCCCGAGAACCACCTTTATTCGGGTGAAACCCAAATTTTTTTCCTTTCCGTTCTTTTAGTTTCTATCCTTAATTTCTCTTTATTTTGAAAGCTATAGCGAATCCCTAAGACTTTTTTTATTTTATTTTATTTTTATTTTAACTTATTAATAATGCTAGCAATTAAGATCAAAGTTGAAAAAGGGTTTTTTTATTATTATTTCACCAGCCACACTCTTATTAATCTTCTTATGTTATTGATTTTTGTTCAATTAATAGTGTATAATCAGTATTAGAATTGAGTTTATCGGAATAGTGTTGTGTTAATTAAAATTTTTAACATCGGATTAATATTTAAAAGAATGAATGTATAGGGATGATTACTAAAATTGTACAAGTATGTTATGTGTGAATCAACTGTCCAAATAAAATGTTAAGTTAAATGTTATCAGTCGTTTGTCATTTTTACCAGTGTTGAGTTTAAATTATTTTTATTTCAGCATTATTGAAGATTATTTTTATTTCAGATGTGAGTTAGGATTTTCTTTTAGAAGTAGATTTTGTTTTAGGAGTGCTTCTAGAATAGGGAAGTAGTTTTCTTTAATTTTCTAATGATTTTAATTTAATTTAATTTTTATCCTTGCTCATATCCACCACAGTGGAGTAGACAGTAAAAAGAACCTGGTATAGAGTTAAAATTATATGTTATTGGGTTATTGCGGTTAAAATTAAATTATTTTTTTTTTAGGTTTTCACAACGCGCCTCAACTTAATTTCTTAAAAATGTACCAATAACCTTTTTTTTTTTCGTTCTAACACACATACTCCTCAAAACCTACCAAACTGATTTTACTGGAAATTTCAAAGATATCCATACTCTGATGAATAACAATGGCTATAAAGTCATCCTGCTTGGTTTACATTGAGATTAGCTGAGAGTGAAAACTTAAAACATAGCTTTTCAACAAGCTACGATGGCCAGTGCTCTAGTGCGTCACCATGGTGTAACCTCCCATGCCGGCGACACTCTGAAGCGTCAGTCGACAAGGATAAGCTATTTGCTCTATATTAAGTGCGGCCTTGGAGTTTGAACGAAGATCTTGTTGAGGCATGTTAGTGAAGCATTATTTTTAGATTTTATGCACGTGGTTTTCAAATTTTGCGTTTCAATTTTTTTAAGTGCATTTTTAAAAATGGCGGACAGTACAAGTATGGCAGGACCTTCACAGTCCAAGAAAAAGAAAGAAATAAAAAATTGGCTGATGCTGAAATATTAGAATTATTAGAAAAGAGTGATCTTTCTGATTATGACAGCACAGACGATGAAGATTATGATTGAGATTCTACGAGTGAATCGGAAGGAGATAGTGATGTTACGGTGGACACCATAGAAAAGTCGGCATCTAAGGATGGATATGCCAATTTTAGTGGCAGCGAACGTGTTAAGGGGAAGTTTATAGATATTTGTATATCCATTAACAAAATTTTGGCACTTTATAATTGCATCCAGCCTAGGATTTTGCAAATTGCATTAATTTAGGAATCAAATATTTGAGAAGACACTAAGACATGTTGCACATGCTTAGAAAAAAACACAGTATAAATTGTTGGGACATTTAAGTAACTTAACAATATTTCAGACAGAATACTATTGAAATCCATATCATGAACACTTTTAACAATTTTAGAGATTATTATTATTTAAAACAGCAATTTTTCAATAAACCATAAAAGTCAGAAAAAAATTAGTCTATAAATTAGTATATGTTATTACTCATATCTTTCACACAGCATTAACAAATGATGCTTTGTCGTTGTTGGGTCAATATCCTCATACTGAATAAGGAAGTGGCATCCATTTGAGAGTAACACGTCATACAGACCAAAATTTGCTCTAGTATCCTAAGGGAAGAAAAAGGTCTTAATTAACTATGAAAATTTATATTTATAAACCTCACACATTAATCTCTCTCTCTCTCTCTCTCTCTCTCTATATATATATATATATATATATATATATATATATATATATATATATATATATTTATTTATTTATTTAAATCTCTACAAATAAAAACACAAGAAACATGTTCATTGAAATTTAGTAAATAAAATTACTTTAGAGAAAAAAAATTACATTTACATTTTTATGTTGCTTAAACATTATAATCAGTATTTAGTACACAACTGAAAATCAGTATTTAGAATTTATAACTGAACCAGATACAAATCATGATCTATACAGCAACTCTCTTTTATACAGTCTTCAGGCTTTTTAACCTTCCTACCCTGAATGGGTCGAATCGACCCATTTTCGCAATTTAATTCGTAATAGCTCCCATGGATTTTAATTATGACAGCTTATTTTTTTAGTATTCCTCAAATAGATAAATTTGTTTAGTTTATAACTTTTCAGACTTGGAGAATTGTTTTTTTTAACAACAAAAAAAAAAGTGACATTTTACCTGAATGGGTGTAATCGGCCCATTTCAGTAATATTCACAGAAATGCATAAAAAGAAATTTATTATTTTTGGATGGTCTGTATTTCAAATAATCATTAATAGATGGCGATAGGATACTGATATACACATATAACGTTCTACTTGTTTGATGTGTTTTGCCATTTTATTTTACAATATGGCATCTAGTAAGTGTGGTCTTACTGAAGAAGAAATCAGAAAGCTTTTGCAAGAGCTCGGTGATCAATCTGATGAAGGAAGTGATAATTATTTGAATGAAACTGATGAATCTGATCAACTATCCATCGAAGAGGATAATGAGAAAACGGATATTTCCGTTACAGAAGAAGAAACTGTGTGGTCACCATCTTCCTTCGTTAGTCATAACAAAACCCAATGGTGTAAATTCCCTCCATCTACAACAAAAAAAATGGTATGTACTAGCATATAATTCCAATTTATTACTATTTGATATTTATTTTATTTTATTTATTCTTATTTTACTATATTTGAAAATTTCTGACTTCTGTTCTGACTTCACAGACAACATAACATAATGAAATTAACCCCTGGTCCTACATGTTTTGCAATTCAGCGGATAACTGAACACCCCATGTTAGCAATGAAGCTTTTCTTGACAAATGACAAAGAAATTAATTCTAGAAGAAACTAACCGAGAAATGAAAAGAGTGTGTTCAGAACAGAATAAAACCTACACATTGATTTTTGCTGAGGAACTTGAAGCTTATATAGGTAAAAAAATCTGAAACTTTTTTCACAAAAATTTATTTATAAATTGAAATAAAATGTAAATAATTGCATGATTTGAAATTCATTTAATTTTTTTTTTTCATTTTTGAGTTATTTTCATTCATTTTTTGACAGGTTTGCTAATTTTAGCTGGAGTCCATAAGTCAGCAGGAGAATCTGTGAAAGAGTTATGGAGCAAACAACATGGTCGGGACATTTTTCATGCAAATATGTCTCTGCAACATTTTGAAATTATTAGACAGTTTCTGAGATTTGATGACAAAGAAAGTAGAACAAATCGACGTTGTGTAGATAAGCTAGCTGCAATAAGATCAATATTTGACATGTTTATTGTCCAATTGCCAAAATGTTCGTTCCTTACGAAAATGTAACAATTAACGAACAGCTTGTGCCTTTCCGTGGTAAATGTCCATTTTGACAATATTTACCATCAAAGCCAAGAGGGAAATATGGAATTAAATTGTGGTTGATGTCTGATGTTAAAACAGCATATGTTTGCACTGCTGAAACCTAAACTGGAAAACATTCTGATGGTGAGAGAGACAAAAATCAGGGAAGAAATGTTGCATTGCGCCTAGCAAATTCGATTGAGGGTACGGCTCGAAATATTACAGTTGATAATTTCTTCTCAGATGATATCCTTGCTAAAGAATTATTGCAGAAAATATTAACTATCGTTGGAACCCTTAGATAAAACAAGCCATTACAGATAAAACAAGCAGATAAAACAGCCATTTTTGCAAGCAGCCTCAGATAAAACAAGCCATTCAGATTCCATCTGAATTTCAATCATCACGTGATAGAGAAACATTTTCCTCATTATTTAGTTTTGAACAGGATATGGCACTTTTTTCATATGTGCCGAAAAGAAATAAATCGGTTATCCTCCTTTCAACTATGCACCATGAGGCCAAAGTTTCACACGAGAAAGAAAAGAAACCAAAAATAATTTTATGTTATAATGAAAATAAAGGTGGAGTAGATACTACTGATAAATGAGCTGCCACGTATACATGCAAAAGGGGATCTAGGAGATGGCCTGTGTGTTTATTCTACAATATAATTGACCTTGCTGCAATAAATGAATTTGTTGTCTTTATGCATGTAAATCCTTCTTACAATCAAAACAAGTTATACAAAAGGCGCATTTTTCTTAAGGAACTTGGTAATCAGCTGACCAAACCTTACAGAAATGTTAGGATAAAAAAAAAATATTCCAGTTACAATAAAGAAGAAATTGGCAATTGCAGCAGGTGAAAAACCAGAAAATAGCAGTATACTGAAACGAGGAAGATGCAAAGAATGAGGTCCAAAGAGAGATCGAAAAATGAAAACGAGGTGTACTTAATGCTTATGTTTTCTCTGCCAAGAGCATGTAAATGTGTACTGTAAATCTTGCTTGTCTTAAAAAATGTATCAAGAAAAATGTAAGTAAAACATAATATATTTGCAAAATTTCTTTTATTTCCCAAAGTTTTTAAACCCTTAAAAACGCTTATACAAACAAGAGGTTGAAACGGATGGGGGGAGAGGGGCGGCAAAAATGAAGAGGGGGATTATAAAAGATATAAAATGTGTTGTTTCTATTAATAAACACAAAATATATAAAATAAAGCTATATAAAAATATTTGTTATGACCTAGAATAAATATAAACCAAACTGGGTCAAATAGACCCATACAGGCAAAAAGTAACTTTTTTTCAACAGGGTAAGAAGGTTAAACAGGGCTTTTTTATCACATGGGCAAATTGGGACTTTGCCCAGGGCCCCCCTGATGCTAGGGGGCCCAAAAACCCCCTTGGTGTATGCACAGAGTACTTCTAATAGTATGTATAGCCCATGGATAGTTTTTATTTTTATAAATGTTCGTAAGGGGGGCCCCCAAATAGCATCTTACCAGGGGCCCCCAGCGTTCATAATTGGGCCCTGAGGTTAAAGGTGTATATTAAAAGTGAATAATATTAAATGCTAAATTTCCTTACTAAGACAAATTAATTTAAAAAACAAAGATTAAAATGAGAAAGAAATTTTTATAAAAAAAAAGAATTTAATTTAAAAAAAAAGAATAATAAAGGCAAAAATAACAATACATATTCATAATCACTGAGCACTTGAAATTTTTTTGTAAAAATAAATTTTAACACAGCCATTTTCTTTGTTTCACATATCTCTAGCAAACAAATTATTACAGATTATGGAAACCTAAATAAAATTATTATAGATTACCGATACTTAAAGCTTCTTGAAGATAAAATTTCATATGTAAATATTAATCTTAAAATTATGTATACTTTATGAATTTAAAATGTCATTTTTAAATGTATTATGAATCTAAAATATACTTACATTGCTTATTCTTACAGCAAAATTTATAAAATCAGAGGATATATGATTTTTCTGAGCATTTTTAATAAGATATTCCAGCCTTGAATTAGCTTTAGGAATAGGCCCCGACTCTAAAACAGAAAAAAGGCTTCATTAATAACATACATATTCTTAAGTCGTATATTATTTATAAGTCTTTGAAAAAAAAAGTTATTTATAGAGATTTAAGCATAAAATAAATTTTCATAAATTGAGAAACCAAAAACTTAAAAATTGGCCCATTTAATTGCAGGAGAAAAACTGTTTCTGCATTGAGAGACCACAAATAGAGGTTTAAAAAGAAAAACACATTTGAATATAGAAACATAATAAAAAAATGCATGATGAGAATGAGCAACAAGATATAAAAACTGATATATGTATACAGAACAACAATAACAACAAAAATTTTTAAAATTATAAAAGCTAAATTATTTAGTTGTAGGAAGTAGACTTCCATTCTCAGATCTGAGGATGAATAGAAAGGTTTGAGAGAAAGATAATGAAGGATAAAACAGGCTATGTTTAAAATTTAGTAAAAGGTGTGATGAACACTATTCCAACAAGAGAAGTACAGGTGGATATGTCCAAGAGAAAAACAAGAGTTACAGAGATTAAAATAAATTATACGATACTAAAACAGCCTATTGTTTTAGCTCCATTAGATTTTTTTTAACAATATAAAACAAAAACATCAAGTTTTTGTTGTTAAGCATGCTATAGAAAAATATAAAATAAGGGTTTAAAACTATCCTATCACTTCAACAAAAATCATGTCTGGGGAGAAATTATAATGAAGATTAAATATAATTTACAATGGGCAGCAAAAAATGATTGTATATTTTTTAATAAAACTAATTTTTATCAGTAGTCAGAACATAATGGTTAATAAAGCATGGTTGGCTATATTCTAAATTAACATTTAATGAAATGAAGAGAATTATGTTTTTTTTTACATAAATATTAATGCAAGATTAAAAAATTATATATTTATATAATCAATTCAACTTCTATTTTTATTTCAACAATACATAACAATATTTGATATTAAGTAGGTTCTCTTAAAGCCACAATTTATCTTCAGCCAGCTATGCCATAAATAAGCTTGTAGTAAATTTTGATCCAACATATTTGTGTGTTAAATATTTTTATTTTAAAAACACAGTCATAATGATTTAGTGAGAGAAAAATAAAGATTGTAGATCTTACCCTTAAAACTAAAATCATGCAAACTTAAGACATTAACAAATAAAAATATCCAATTTAAATATACCTTTTCAAGAAAAGTTACCTTTTTTATGCCCTGCATAAATGAAACAAGCTCATGAAAATTTATACATTACCTAGATTCACAATTTTCCTAATTCAGCATATTAATATTTTTCAAAAAATTAGGTTAAAATCACCAAAACTCAGGGAAATCATTTTAATATCCGAAAGTCAAATATTTTTTTTTTTAAATTCAATAACTTCCCAGGTATATTTATAGGGTTTGGCACATATGAAAAAAAAAATCCCCAGATTGTAAAAGCCTGTACTGGCTCCTGTAGATCCCTATATCAGTTGTTTATAATGTATCAAACATACTCATTTTCTCCTAATATCATGTCTCTTTTCAGACTTTTACAGACAGGGATGATATAGGGATGTATGAAATGGCCAATGCCCATTCTGAGAAAATTTATCCTGTTTAAGTATAAAAAAAAACCTCTTTGATAAATACACATATACCAAAAATCCCTACTAACAGAATTTCTGTTAATCTCACACCAAACAACAAAGTTATATTTTTCAGAAATTCTAGCTCTAATAAAATCGATTAGTTATTAAAAAGGTTATATGACAGAAAATAGTTATAAAACTAATGTTATTTAAGAAATGTGGGAAAGGAAGAAAATGCATTTTTAGAATACAAAATTAACAGTGTTCCAACTTCTTTCAGTGGCAACTAAAGTTTTGCAATTACAAAACAACGATATGTATTTACCTCGGAGAGAATTCTTTATAAGGCGTAAATATTTAAAAGATATTAAAGTTCTGGAAATTTTGTGAGAATTCTTGTTTTGATCATAACGATGTTTTTCGTAGTTAACTATCGTTCGACTATTTGCAAATTGTTCAGCATTATTTACCGAAAAATTACGTACAATATAACAGGCCTGGGCTACACTCAAATAGAGTTTTTTTGATTTATGGGAGGCATTTAAGCTCAAAACACCCCTTAGTATTTTCTGTACGAGCATAGTTAAATAAGCAAACTGCTTAAATATCCTTATACCCGAACTAAACACGTTTTCTCACTACTCACTCCGACCGGAGGTCTGGATTTTTGTTTACAATGCGGTAATGAAAGTTACAGTGTCATAATGAAAATTAGTTCTTAAGTAGTTATTTGGAAGATTATTATGTTAACTAGAAGACTGCAAAATGAATATTTTTGTATGAATTTTCTGATATATTAAGTATGTAATAAAGCTTTTAGGTTTAAAAAACCATTTAAATATGTTTTGACAATTATTAAAATTATGCTTTTGGCACCGTGACAGAGGGTAATCATCACATTACTACTAGAAGTGTCATCTGTAATCTGTTATGGTGCGAGTATGCGTTTGAAGTTTAAAGTCTTCTTATTACTAGTGTATCAAAAAATGATCGAAATAAGTTTGGGTCATGGCTGAAAGAAAATTTACTCGAAGTTTACATAAACCTGGTTCAGCAGCTCAAGTACGAGAATCCGTATCGCAGGCTGTACGAGAAAGTACAATAATTGTATGTCGCTTTAAGTGTTTTCTATTAATAATACGCGACACAAACCGGAATTTTCCGATTATCAACTGTAAATAAATCTGATGTGTACTTTTTTTGGCGTACATTGTTCTCAATTCACATCCTGTTTATTATAAAGCGGTTTTGTTTTATGCAAGGGGATTTATGAACTTTAAAAATTTCAATAGTTGACTCGTATAATCAGTTTAAATAGATGAATTTAATTTCTTGATTGATTTTTAGGCATTAACAGTTTTAGATTATGCATTCATAAACGTTAATGACACATTTTTAAACTCTGTTGTTATAAATCATAGAAATGTCAATAGTATAGCGATATTGTTTAATGTTAATAGTTGGTAATCAGAAGGGATGTACTTTTTAGGTTCAAGCAGTAGTTGTCTGTTAAGTAAAAATAACTTTATTGTATTTAAAAATAATATTGTTCATAAATGTAGTTGGTATGCAACTTTAGATTATTTGTGCAGCAATTGTGGAAGAGTTTTATCCTTGTTTAATTTTTTTTTTTATCATGATTGAGTTTGTATGAAATAATTACACATAGGTAATTTTTTGTCTGCCATTCAAGACGTATTGTCAGCTGTCTCAACTGACTAGCTGAGCAGTTCAATAAGATAAGAGCTTAATACAGATAAGCTTTGTTATGATGGAAATTTCACTAACGAAAAGGAGGATAACTAGTTGTTGCTTGATGGGGAAATTATGAGAGATATGTTTGATGTGCCTTTGTGTATTCTTCTTATATAAATGGGCCTTATGCACATTTATTGTAAAACCCATAATTTCATCTGGTCTATTTAAATGATATTCATTATTTTTGACTACAATTCAACATAAAAAATTTTTCTTCAAAATAATATGGAAAGTTTCCTAATAATCTGAACTGTGAGTACTTTTAGTCCTAAAACAAGCTTTCAGTCATGTAAGAATACTGCAAATTCACTTATTTAAAAAAGTAAATTGTAGGCTCTTAAAAAATGAGGTGGTACAAGAATATTAATAAAAGTTTGTTATATTAAGGTAATATAATGAAAACCAATTCTACTTGAGTTTTAACTTTTATAGTATTTTATCGTCTGTATTGTCAGTTTTATATTTTTATTAGTGGGAAAACAGGTGTTTCAGACATACACTGAGGAACATAGTTTTGAGAAGTAGTAAAAACTCTTGATAGTTATCTAATTGGCATTATGAAGTTCCTGATTTATATTAATGTATAAGAACTCTCAGAAACCACTGGAGACTGCTTTTAAATGCATAATCTATTATTAGAAAGGGATAACAGATAAAGGAGTAGGAATAAGACATTTGAGTATTTTAAAATTTATTGTAGATATTCTATACATTGTTAAACAATATGCTTTCAGAATCATGGTACATAGAGTTCGTACTGTTATTAGTAATGTTTAAAAAGTGCTTCAATTTATTAATAAGTTTTTAAGGTTTTGAAGGTGCTTACTTTTCATATAATTATAAAATTCTAATTTTTTAGCTAAGTGCTTAAAGTCTATATTTATCTTAAACTAAATATGTGATCTTACCGTACAAGATTTTCCAAGAGCAGTGAGTTTAAAGCATTTTGTTAACACAGCATAATAAACAGGTTATTTATCAATATCCCAATTACAAAATTGGGAAGTGGATTCTGAAATTATTGTAAGTTTAAAAATTGGTTATGAAAGAAAATCTGGTTGCACCAAGAAAAGTCAATGAAATTTTGACCATATGAAATCTAAATATTTCTACATGTTGCCCCGCCCTTATTTTCTGCTTATCACCACTATTTTCAAGATACAAAAGAGAGTATAAGTAAGGAATTTTTTTTCTTGTAATATGAGAAATTATACACTAAATCTAAATGACTTGCATATAAAAGTTGTTTTAAGTTTTTGTTTAGGTAAAAATTTCCACAACTGTAATTAATATACATTTATATTTGTACATAAAATTATGGTCATGCTAGAAATTAGAGCAAAAGTTTACTTTGTTATGATTACATATTTTTATCATCATCAGAAAGGTAGTTTTATAAATATTTTGCAAGTCACAAGCATTTTATATCTAATTAAACCTTTGTAAAGTTTTCGGAACAGCTTCCTTATATGTGTTCCAAGCTCGCCAAGCTAATTTTCACGCCAACCTTGGCACCGTTATTGTTTACCCCAGTTCAAGCAGGTAGGAGTGGTTTTTAAACCCCGCCCTTAGTGCTACTCATCACTTATTGCAACACAGCTTATTTAATTACCCTTTTCAATAAAATAAGAGTATGAAGAAATTTATAAATAAATAAAACTTACTTGTAAATTATCCCGTGATGATATTTAAATATAAAATTGAAGTTTATTATTGAAAAACTTTGTTCATCTAGTCAAATAAAGCTGGAAAAAAAATTTTGGACAGTCTAACTAACACAGCCTGATATTTAGAAACAATATTGCTAGTGGGCAACATGACAATATAGTTTAATTTATTAAAGTTACATTAAAAAAAATAATATCCAATTGACAAACCTGATCACTTTAAATAAAACTATTCAAATTTAACAATCTAATTCCATCCATTTCAATTTAATGTAAATATATATTACTATATTTTGCTGTATATATCTATAAATATGCTATGTAAAATAAAAAATACAGTCTAAAGAAAATCAGATTAAAAAATTGTACAATTACCAAGAACATGGGCAAAATCTCGGAACAAAAAATCAAAGAGCTAAATTTAAGCAATCTATTTCAATTTAATATAAATATATATTATACTATATATATAAATGTATAAATATGCTATATTGTTTAAGTAAAATATATAAACTAAAGAAAATCAGATTAAAAAATCATAACATTTACCAAGAATGTGTGCAAAAGCTCGGAACAAAAATCAAAGAACTGAATTGGTCACCTAAACAGCAGAAAAAAAATCCGTGTACTGACATTTGACCCTTCTAAACCGGCCAGCTTACTATTACAGCATTCCTTGTGATGTAGCTCATCGAGGCTGCTCACCTGAGGGGAGTAGAATGTGTTACATCACAAGGATTCGCACAAAATCATCTTGGCGAGAATGGAACACATATACGGAATCTTAGCCAAGGTTTCTTTTTTCCCTATTTAAATATCTCCTAAAGGTGATAAATTCCTGTAGTTTTCATTGTGATCATTCAAATCCTAACTGATATAACTTTTTCTTTATAACAACCTTTTAACCTTTATGTAAAAAGACTTTTTATTAGGGCATTTTAGAAAAAGAGAGAGTGATACTCAGCATCTATTTTTCTATGTTGCATGTGACTGATTATTTTTTAATTAATAATGCATTATTTTAATGTTCATTGTATAAATAACCAAGATAACTATTTTATTTGAAAATTTAGTAAAATGAGACTTTTAATTTTCAAATTATGATTTTTATTAAATTTTTAAATGTAACAGGAATTGATTATTGTACATTTTGAAGAATACAGACTATGAAAATCATATTATTTTATAGCCCTAATATCAGTTGGAATCAGTATAAATCAGTGAAAAATTATTGGTATGTTGCTAATAAATCTTGATATTCAATGAATGTGATGTTAACACTCATTGAGTATTATTTTTCACTAACACTCTTAAAGTTATGTATATATAGGGCGTAAATGTATAATGTAATGAAAATTATTTTTTTAAATTGAAAGTTAATAAATTTTAATTTTTTTTTCATCTTTATTTATCTGAGTGGTAGTTTTTTTCTTTCTCTCTCTCTCTAAAAATTGAGAGGTTTTCAAAATGCATTCTAGTCGAAATTGGAAACATGTAGTTTACAATTCTATGCTTCTTGGAACCTTTGAATCTGCTCTTAATTTCATCAATTCTGTTGAAAATTAGCACTGAAATTTTCAAAGGAAACTTTATTGAATTACACATGGTGCCCTTGATATTTAATAAATTTATTTTTTCAGTTTTAAAATTACCTCTCTCTCTCTCTCTCTCTTTCTTTATATATATATATATTGTTACAAATAGAAGGAGAATATATATATACAGTACCTCGACTTACGAGTGTCCGAACTTATGAGTTTTTTTAGATACAAGCAGTCTGTCGGCAAATTTTTTGCCTTGAGTTGCGAGCTAAAATTCAGGTTATGAGCCAGCTTCAGATACTCTACTGCTAAATTGCACAGCGAACACCATTTAACGTTCTTGTCAAATGAACACATGAGAAACATCATTTACAACCTTTATGTACAATTATACAATTTTGCACATATTATTCTAAGACTACTTTCCAGTCTTATACCGAGAGGTTAACTCTCAACAATTATCACACGAGGCAGCTTGCTCTGCCCAAAATTGAGTCGCCCTCCGAAACTGAACAGCGACCAACCCCTCATTTCAAAACCATTTTGAAAGGGAAGATGAAGCAGACCTCATTGGATAAGTTTTTATTGAAAACCATCTGCAGGGGTTTTCAACCCTTGTTGATGGAAGTGAGGGAAGCTGGACAAAAATCAGTGAATAAGATTCATTTATTTTGTTCAGCCTTTCTCTACCATCTCCATCAGCATCTTCAAGTCATCTGATCTCCACAGTAAATCTTGTACATTATACTTAATAAAACCAGTTTATTGCAGTATAGTCTATTGCATTGTGTTTTTATAAAACATATGTTATTTATAAATACTTTTTTCTTTTTTTATAACATATAACAAAAAATTGCGGTTTCTCGGGAGGGGGGGGGATGGATTAGTGGCCTTTCAATTCATTTCAAAGGGGAAAATTGATTTGACATACAAGTAATTTGAGTTACAAGCTCCATCACGGAATGAATTAAACTCGTAAGTCAAGTCACCACTGTGTGTGTGTATATATATATATATATATATATATATATATATATATATATATTGCTCTCTTTTGACACTGCTTGCCTTTATAAATGTATCAAATTAAATGCATGGATAACCAAACAGGTTGATACCTGTAAATATAATTTTGAAATTTTATTGACATTATGAATCTATAAAGTTGATATTTTAAGAGAAGTTATCATACGGTTGTATAAAATCCTAAAACTCAAATACTTTTAAATGCCTAAACTTTGGAAATAAAACACATTTTAATCATTTCTGAGGTCCTAAAAAGGCTACTACAGATCCTTAAAAAGTTCTTAAGAATTCTTATTTCTGATTTTGGAAAATGAATATGAACCCTGTTTCTTTTTTAACATGACTTCATTATCATGTGTACTTTTTTTACACAATAAAAAATGATGAGATTTGCCATTTTGATTTTTTAAAAAATTTAGGAACAAAATCATATGCTGTGGGATAACTTATTTGATATTAATGATTTTAAATTCAGTAATATATATATGTTATATTTTATCTTATTTTATTTTATTTTATTTTATTTTTTTGTAATTTTCGTATCAATTGTAAAAATTGATTTATTTTCAGGTTAAGCCTCAGCTTATTGAACCAGTAGATTTTGAAACATTTTTTCAAAAGAATAAAACACTCCTGCAGAATGATCCTCTACGAGAAATGTTGTTATTTCCTCAAGATGACATATCTGTAATTTATTTTCTCTAATATGTTACAGTATAATTTAATTTGTTTTTATGATTATCATGTTGCTAAAAATGGATTTGAAATAAAATTCTTGTTTTCATCTGACCTAATGTTTTCTGAAGATAAAAAAATTAAATTGTTTATATAGATTTGTTTTTGTAATAACTGTTTTGCATCTTTACAAGTCCTTAATTTTTATGTTATCATTAAAATTAGCATTTTGAAATGTTTATAATATAAACTTCTATTTGTGACATGTTCTCAAATCAGGATTTCAGCATATATGTAGAAAATGTAGAATATGTTGAAAATTTATATATTTTTAATCCTTTGATCATTCTATGCTTTATCAAAATATAAATAATAAAGCTAAAAATTAATTCTAATAATATATATATATATATATATATATATATATATATATATATATATATATATATAAATTTATCATGCTATTTTTGATACTATTGAGCAGAATAGAACAAAAAAAACAAAAAAAAAAACATTTTCTTTATTAGATTCAGAAATATTTTAACCTAGTTAGGATATGAGCAGAATAGAACAAAAAAAACCCCATCATTTTCTTCATTAGGTTCAGAAATATTTTAACTTAGTTAGGATAAAATATCTCCAAAATCTGTTTTGTTTGCTAGAATTTTTCCAATATTGTTTAATTCCATTGTTATTTTTAGTTGATAAGTATGCAATGAAATTCTATCATTTGCTCAAAATTAACTTTGACCATTAAAATGGTATTTATAAGTTTTAATTTAATTTTTATTTTGCATTTGTATTTTACATAATTTATGAGGCTGGAAACTAAATTTTTGTATTTGTTTGTAATAATATGAGGCAGAGATAGCACATTCACTTAAGTCTTCAAATGAGGTATTACAAGAGGCACCTTTAAATTTTACAATTTCTTTCAAGAAGGCCTCTATCTCTCTGCTTTTTTTCAGTCAGCTAAATTTCTTTAAGTATATTAGTACTGTACCTTCAGAATTAAATCTTAGCACATAAATTCTAATTTTCTTCACAAAATGAAGCATAACTGTCATTTGCAGTTTCTTTTCAACTGAGGAAAGAAACATTTTGCAGAATTATTTTACCTGGAACAACTGTTTAAACATAGGTAATAGAATTAATATAAATAGTTTCTTAATTCTTTAAATAAAAAAGATTTTAATTAAAAATGAAAAAAAATAATAATAAATATAAAAAAAACCAGTTTTCTACACTTTATGCAATGCATTTTCAAGTTAGATACAGTTTTATACCGATCAATTTTGTTTTGTCAAATTCAGGATGATAGTCACAGCTCTAAGAGAGAAGAATGGAAACATATGTTTTTAGTAATTTCTCAAGTTTTTATGATTCATGTGTAGTTGGTGTGAATGCAGAAATTAGGGTTAAAATTCTTTATTTTGCTTATACATTGTGCATGGTTGTTAAAGTCTTGATATTTTGCTTTTGAGCTCTTCATTAAGCCTTAAGAACAATCTTAATTAACTCTTTCAGTAATTTTTTTTTTTTTTTAATATTTGCTGATATTACGTGTATGTGTGTGACATTATGAAAGTATATAAAATAGAAAAGTAATTTTAAAAATGAAATGAAATCCACTTTACAAGTTATCACAGCTGTACCAGTGCAACTGTGAGATTTGGAAAATTACTACTGAATCATTCATGTTATTCTTTGGTACTGAACTTTACAAATTATCTATAATATCAAGATTTTTCAAACTATCTTTTTTAAATATCTTAACATAAAATGAAAATCTAGTTTACATTTGTCATAAATTAAAACATGATATCTAAATGTTAAACATATAAACTGGTAACACTGAATCATGAAATCTTTCATATCCAATGAATAAATCTTATTGCATCTTTAGTATCATTTCTTGTACTTTGTTGATTTATCTAAAAGGGTCATTCTGAATTAATTCCTTCTATTTTGTTTGAAGTTTTAGTACCTTGAATAGTTTTTTGATCAGTAAAAGAAGCTGTAACTTCAGTACATCTTCAATGCTTATTTATTCATTGAATATCACATATACATACAAGTGAAAGCATCAGAATTAACTTTATAACGTGGGTTGTCTTCTGTTGATAATTTCTTAGTTTTCATTAGGTTTTTTTTTTTTTTTTTTTTTTGTGTGTGTGTGTGTGTGTGTGTAGTAGTATCCTTCAAAATTTCTAAATCTTACTGCTGCTGTTCATCAGCAGTCAAACATATATACCTGCTAGCTTAAAAAGGATTATAAGCTTTTGAAAAGACTGGATTCTGTAGTTTATTATTATTATTATTATTATTATTATTATTATTATTATTATTAAGTAGTTGAGAGTCAGAAGAAATAAAATTTCATGCATAAACTCAGTATTTACCTTGTATGAAGCTTGAAAAATGCAAACTTTCAATTAATATTTGTGTAAGTCCTTTCCTTCCATCTTATGTTTCAAAAGAAATACAAAGGTAATTAACTATAGCTGATGTCAGTGTATGTAGAATTAATTCAGCAATAAATCAACTAGGTCATTCTCTTAAGAATAAAAGTTTCAACTTAGATCAGCAGTTCATAATTCTTCCACTTTATCTCAATTTGGTTTGTAAATTAGCCCAAGTTATCTCTTTCTCAGTTTTATGGCTATCCCTTTAAACTAGTATACAATTTTTAGGAATTCTGAAAATACCATTTTTATTGGATTATAGGGTTAGTTCTCTACTTTTTTGCTTACACTCTGGTGCTTAAAAATTACTGATTTTCTAGTTGAAAAATTAAAGAGTATTCAATTTATGGCTGTCATCAATTTCCCTTAGGAAATTGCAGGTTTACTTTTCTGTGTGTGTGTTGGTAAATTTTTATATTGTTATTCAGCCATTTTGTTTTTATTTTAGCCCTCTAACCTCTCCACTCCAGAGTATAATGCTTTAATGCCTGTGATGCATATAAATTAAATAATTCAGGAATGATGAAACAGATTGCAATCTGTAAAAGTATTTTTTTTAAATAAGATTATTTATATAAATTTATAAAGTGGATATTTTATGAGAAAATTGTCTTAAGGTTGAGTGTGTGTGTGATGCTACTACTAAAGTATTTTTAACTGTCTACAATTAGGAAATTAAATGTATTTTAAATAATTTTTTAGGTTCTTAAAAATGCTCATTCAGACCCTTAAAAAGTCCTTAAGAATTCCTTATTTTTGATATTTTGAAATGAGTACAAATCCTGCTTTGTGACCCTTAATGAGGAGTTGCTACTATCTGTGTACATTTTTGGGTCTTTTGAGAAAAATTCATCATTTTGTTTTTTTTATTTCATTGTTTGTTGATTAACTTAGTACCATATAATAAATCTGGGCTAGTATAAGCTAACTTAATGAAACTAATTCAGTAAATTTTTGTGTACGATTAGATTTCATAGATTTGGGTGGTTATTTAAAATCCTATGTCACTATCTGAGTGAAACATAAAATCATTTAGTTCTGTAGAATGATACTCACTCTTTTGAGAAGTAAGTTGTATGCATATTTGGTAAATTGAGTGAGTCTCAGAATTTGATGTGTTATATCTAACAGATATCTTCATTCTAATCCTCTTAAATTTTAGCTTAGAGATTTACATTTATTATTATTATTATTATTATATTTTTTATTTTATTAGAGTACAGATTCAATGAACTGTAATTCCCTATTTTAGGAGGAAATTATTCCAAGAAGTTATCGAACTATTTCACCTCTTGTACCCTTCCCATCTGAAAATGAAGTATCATCCTTGTTTACTCGCCAGTGTATAAAGACTTATTTGAAAGATTGGCATGTTGTTAACTATAGATACAAATCATACTCTGGCTCATACCTGCAACTGCCAAAGTGAGTTCTGTACCTTTTAACTAACTTTTATTGTGTCAAGAGAAATGCATATTGAAAAAACTCATTGGCCATTTGTTTTTAGTTAAAAAATGTTTTAGTATTCTATATTTGAAATCTTTTTTATATTCTGTTGTACTTATTCTGCTAGTTGATAAACATGTGGATGCATTGAGATTTTTTTTTCTTCTTTTTCTTTTTTCTGTTTTGATATCTCCATTTGAACATTGCATATAAAACACTTTAAGGTTTCACACTCTGAAAACTATAGTGTAATTCAAACAGTTTGTAAAACATTAAACCAAAGATTTTCTCTTGACCAGAAAATTTGAGTCAAATTGACTTCTTACCTTAAAAATTAAAAGTCAGGTTTAAAAATTTGTGAATCAATGTTAAATTTTCAGCCGATTGAATAGCTTTCTTTTGCTTCTTTCATAACCCTTATATCCTATTCTGCATTTCATTTATTTAAGGCTAGAATTATCTGTCTGTTTCAATTTGTAAAATGTGTTATTAAACATAATATGCAGTTAGGAGATTACAAAAAAGTGTAAATTATTTTAACTGGTATAAAATCATTGCTTAATATGATGGGAAATAAAAGCCAGAGTGTAACCTTATCTGACAGAAAGATCATGCAGAGCTCAAACCTCTGGGGATTGGGGGGGGGGAGGGGGGGGCATCTCATCACAACAGGGACATCATGCCTACTTTATTATGAATTAAAGTAACAATCTCAGGTTTAAGTATCTGATCACATACAGACCACAATTAACATTTCTAAAAATTAAAGAGAAGAAAAGACTTTGTTTTTGAGAACTCTTTATTTCTGTATTAAAAAGTATGTAGGTATGCAGTCTTCTACCCATTTGTAAAATCTTGACTATAATATGCATGCTTGATTTTGTGTGAAATTTTTGGAAAAAAATTAAAATGCAACTATAATACGCACCCATAAATTTTCATTATTTTATTTAAAAATTGCACAAATACTTATTAACATAAATAAAATTTGTAATAAAAATAAACAAAAACATCAAATTCAGTAGAAAAAAACTTAAATTTTTAATTCAAAACAAACAATACTGTCATATTATCAGTCTTAAGCACTTTCAATAGAATACAGCTCATCTATTGTTTATCGTTTATTCAATGTTTAAAATTACATTTTTATTTTTTTTTACACGAATATAATACACACCCTCATTTTAGCGGACTAAAATGTGAAAAAAAGTGCATATTATACTCAAGATTTTATGGTAAACGTTAAAAATGCGAGAATCACAAAAAAAAAGAAAGAAAGAAAATATTTGTGGGCACTCTGTAGAGCACAAGACTTTTATTAATAGAGCAGCTAAATCTATACTAGAAACTATAGGTGCCATTGATTTTTAAGAGTCAAATTTGACTTGCATCTACAAAAACTGGAAATCAAAATTTTGAAATAAGTCCAATTAAGGTGTTGTCTCTAAACAGTTAAAAAAAGATTTCATTTTAGGTCTATTCTTGCATAAAAGCGGATTTTATTCTTATACCATTTGATATCAATTCAATTTTGAAGTAATGTTTCTATTCTGTGTGTCAAAATGTCTTAATAATTTGAGATAAATTTTGAGTTAAGTGGTAGTTTCTTTTCTTTCTTGCATACTTAGTAGTTTATATTATTCAGTCTTGCATCATTTCAAAAGAATGAAAAATCAGTTTTGAGATAAGGGATTAACTTTACTTTTTTCTTATCAATTGTCATTATGTGCTCTGTATTATTGCCAACAGTTCCTTTTTCATATGTTTATGTATTTTGTACTTGTGTTTATTTGCTTTTTTTTTCTTTAAAACCTCCATTTCCTAAACTGTGTTGCTAATTTTTTTTTCCAGCTTTCATAGCATTTTCCCATATAATTTATTCAGTTTCAAAACTCAGTTTTTTGTTACCTTATTTTCTTTAGTGTTGTGTTTGTAGATTCTTTTAGGTTTAAAGAAAACTGGTAATCAGTTTCTTACCTTTTAGCTCTAAAGTAAACATAATAAGGGATTAACAGACTTTGCATTAGCAGACTTTGTATGATTTACAGTAGCTTGTCATTTATGTTATATATCTGTTTCTGAAATTTAAAATCTAACTTTTTTTTTCAAGTGTCTACGCAGGTACTTCATTTCTTTTTTAGCAAAAATATGTGTTTGTCTTAAGAAATAAGTTATTAAATCCTACATTTATAGACATATCTGTATTTAGTGTGTCAAGTGATAAGATTTAAATATAAATTTGAGAAAATATAATGCTCATATTTCAAATCTAATCCTGGTCATCCTTGATCGACAGAAAAAAAAATACCCAGTCATCTCTTCTCGGTATTTCCTGTTTCCATGTCCTTACTAACCATGATTACTTTCAGGGCCATCTTTTCCATATTGGTTTTTCTCGATCTCCTATATGTGTTCTCTGTTCCTCAGCTCCTATGACTGGGGATCATTTAATTGTCTGCCCTATTCTTCAGGACATTCGTTCTACGGGCAGTTTTAGGACACTCCCTCCCACTGGGGCAATATCCATTTTGTATTGGGGCCAGGTGATGGCTTAATGTCTAGGTTGCTGGCATTCGGTTCAGATCCTGTGGGCTTGAGTCCCACTGTTGGCATGAATGTTTGTAGCCATTCAGAATCGGCTTTAAACTGTCGGTTCCGGTCTAATTAGCCATCGTGTAGCAAACAGTTGACCGTAGCACTCCAAACCAAACCATTTTGTATTGGACTGCTAGGCATCATAAGTTTGAGAGAACTCTTACAGGCATAAATTTAAACAAACAAACAAACAAACAAAAAAAAAAGTATTTCAATCCTTTACAAATTCTTTACGAACTATGCATGTGTGCATATTGTTTTACATGTTAACACTTGGAGCGCCAAACTTTTTCCCTACCTAGAAGCACCAATGGCAGTCAAATTGTCTGCTCAATGAATTTAATGCATATTTTATATTGCAAATGTTTTATACAACTTTAAAATACTTTTTATTATTTTTAATTATATCTTTTGAGAACTTCTTTAATAAACAACAGTTCATTTAAAAGAATATTTTTTTATATAAATTTTCACTTACATTTAATAAAACACATTTTATTGCTTTTCGCAATTTTTACACAACAAAACTTTTTCAACGTTGGAAGTGCATTTTCCACATACATAATATGAACATTTTTTACACACATCACTTGTTTTATTGTTATTACAATGTCTAAACAGGCATTGATGTCTTTTCTTTGAGAGCCTAATGCTAGTGTTGGAAATTTCCTGGGGCAATCTTGAGGCTATTTTCCTCTTCAAATGAAGCTGTCTTAACTCCTCCACTAATTGAAATAAGAAGCTATGTCTTGAAATATTTTCACCAATTAATTATCTGTAAATAACACAGGCATTTGATCCTGCCAAATCCAGCACATTATAAAAAAACATGCACTGGCCATCTAGATGAAGCAGCCCGTATGGAATATTTACGCATCATCTGGTCAACGATATCAATCCACATTTGGTTATGTTGTAGAACTCGACTGTCTCTGGCAGTTTCTTCTTATTATGTGATTCTGCATTTACATTTGGATGCAAGGTACTTAGTAGCAAGACATTTTTATTCTTTTTACCTTGATAAACCATCCTTGTAGTTTCTCTTCTTTAGTAAAACAGTTTCATACAGCTGGGTTTTTGATTTCCTTACTTCATGCGGAATTTCTTTTCGATGTCTTCTTACTGTGCCCACAAAACTTTTATTTTTCCTTTCAAGTCTTTTAGCCAATGATAGTGATAAAAAATAGTTGTCCGCTGTCACATTTCTACCTGTATTCAGATAAGGGCTTATAAGACACATTACTACATTTTCAGGAAGGCTTTCAGCTTCATCCCTTGATTTATCTTTTCCAAGATATGGAAAAGCATTGCACATAAACTTCGAGTTTACATCAATTAGCATCCAAAATTTTATACCAAATTTGTCGGGTTTATTCAGCATATACTGTATAAATTTACATCTGGCTTTGGATTGAAATAACTGTTCATCCACAACAAGATTTTCTCCTGGCTTATATGAACTAGCACAGTTCTCTATAAATTTATTCCAAACATCAAAACACAGAGCAAAATTGTGCTCTGGCACTTCTAGTGTTAATAGGAAAATGAGACTTCTAAGTGATATGAAACATTCAGTCTTGTCTTAGGTTATAGTAACAATCTTTAGTTAGTTTAAAAATTTAGTGAATAATATTCATTCACCCATTTCATTTTTTCCCTTCTATTATGTGATTCTATTTTAATATCTAAATAAAAGGATTTTTTTTAAATATTTGCTAAACAAAATTATGTTAGAACCATATAAAGCATGAAATTCTGAAAGTCTTTTTCCTTGACTTGCAATAAATAATGGGTAAAAAAGTTGCTTTGATAATTATCAGTGATAATTTTTTTAATTGTCAGTGAGTATGATAATTGTCTTTGATGATTATCAGTTATTTATTAGATCTTGTAATTTTGGTAGATTGCCACGCCAGGGGGAGCTTGAAGATCAGGTATATGAAGTAGACACAGAAATTGAAATTGGTAAAGACACAGTAAGTATCGAATAAATTTTTCCTCTTTATATTTTGCATCACAGAATTTCTATTTTGTGTATTTGAAATGTTTTTGTTTAGTTTTTATTTTAAGCTTTTGGGAGACTCATTGTAGCAAAATTAGTCAATGATATAATCTATATATATAAAACAGTTCCATAACTGACTGACTAACATATAACACACAGACCGAACCGCTGAACCTAAAGGGCTGAAAATTTGTATGGCAATTCTTATAGTGTAGGGGTGCACTAAGAGAGATTTTTGAAAAATTCTTCTTAGATTTTTTTAAATAAAATTTTTAAGCTGTTTTTGTAACATTCTTTAAAGTTTGCATTCAAAATAATAATCCGAGGGTTATCAAATTTATATCACAAGTAAGATCATAAAATTCCTTTAAAGTGAAATCATTTTTGAATCTTAACCTCAATTTTCTGATTTTTGGTGAATTTTTAAAGATTAATTTTTAGAATTTAATTTATTAAATGCTGATCACGTGGATTCTTTTCTTTTTGTGATACTTTAAACTAATTTTGTGTCAGGTGCATAACAAAGAAATAGACAAACAACAACAAAAAAATTTTTCTTGCTAATGCGAATGACATGACTTGCTAAGACGATTGGACATTATCCTAAAAAATATTAAAATACAGTAAAAGAAATGTTCCTCAAACTGTACTATATTCTTTAGTATGTTCTATTAGATTTAATTTGAATATTTTCTTCATTATTTTCTCTATAAAAATATCTTATGATTTTTTTATAAATATATTTTTTCATTTTTTTTACTTCAATTGCATACATTGATCATTGTATTTATTATAAATATATATATATATATATATATATATATATATATATATATATATATATATATATATATATATATATATATATATATATATATTGGCATTAATTGCATACATTGACCATTGTATTTAATTTGAATGTACTCCATAGCGAAGTATGGGATTTCAGCTAGTAAAATTATTATGATTGAAAAAAAAATTATTATTTATCATTTTTCCAGAATTAATTTTTTTTTTTTAAACTATTTATTATGATTGTGACTTTCCTTTTTGCTAGATGGATTGCAGTTTGCTTGCAAAACACACATATGGCTCATATTGTTACTTCAAAATAATAATTAAAATTATTAAATGGTTAAATTTATGCATTGGCAGTTTACATATATTAATTTATATCCACTACATTTTAATATAAAACTGGAATCAGCCTTAGATATGAGCTTTAATATATAGGTTCTGGTTAGTTTAACCTTTATGTTGCTTATGATAACCATAGCCAACTTATCAGCCAAAAATCCATCTGTTTCCCATGCTGTTATTTCCAAATTGTACCTCTTTTTTTATTAGCTTTCATATTCACAACTAATCTGGTATCCTTAGTCACTCTTACTAGCTACATTCAAATTTTGGATTAAGGACAATATATTGCAAAATAAATGGAAGGTAAAGAGAAAAGGATGTGCCAAGTTACAAGAAGGTGGAGGAGATATTAATACAGATAACAAAAATCAAATTAATCTGTAGAATTATATTGAATTTATCTACAGTTTATATAAAATTTTTGGGGGGTAAAAAAACAAGAGAATGGAATAAATAATTTGTTAGATGTCTTGTATAAATATCATGAAGCATTTGTCAAGGGGAGTCATAATCTTTGCACAAGTTAAAAAGACAGAATTTTTGCTGTTTGTTTGAACTTCTATAATTTTCTTTGTTATTGTCCATTACATATGAAATTTTCAGTATTAGTTCTCTAAACTTTATAGATTATGTTCCCTGAATTAATTTTATTACAAGTAAATAAGAATGTTGTTTATGAAGTAAGAAGTGAGTGTATTTTCTGAAAATTTCAAATTTTTACTGATACACTGCATGCAGACTTACAACAACACTCACTAAGTTTCATTAATTATTTTTTTTCCTTTTTGTGATGTTAAAACATTAGGTATATTTCTACACCTATTTAAATTTAATAAAAAATTAAAAAAAATATTTACTCTAGGGCAATCAGATTTAGGGGAGTCATCACCTGTGAACCTTCAAAAAATTGAATTTTACTTTTTTGCATTTTTAGAATATTTGAACATTTCTGAATCATTTAAAACAAACTGCATTAAAATATTCCAGCTAGAACATTAAAAACTATGACTTGAAAGAAGCAGTTCCAATGGAAACATAACCAGTGTGGGAATGTAAGACGCCTTTTTCTCGAAATGATCATTTTCATGCTTGCACGCACTGTATAAAGGAAACTACTACATATATTGCTTTCATATTTTCAGGATAGGTGTATAATGATGCTACCAAAAATATGTGCCTAATGTTTTCTTTAAAAAATTATTTTACTATGAATTTATAGCTTTGACTTGTAATTTTAATGGGCTTTTTCAGTTTTTTAAGGGGATATAGTATTATAAATGGTAGAAGGAATATCAACCAAGTTTAATTGAAGCATAATGTTTATAAATGACTGAGCTATTTTACTTTTTTTAAATATTCATGCCTGTTGTAAGATTTTGTGAAATTTAATGTACTCATATTTTTTTTTCTCCCTTGACTAAAATGTTTGTGTTCAATATATGACCTTTTAAATATCAAATGTTCCTAACAGTGTAAATGCATTATTATTTGTGAAACCTTATATTATTTTTCATATTTTCTGTTAAATTTCTTCTTTTACTTTTGAAACTATATGCTGAATAACATTTTACATAATTTTAGTATTTCTCTGCAAGTTTCAGTAATACTTAATAGTTTTCAAACTTTCATTTCTTTTTAAATAATTAACAAAAATGTAGTTAGAGGTGAGAGGGAGAGAGAAGTATATATTTCATATTTTTTCTTGATTTATTTGCATTTATCTCTATATGCATTTGTGTATATTCAATGTTCTTATTGTTTTGCAATTATTTAAACTGTGAACCCAGGGAGAGGTGTTTACTTGATTTGTTTTTATGTCAGTGGCATATTGGGTTTCTATCTAACATTTAGCCATGGGAGTAAAATGAAGGTATACAATAATTTAAAAAATAAATAAGCCATTGTAGGGGTCAGTCATTTAAATGGGTCGGAGGATTTTCTTTTTTAAACATTCTTTTTTTCTCCATCATTATCCAGTCACCAAAGATAGAAAAAAAAAACCTGAATGTATCAATCTGAAGGTTAAAAAAACAAAAGAAATTTTTTATATATTCTGTATATTTTACCATTTTTTTTATGTATGAGAAAGAGAGAAATTATTCTTAGATTCATACTGGCTGTGTAGTTTTACTGTATATTTTTGCATGTAAAGTCTAGTTAGCTGCTGATTATTTCTGGAATATGCCTAATAAAATGAAGAATCATCTGTTGTGATATAAGATGTTTTCTAATTTGATGCATCTTTAACCTGCATGTATAAAATAAATTCACTAAAGAGTTCATGTTCTGAGTATGATTTGCACTGTCATTACTTATTGTTAGCATCTGTTTCTTGGAGTTATTTCACTCATGTAAAGCTGAAACATTCTTCAAAATAAGCTCGAGTTCCTTTTCTGGAGCATTCTAAAGCATTTTCAAAAGAGTTATGACCTAAGCTACTACATAAATACATATATATAACCATGTAATCAATATCCCCAGTTACTTGTAACCATATGAACAAAAGTGACTATTACTTCTACTTCAGTCGACAATGCTGCACTGCCAAGGTCAAGGCTAATGCTGACCATGCTGTCAGAACAGGCATAAATGTTCACATTGCAGTTTTGGGTGATGATTATAGACATAGCATCAGGGGGGCATGGGGGGGGAACATACCCCCCTAACTTAACTAGAAATAGATTAAAACGTTAATAGAATTTCAGTTAAAATTGGAAAATTGTAGAAAACTTTTAAGAAAGTTGGTTTTTTCCCGCTTTTTCAAACTGTGAAACTGAAGATTCTGGATATATCTTTAACATAGTTTTTAACAATGATATGATTCATAGCAAAAATTCGATGCTATATTTTTTCCTCATTTTATTTATATTATATTTATTTTTCTCATTGTATTACTTTTAAATACTACTCAAGCATGAATTCTATTGTTATTCAATTTTTTAAAAAATCATAATATTTCATATTTTAAGGACCACCTAGCAGTCAATGTGCTGAGGAGGGCCCTAACTGAATTCAGTTCGTGTCCCCCCCCCCCCCCCCCCCCCCCCCCCAAAAAAAAAAAAAAAAAAAAAGTTAGAATCATGCTACACTTATGTTGATGATCGGCAAACAACTAAAGAATGTTGTGGTTGTGATTATTATAAGAAATATTGGTGTGTTTGCTGTACATATCTCTGCATATAGTTTGTGCTGATTAAATGTTAAACGTTTTAAGAGGCATTCTTTAATGTCTTTTCATCCACACGATGATAGTAGTAAACAACAAAGGAAGAAACTTCTTATTACTAGAAATTTTTAAATTGTTTATATTGTTTACTCACTTTAAAAGCACTTAATATATTTTTAAAAATTCTTTATTAGGTAAATACTCTTGGAAATGAAAGTGGTGTCATAAAAGAAGGTTTTTTATTAAAAGGTCCAGAAGCTGGCACTGATAGTTTCATTAGTCTTGCTACTAAGGTATTAATATTAGATTCAAATATTGCTGTTGGAATTGTTTTGAGTATTATGAATAATTATCAAAGATATGCATTACTAATTTCTGAATTTGATCTGTGCATTTTCAGTCATTCAAAAGAAGATATGTGTGCTTACGGCAAGAAATTGATGGAACTCATATATTGGAATTTCATAAAGATGATCGTAAGACTGATTCAAAAGGAGCATTATGCATGGATTTTTGTAATAAAGTTGTTAGGGTATGTAATAGTTTCATTTTTTTCTTTTGTTAGATTATTAATATAACATTAGATGTGAATAGTCTTTAAAATTCCAGGATTTCTGAGGAACGTGATTGATTTGATTAAGAAAATGTTTTTGCGAAGAATGTGAAAAAAGTAACATTTCACTCATATTTGATAAAATGTCTGTAACTGTGAATAAACATTTAGCTCCCTTCATTCCTAGAGTATCACATGCTTTAGGAATGATATTGCATGTATTGTTGTGTTCTATTTTACTAAAATGCAAATAATGTTGTAGCATAGCCATATAGTCAATAGCTATGATTTTTTGATTTTTTTTTTTTACCCTTAGACCATTACGAACATGCTTAGCACATTCATGAGTCTTTCCCCCAGCGTTACAGATGCGCTGGATGTGTCTATCTGGATTTTTCAGTGTTTAGCACATTACAAACGCGTTTAAAACATTCTAAATTAATTTTTTCATTCATCAATAGATAGCAACACCTAATTGCATTTGAATACAATTTCTCCTGATAAGAAGTAAATTTTTAGGTGATTATTTTGAGAATACATGCAGTATAAATTGGCGGGAGTTTTGGTTTTTGAAAGCTAAAGACTATTCGAACTGACATTTCAAGTTATTCTGAGAGTGATTATTCAGATTTATTTGATGAAAAAAGGGATTAAAAGACTATAGGGAACTAAGTGATGAATAGACTATATGGTGTAAAGACTGTGAAGTGGGTTTATGGATATCACCTAGGTTTACAATATATCATACTATAAGAAATTTATGAACAAAAAAATCAGTACATTATATAAATATATATATATGTATTCTTAAAAATTCTATGTTTCACTTATTTTGTACTATTTATTTTGATTTAAATAAATTAACTGTATTGAACTCGCATTTTCAAATGTTCCTTCAAAACGTGCATCATCAAAAAAAAAAAAAAAAAACCAACACTGGAGGGAAGAATTGTAAGGCGAAAACTCAATGGTCTAAGGGTTAATCTCAAATGTTAGTAGATGATGTTGCAACCTCACTAAATTTATATTGGGGAAATGTTATGAGTATTGATCTGGGTGTTAAGGACTTTGATTTCTCTTTTGAGTGTCAGAAGGAGCTTGCATGTGTAAATCCATGTGTTGCATCTCTCCAAATGTTTTGATGCTTATTTAAAGTGTTTTTTTCACTTTGAATTTGCTGTTTTGTTTGTCTTAAGTAGAAGGAAGGGAAATTTTAGATGTTTTAGACCAATGTTTCCCAACCTATAGAAGTCTTGGGGACCACTAAACCAGAAATTGAACCATGTGCGGACCCAACCCCCTCCTTGACTTGAGGGGGAAGAACCTTCCAGGGGTTATTGGGGGGGGGGGGTGTATAGAATATTCCTCAGGCAAAAAGGATACAGGATTAACATACTGACATTCTAACGTATCATATTCTAATAATAAAATAATTGTTAAACTTTTAAGAAATTTTCATTCAACACCTGATATTCATCGGATATATTCGGCCCATCTAGTTCAATGAACATTGCTTTCAATATCCCCATTTATTTGACAACTTTTTTATATGGGATGGCGGACCACACCCGAGGCTCTCGTGTACCACCTGTGGTCTGCAGACCACTAGTTGGGAACCACTGTTTTAGACAGACAGAATCTTTGGTGTTAGGCTTTTTAGAAGTTTTTTTTTTTTTTAATTTCAAGCCTAGAAATTAAGAAAAATATCACAAGAAAATCAGAGAAATCATTGACCTTTGCCAGCCCTAATGACAAAACAATTCAGCTCTTCAACATTTCCAAAGTCCATTTGACAGTTTTCTAGTGAGAGTTCTTATCATGAATTGCAACACAAATAAAAAAAATTTTGTAAGTGTAGTTTTTTTTAAAAATCTCCTTACCAATTAGGTATTTTTACAAACATAAACTTGTATTTGAATATATCCTACTTTTAGAGAAATTCATTGTTTTGTAAAATGTTTCAAATTTATTCATAGGGCGGCTGCTGAGAATAACTTTCACAAATTGCTTTTAAGCTGTTATGCTTTATTTTCAAAGAATGTATTATTTTATGGGTGTAGATTATTAATATTCATAAATTAAAGATTTGATAATTTCAACTTTTTTGTTAAATTATGCTTTGATTATTGTAATTGCTGCCTTATCTCACATACAATGTTTCTCTATAGAGTTCAAAAAGAAGCAAGCTTGGATTTGAACTACAGATGTCTGATGGCCACAAGTCATGCATATTAGCTGCAGAAAGTGAAAAGGAATTAGATTGCTGGATTTCAACTTTAAATACTGTTCTTGTAAATGCAAAAAATGCTTCAGAAAATAATAAAAAACAAGCTATGTCACCGGAGGGTTCTGGTAAAATTATATTTCTGTATATTTGAGATTAGAAATTGCTTTTACATTGACAAGATTTAAACGTATCAAGTGCTGTAAATAAAGTGCTATCAAATTGAATTTCTGTATTATCAAGCACATAACATTAACTTCCTCATGTATATATATATATATATATATATATATATATATATATATATATATATATATATATATATATATATATATATTATTGAAATATTGAAATTGAAGGGAAAAATTTTTTAATTAATAAAATTTGTAAGTCTTTAATTTTTCTCCAGTAGAAGTAGAATTTAATCTTCTAGAACAGGGGTTTCCAACTTACAAGTGTCCAAGGGCCGCAATCGAAAACACCTGTCTAGTGGCGGGCCGCAATTTAACCAGGACCATACCCAGGACTTTTTTTCTTGGGGGAGGGGGATTTGGAGGATTTGTGTATAGTATGTACTATGAAATTTTTAATAATTCAAGGATGAACCTCCAACAACGACCTTGATTATAACTGGCCAACTTTCGTTAAATTACACAGACACACACAAAAAAAAGTCAAATAAAAAATGGGGGGGGGGGGATGTAATAGAACATGAGTGGACACCCTACTTTTCATGGAATTCGAGGAAAAATCAATCTTTTTTGTAAATGAACAGCATTTCAAAACAATAAAGATTTTTAAAAAAACATTTTTCGTTAACTAAGAATATCTAAATTGATGCTGCAAATTATTTTTCTAGAAGTCTTCGCGGGCCGCAAAAAATGGCACCCCGGGCCGCATGCAGCCCGCGGGCCGCCAGTTGGAAACCCCTGTTCTAGAAGTTTAAATAAGTAAATATTGTCCCTTCTGTCTATTTTGTGAATGCTTAAAATGTGAAGCAAGGTAAGCTGGTTTTGCACAGTTTGTTTTGTGGTTGCATATTTTAATAAATATGGTTACGTAATGACATTGTTCTGAAGTAATCTGAAAAAGGAAAGAAAACTTAACTGAAAGAGGAATTAAAATATAACAAAAGTGGAATAAGGGATGTTTTTATGTCCATGAATTTGTTTGCCATTAATTTTTAACACTATCCATCTTTTTATTTATAGTCATGTTTCAAAATCATTTTTTTTTATTATTAATATTATTTAGTTGTAATTTACCAAGCCAGTTAATCAAAAACCTGAAACTTTTAATGCGTGGATTTTGTGATTTAATGTTAATGTCCTTTCAATATTCAAAATTCGTTCATTTGTTTGTATTGTGCTTATCTGATTGAGCAGAATGTCTAGTAATATAGACTGTTGTTAAGATTGTTGAATTTTGTTAAATTTAGTAAATTTTCCTAAATTTCACATTGTTAATCTTCTGTTTGCATTCCAATGTTCTGCAAGATTTCATATTTAAGAAAAGTCTAAATACTCTGAAAAAAATTCAAAGTTGTAAACTTTTTACCCAAAAGGTAAGTTTGGACCTTAGGTAAAAATATTGAGTTATAAGAGAGTGGGAGATAAAAGTTGTGAAGTTATGCATTTGGAGTGTATAACTGAATATTTTAACTTTTTTAATCAATGTTTTAATCAAGCTCGAAATATGAAACTTTGTTGATAATTCATCTCATGATTTAAACAACTAGTGTCAAACATATCACTGTAGATCAGTGGTTCCTAACCTTTTGTTGATCAGGGACCACTCATCAAAATTAAAATAAAAAATTGTCAAGGACCATCTCCCAACTAATCTTTTTAGAGGCAAAAATGGATTATATTTTCTGAATAAATAAACTATTAATGATAAACAGTTTTAATAAAAAATTGCAGATAAACTTAATAACAATAACAAATTTAACATAAAAGGAAACTTATTAGCAAACATAAAAGCCTTTGAAAACTTAAAAATGAATGAGATTTTTCAGCTTGTATTTCCTTTACTAGCTGTAAAATCGATGTGATGCTGTGAAATGGTTGTGATGCTGCAAGTCTGCATTACAGAAAATGTATTAGAAATTTTTAAGTAGAACAAGGATTTTTTCATACTCAGAACATCAGGAAACGGAAGAAATACAGGAATTTTTAGAATTTCAACAAAAAATTGATAACTAAAAATTTTTTGGCTCCCAGTTTAAAAAAAATTGTTTAAATTCAGAGTTATTTTGAAATGATGAAACCAATTTTTTTTTATCACTCTTGACCTTGTGAACCACTTCTTGGGTTCTCTCAGACCACTAGTGCTCTGTGGACCATCGGTTAGGAACCACTGCTGTATATAAATTTAGCATTTTAATAGGTAACCCTTAATCGTTAGTAGTATATTTGGTCATTGTATATAGTGCAATTTGGAAGTCTGCTAACATAAAAGTACTGTTTAATTATCTTTTTTTGTTGCATTAATATCACATATTTTAATGACGTTTTCTTGTTATCTTCTCATAGGTGATAATATGTCAAATAATCTTGCATCTCCATATGGTTATGGCACATTAAAAGGTTTAGAACACAGTAAAAATCCAGAATTGGCTAGAGTAAGTATTTTAACAGTTTAAAAAAAAAGAAGCTTTACCAAGCTCTATAAGTTTTATAAAGAAATATGTGCTTTAAATTCTGAATTTAAATATTTTTTCAAGTATTTTTTAAATGGGGTTAATAATATAGCATGGTCTAAACTTTAACTTTAGTATTTTTCCCTACTATTTAAAACTCCATTCCTCAATTTTTTTTTATTTCCTATTTTTTAGAAATATGTTTTCATTTTCTACAACATATATAGGTTTGTGTACCTGGCACATTTTGAATGATTTTTGTAGTAAAATTGTATACTGACCAATATGTTTGTTGGTTTAAAAAAAATTTTTAATTTTTTTTTATGAAATGCAATTTTATTCTCATCTTTGTGTAGAATCCTCCTCTTTTTTTTCTTTTTTTTAAGAACAATCTTTTCCTATTTTTCATAAAAAGTTATTACTATTTTTAAACAATTCTCTTATATCTACTCTTTGCCTGAAAATTCCTATTTCTACCTACTTTTTTAAAGAAAAAATTTCTACTTTTTTTGCAATTTTAGGGAAATTTTATGTGCAGTCCCTGTTACAATTATCTGTTATATGTTTTAGTTTATATAGGAATCTCTCATGGTTATGTGTCTTTAAGCTCATATCTCCACATTATTTCCTTTTACATTACTTTAATAAAAATATTTTAATTCTGTAAGTGCACTTAATCATCATTTCAACAAAATAAAAATTCTAAAAAGAAAATATAAAGATTGAGCATATTGTGTTTTTTACCAATTTTATGTTGTCATAAATTATAAATGATAAGTTTTTGTATTTCCTTTACATGGGTTTTCTCATCTTTAATTCTTTCTAACTGAAAAAAAAATTCTGCCTATTCTTTTCCCTCTTTGGTCCTTGTGTTTTTCTCCTTTTTTATAACGATAAGTTTCCCAGTCAAAATTTTTGTTGATGTGGCTGTTTATATTCTTCTATTTAGTTTGGTTTCTAATGTATTCAAAGTTACTTATAAAGTAACTTTTGTGAATGAATATTTTTGTAGCAAAAATCCATTAAGTATTAGGTGATTCATCATTCTTAACAAAATGTGAATTTGTATAGAAATCTACTCAGTTCAATTAATTGTTATCAGTATAGAAGCTTTTCATGAAGTTATAAATAATAAAGCACTCTTTTGAATAAGTTTTTAAGCTATTAGTAATCTATTTTTTTATCTCTTTAGTATGCCAGAGAGACTGATTTTTCAATTGCTTTAGCTCGAAAGGAAAACCGGCAAAATCTCTTTGCAATTTATCCAGATATGCAGGTAAAATTTTTATGTAATGCATTTGAAATTTATTTTATTTTAAAATATCATTTTTTTATTCATTTATGTTTTTGGATTTTCAACCATTCTTAGAGAATATCACATTCATCTCATATCTATGAGTTAGAGAAAGATGTAAAGCCTTTTAAAGAGGAGTTTGGAGCAAGAATATTTGTAAAGTGTGAAGAAATTAATTTTAGGCTTCAAGCACCACTTGAAACTGAAAAGGGGCCATTGTGCCAAGTGAGTATTTTATTCCCTATGTTATATTGAGTGAGTATTTTATTCCTTATGTTATATTGAGTGAGTATTTTATAGTGAGTATTTTATCCCTTTAGTATATTTTATTTAATTCATGACTTAGAAAAAACATAAGCATGTTACCATGTATCATATGATTTTATATCAGTCTTTTAATGTAAAAGGAAATGTCCTTAATCTTTTATGTATTGGACCTTAAAAGTCCTTACTTTCATCTTTGAGAAATAAGTATGAACTCTGTATCATAATCTGATCATTTGAATATGTGTGTTATGAAAGAAACTCAAAAGTTTCACTTGTGTATTGATAGACTATAAAATTTTAAACTTTAAGCCATTATCTCTAAATATAGTTGTATGTAACAGGTGTTACAGTTATAAATTTGCTTTTAGCAGAAAATGTTTTACTGGTAGTATCTCTATAGCATTTCTTTTAACATGTTTTTGATTAAAATAGGGTTTTTTTTTTTTAAATGGAAATCCTGTACTGTCCTCATTAGTCCTTAACTTAGCTTATATTTATGTGTGTACATGCATTATTTTGAGAATAATGACTCACATTATCAATATTTTTTCTTGTAGAAACTCCTTCATGTGAGATATCTAATATGTAATAGGTATATTAGTAATTTACCGTTGCATAAATTATTTGCTGTCTAGTCTTATGTAATTAGCTATATATGAAAATTGTAAAATCTTTCAGTTATATCCTGCTGTATCTAGCATAACAGATTTAAATGTCATTCTTGTGTCCACAATTTATGTTTATACTCTTATGATAATATTTTAGAGCAACTTTTGACAAATACTTTATTTTCATTATTGTTGTTTCTTTATTAGGTGGAACCTTACATTACAACTTTATCAATATATGATGCAAAACGGAATCGAAAAGTCAGTGAAGATTTTAGATTTGATATTAATCATCCTTATATTCGAAATATGTTGCCAAAAAAAGGCCGAAAAGGAAGCATCCCTCAAAATGTAACAAATGGAACTAATTGTAATGGAGAAAATGCATCTTCTAATTTTACAAATTTGCATTTGAAAGATATAGGGGAAGAGTGGTTATCTGCCCCTAAGCAGGTAATTAATTTTCTAAAATTAAATAATTTAATTGTAAGAAAGTTATATTTTAAAAAAAATAAAGTGCTATGAAATGTTTTAAATCCTAGCTATTGAAAACATTTTGTTTTGAAATCTTATGTTGTTTTTGTAATTTTTGTTTCTAAATTTTAGGCCATATTTACTGTTCAACATCCTGAAGCTGAATTATATTTTGTCTTAAGAATTGAGAAAGTTCTTCAAGGTGGGATATCTCAAGCAGCTGATCCATACCTTCGGGCTCAGTCAAGTTCTAATCACAGTCGTCTGGGTGCAAAAGTTCAGAAAATTGCAAGAAGCTGCTGTCAGAGATTAGGACATTACAGAATGCCTTTTGCATGGGCAGCAAGGTTTGATATTTTATTTTTTCCTGATGAATTATCTAATTGTAAATTTTTAGTGTACTTTTTAAACTAATATTTGACATTTTCAGACCAATTTTTAAATCATTATCTGGTGAACTTGATACTACTTCTGATTTTGGACCTATGTACAGACAAGATGGTACTAAGCTATCAGATGAGGATTTATTACGCTTCCTATCAGAATTTAAAAAGTAAGCATTTTAATGGTTATGTATTAAGGTTCTTTTTATTTTTTAGTGAAACATGAAAAGTACTGTTGCACTCTACTATTTTTTACTTAGCCTTTATAGCGCTGATGATAAGCAAGATGTCTACCATTCTCAAAAACCACGAAAGTGCAGAAAATTTGTGAAATCAGAAAATAGGTTCCAAAAAGTCAGGAAAATAAATGTGCTGATGATTATGAAAGTGGTCTGAGTCATATATTCATCGTTTTGAGATATTTTGAGGTTTGAGTTTGAACATGAATTGAATTCTGCTTAATGATGCAACTCAATCCAATAGTTTAATTTTTACAATTTTGCAAAGATTGCTTCAGATTACAGTAATACAGGGTGCAGCAGAAAGAATGTTTTGATTTCGAATGTCAGTAACAGAAATACAAAGCAAGATAGAGAAAGAAATCTTTTATGCCTGAGATGTACACAGTATGCCATTGTCATCCATTAAGTTTTAAAGATTACATCAGTTAAATGGCAACCATAATTTTCGATGCAGTTTTGAAGTCTCTTACGGAAATTTTGCATGGATCTGCGGACCATGTCCTGCGGAATCGCCATGATTTCTTGTGTAATTGCTGCCTATAGTGTTTGTAAATTTTTTTTCTGTGAAGCTACCCCAAATCAAAAGTGTACCAACACTGACCAACAAATTTGCAAGCACTCAAGGCAGCAATTACGTAAGAAATCACGGTGATTCCATGGGATATGATCCACAGATCCATGCAAAATTTCCGAGAGACTTCAAAATTTCATTGAAAATAGCGGTCGCCATTTAACTGATGGAATCTTTAAAGCTTAATGGATGACAGTGGCATACTGTGTACTTCCCAGGTATAAAAGATTTCTTTCTCTATCTTGTTTTGTATTTTTGTTATTGACATTCCAAATCAGGAACGTTCTTTTTGCTGCACCCTTTATAAAAGAATGTAATATGAAAATAACTGATAAACTTTTTTTTTTTAAATTTATTTATTTATTTATTAACGATTCTTGACTATGCCACTTTCATAATCACCAGCACAAATGTCAGCTATGAAAAAAAGTAGTTGCTTCTAGTAAAAAGGCCATAAAGTTTTCTTTGTATGAAATCAAATACTTTTGACTTTCTCATCTTACTGTGCTAATTTATTAAAATTCAAAACGGTTTATGGCAAGTTATGTGGTAAATTTTTTCTTTAAACTCTTACTAATTGTGAAAATAAGCCCCTTCTCACACACCTATCATTCCATCTGAGTTTTAAAAGTCATAGATATATATACATATAGATTTGCATGAAAAAATTGTTTCATGCAAAAAAATCAGTGGTTTTTTAAAAATTAATTGCATTGATTGTTAAGACTACTGCTATATGAACTAATGCTGTTTTTTTTTTTCTTTCATTAGATGTGCAAATTTTTTTTAAAAGTTAACTTTTTAAATATGTTTGAAAGCTGATTATTTTCTATGCTTTACATATAATTCTCACCTTACTTCTAAAAACTGCATGAGAACTGATCCTCATTATTACATATATTAGACTTTTTCTTCTATAATGGTTTAAATTTTTTTTTTTTTCGTTGAAAGGTTTCTTTAAAAAAATATTGCAGAAAAACAAGTGTTTTCTGTCTGCAGGAGAAATTTTTGTGTGTGTATATATATATATATATATATATATATATATATATATAATCTTTTTACTATCTGTCTATGGAGGATTTTTTTTTTACTTTGAATTGATTTTTTCTTCTTTTACAGTACTAGTATAATATTTTTGCAGTATTCACACCCTTATAAAGCTATATGATTTAAATCTGGGGCTGTATTCATTTTTGTGGTTAAATAATCAATATGTAATGTGTGATTAGCCATGACCCTTAATGGTAAAATATGTATGCTTATTTAAATAAATATAAATATGATAGGCAAGTATAGTAGACAGTTTTTAAAGTGTTATCAGGGCATTTATTATGAAATACAATATTAGTACAAATCATTTGGTAGGTGGAAATACTTAGTTCATAGCAAATGTTTTCTGTGCTAAAATTTTGGTTAAAATGACTTTTTTTTCATTTATCAGAAGTATAAATTTTAGTAAATATTGATTTATCCCAATTTAAATAAAATCTACTGTATTAATATAAGTTAATGAGATAAGTGTATGATGTATGGTCATATATGTGAGTTTTATGTGTGTACCTGTGAATATACAACTAACAATTTTACAAGTACAGAGGCTGTTCACACATTTTTTAGACTATGTATATTGTATTCACAAAACTAAATTACATAAAATTCTTGTGTTTTAAATGTTTTATTTGACATCCCTTATTCTGAACTATCTTTCGACACCGCAATTTCCAGGATAATAATGCCTTTTGAAGTGTCAGAAGAGGTATTCCATCCTATTCCTCCTGAACAGCTTTCCAGAGTCCTGTAAGGGTTTTGGGACGACGTTTGGATAATGCAGATTTTAAAAGTCCGAAAGCACAAAAATCCATAGGTGATGCATCGGGAGATTTAGTAGGGATATCAGTGAAGGGTATGGCCTTGATACCAGTTTTTTGTTTCATTTCTTTTAGGAAATTTACAGTGGATTTTGATGTGTGACTGCTAGCTTTGTCCTGATGGAGTCTCACAGATTGATGGCACTGTGGGTAAAGCGATGGTATTTCATTCAGAAAAATTGACGATAAAATATGTTCCTGATAGTATTTGGAGTTAATCTTGACATTTTTTCCACTCTCTTTATTTTTAACTTGCCATTATAAGAAAAACCAGCAACAATCATGAATCCCTTAGAAAAACTTTATTTCGATTCTTTGAACCATGTACTTAAATTTTTTTCTCCCCTTTTATGATAATAAATGGCTTTTTTTTGTTGCAATCATTTAAATACACCCATGATTCATCTATTGTGACAATTGTTTTCCATTTTTCTTTGGATAAGTGTTTCTCATATAGAATTCTGCAGCGTGTCCTGCGTTCAGCGATATGATTTGGACAGTGGACACGGAGCATTTTAATGATTTTGCAACTGTCCTTTGACTAGGGGGATTTTCTTTTAACATTAAACAACGTACCTTTGCAATAGTCGAAGATGTCCGTTTTTTCCTTGGATACTTGTTTGGAATTTTTGTCCCACTTGAGGCTCCAATTTGACGTTTTTTTCCTTTCTTGTTGACGATATTACCTATCGACGCTTTAGATATCACAAAACCATGACTCTCACATCGTTTTTGGATAACAGAGTATGCATATTTCTCTTCGGAAAGAGCATAAATGTAGTCTTCGAACCACTGCTTTGTTAAAAATGCCATTTTGAATAAAAACAAAACTTTCAAGCCGCAGACGATAATTTTGACTTTTAAAAACATAGTAGAATTGCAATTATTTCTTTTGCAGCAAACGTTTTTTTTATTACCGCTTACCGAAATCGTCTAAAAAATGTGCGAATAGCCTCTGTATGTTAGTAAAATCAGTTTTCTTAGAAATTGTGCAAAGTTTATTCTGTACATATCTATACTTTGTGTTTTAGACCAGAAAAATTAAAGCACTTGACAATTATTCCTGGTCAAATTAGAATTTCAATTCAGCTATTAACAGATCTTCCCAACAGTAAGTAATACTCTTATAATTTTATTTTCCTTGGAAATGTTATGTGTTAAGACAAATTGCTTAAATTAATTGTTTTGTGAGTTTTTTTAAGTGTAACTAAATTTTATCAATGAATAGTTATCTAAAATACTGATTTCCTGTAACTGAGGAATTTACCTGTTTAATTTTGTTTAAAATGATTAAAAGTCTTCATTTTAGAAATTTATGTAATACTAGTTGAATACTCATGCTTTACTACGGAGTACATTCAAATTAAATACAACAGTCAATGTATGCAATTAATGCCAAATATATATATATATATATTTATAATAAATGCAACGGTCAATGTATGCAATTAATGCCAAAAAAAACTATATATATATATATTTATAAAAAGATCACAATGAATGTTTTTATAGAAAAAATAATGTAGAAGAAAATACTCAAATTAAATACAATGGTCAATGTATGCAATTAATTTTTATGTTTAATATCCATAAAACATACTATTTTGAATTAAATTCTTAAAAAACTTCTATCTCAATTAGTCTAGAGGTTAAATTTTATCTTTTACCATATTTAAATTTTTTTTTTTTTGTCAATTTTTTTCATTGCATGCAAAATTAATTTGAAGTATCACAAAAAGAAAAGAAACCACATGATCAGCATTTAATAAATTGAATTCTAAAAATTAATTTTTTTAAATTCACCAAAAATTAGAAAATGGAGGTAAAGATTCAAAAATGATTTCATTTTTTAGGATCTTTCTCGTGATATAAATTTTATAACCCTCAGATTATTATTTTAGTTGCAAACATAAAAAAGTTACAAAACAGCTTAAAAATTTAATTTAAAAAAATCTAAGAATGTTTCAAAATTTTTTCTTAGTGCACCCGTATACTATAAGGAGAATCGCCATGCAAAATTTCAGGCTTTAGGTCCAGCGGTTTGGTCTGTGCATAATCTGTCAGTCAGTCAGTTAGTCACTGAACTGTTTTATTTATATATATATATATATAGATAGATAGATAGATAGATAGATAATAATTTTTAGGGATAAGCTACTCCAGTTGTATGTGATGGGAAAAAAAAAGCTCTCAAGGAAAAATTGCTAATTAAATAGCAGCTCTGCATGAACTGCACCAATGAGAATGCAAAATTCCATATCCATGCAAAAATTTATTACTGTGTCTTTTGGAAGCCTTGCTGTAAAACAGCTTTAAAGGAAAGAAAACACACTCAAACGTAACTATTAAAATGTATGCAGAGACTCTCCCTAGATTTTAATCAAATTTATTTTTCACAATGCTATTCTTTTTCAACATAACTTTTTGCCTGCCTCTAGTAATTATAGGTTAATTTCATAGGTTTAAATCATCTTTTTTATAAAAATTAATCTGTGAGTGAAGAGGTAAGAGAACTTATTACTATTTTGAAAAGTGATGATCTCTGTTAAACTATCTAGGACTGTAACATTGCTATTGCTTGGGTGCAAAGATATACAAGAATTTACCATTTATATGCTGCATAGGTGTATATGCCTTTGAGATCATGAAATTAATCCTTTAAACTTGTAAAAGCTACTGCTTATCTCTCCAAACTTTTGGTACTTGTCAATGTTTGAAATTTTATTATTAACTAGCCGAATACCCATGTTTCGATACGGAGTACTTTCAAATTAAATACAACAGTAAATGTATGCAATTAATGCCCCCCCCCCCCCCAAAAAAAAAAAAAAATATGTATATATATTTATAAATAAATACAACAGTCAATGTAATGCAAAAAAAAAAAATTTTTAAATTGTAACTGATATTTTTATAGACAAAATAATGTAGAAGAAAATATTCAAATTAAATACAATGGTCAATGTATGCAATTAATTTGTATGTTTAATATCCATAAGACATACTAATTTGAAATGAATTCTTTAAAAACTTCCATCTCGATTAGTCTAGTGGTTAAATTTTATCTTTTACCATATTTTAATATTTTTCTTTTGTCAATTTTGTTGTTATGCACGTGATGCAAAATTAATTTAAAGTATCTCAAAAAGAATAGAAACCATGTGATCATAAATTAAATTCTTTAAAAATTCACCAAAATTAGAAAATTGAGGGAAAGATTCGAAAAAGATTTCATTTTTAAGGAATTTTTATGATCTTTCTTGTGATATAAGTTTTATAACCCTCAAATTATTATTTTAAATGCAAACTTAAAAACGTTACAAAAACAGCTTAAAAATTTAATTTTAAAATATCTAAGAAGAATTTTTCAAAATCTTTCTTAGTGCATCTTTACACTATAAGAAGAATCGCTATGCAAAATTTCAGCCCTTTAAGTCGAGCAATTCGGTCTGTGCATTATCTGTCAGTCAGTCAGTTACAGAACTGTTTTATATATATAGATAAACTTTGAAAAAAATATTTATGAGCTAATTGATAATCTAGGCTTGAGTTTTTTTACACCAGTTCTCTTTAGTGGTAAAAATTGCAGTACATTATTTTTAAATGTATGCCTTATTAACTTTGTTGTTTTATTATAAAGTTTTTATTGTTATTTCTTCTTTACTACCTTTAAAATTTATTCTTTTAGATGCACTAACATCATCACTGGTGCCATTAATTCCATTTCCAATACCACCCAAAAGTGAGCCTACATTGGAAATCGAACAGTTTCCAACTGGCATTGCCAGTAATTGCAATCCATATACTACTTATGTGAACCATTTATATGTGTTCCCCAAAAGTCTTAAATACGAGAGTCAAAAGACATTTACTAAGGTATGATAATTTAAGTAGTTTTGTAATGAACAGTTTTTAGTGTTGCTTAGTTTAGGCAAGAAAATTGTGGTTCCCAGCTACTTTCCCCTGATCCAAAATGACCTGTAAAACAACTGTGCTGAATTGAAATAGCTGCATTTTTTTTTTTTTTTGGTCAAATTAATAGCAGTTAACCCTATGCTTCATTTACCCTACCCTGTGTCATTGTTATTATTTTTTTATTTATATTCTGGAAACAGAAACTGTACTTATTAAAATAAATTGCTTAGGATAACCCAGTAGATATTTTAATTGCAAAGTTATATTCATGATTACTATGCTTCTTGAAATTAAGTCTGTTCTCTCTGAATTTTATGGAAGCTTGATGGGCAAAGAAATAAAAAAAATAAAAAATTGGCTGCTGAAAAATGTGTCTGATGTCACAGAAGTTTTTGAATTTTTGAAAAGAATCCAGATTCTCTCTCTCTCTCTCTCTCTCTCTATATATATATATATATATATATATATATGTAATATCACGGGCGCGGGCCGACATAAGGAAGGCCTGAGTGGTATTTCTTTTTGAGGTAAAGATGGATGACTTGTCGCCCGGCCGTGCATCACATATGTTTAATTTTCTTTCCCGCTTTTCATCTCACCCTCGGACACATAAAACACCACAACGTTAATTTAACTACATCTTTTATTTTTTAAATACAGGATACAACTTCTCGTGACAGTTACAAAATCCGAAAAGCGTGCATGTACGTGATCCCAAACCTTAAATAAACTTATCTCGTCATGTGATCGTAGTAAGGTTTAATTGGTTAAAAGTTAGGAAAAGGCGTGACAAATTCGCTAAAGCGTTTAATTTTCTGCCCACGCTACGCCAGTTTAGTTTTCGTTTAAACAGGCAGCCATTTAATTTTTTCTCTCGAGGTTATTAGAACTTAGAATCAAAAGCGAAATTTAGCTCGTACGCCCAAGGGAATTTAGAATAATGTTAGATTTTAAAATGGTATGGGGTTTTTAATGTTATATATATATATATAAGCATACATATTGCACTTGTATTGGTTATTGATGTTATTACTCTTATTTTTTTTATCAAGCTTAAAAAATTAAGAAGATAGTTTGAGTATAGTATTCAAATCACTTATATATATATATATATATATATATATATATATATATATATATATATTATATAAGTGATTATTTAATGAAGAGATGAAAGGAAAAAGTAAAGCACAATACTGCTGATTCTTTTTTTCAAGAACCAACAAAAGACTGAAAAAAGGGGAATTTTGCTATAATTTTGAGACTATACGTGTACTTAAAGGGATATTTCAAACTATTGCAATTATATGGAAGAGGGAAGAATACAGAATGTAGAAGAATGAAATTTAATAAACCCTTGGAGAAAGAGAAATATAGTTTCAGTTGTTTAGTCACTATTTGGTCACTTTCTAAAAACTTTTGTCATTTTTTTCCTTAATTTCATTGCTGCAATCTGCATAGAGACCTTCAGTTGTTTAAAGTTGTTGTAGAATAATGCATTTGTAAAAGGGCGAGTAGCCTTGTTGGCAAGGGAAGCGAATAGTGATATGAAAGTCATTGGTTCAATGCCCGTCACTGACAAATCAACTGCTGTGTCCAGTGATGGTGGCTGGTGCTCGTAAAATCTTCTGTGGCTGCAATATCCTCCAAGTTCTCAAAATTATGAGACTGGTCCTTTGGCAAAGTTGGACTCCGACCCTTGTAGTGTCAGTCAAAAACAGGAGCTGCACGTTCATCGCCCATAGCCTTCGGGACTTGATCTGATGTTGCTGTCGGTAAAGTGGCATAAGCAACAACAACAAAAACAGCATTTGTAAAAGCTAAGACTTTTCCCATATAATCTGCTGTTTCAGAAATATATAAGCTGGTAAATGGCTGAAAAATGGTCATTTACTTGCCTTGGTGTACTCTGTAGGCATTCTTTCACTGTACACCAGAATAGGAAAGCTGAGTTTGCTATAGATATTCAAATAGTACCTATATTAATGTGAATTATAGGGAATTAATTATGATTTTTCTATTCCTGTAAGTTTCTTTGATTAGAATGATTACATATCTTGTTATCATAATGAGACATGTTTAAAAGTAATTTATATTTTTAATAAGTAGTGTTTATATGTTGCTAGCTTTTATATATATATATATATATATATATATATATATATATATATATATATATATATATATATATATAAGGATGAACTTTGATATATTGAAGCATATCTCTAAATATTTATTCAACCTATGTGTTTCACTTTTTAAAACATCATTTTAAAAATTGTCCCTTTTCTCCTTCTGATATTTAGGCTAGAAATATTGTTTGCACTATTGAATTTAAAGACTCTGATGATGTAAATATTGAACCACTGAAAGTAAGATTCTTTTTTCATAATTTTTTATATATCTTGCAACATGTAAACATGTATATATTACATAGATTCTCACTATCTTCTTACTGGATTAAACCTCTGTGTCCTGTACCATGAATTTTTTTTATGATTTTTTTCCTTAACTGAAAGTAAAGATTTTTGGTGTCAAAAATTGGAATGAAAATTAGACACAAAATTTTAGAAATTAGAACAATTGTAAATTTCCCAAAATGTTAAAGTAATAACACTGGGTTTTATCTTGGTGCCTCTGTTCTGACAAGATGTCCATTAGTTGTAGAAAATAGTAGAAACTGATGCTCATATGTAGTTATAAGGGATAGAATGAGTAATTCTAGATTAAGGAACTTTCAGTTTGATATCAAGGCAAGTAAATCTTTTTACATGTGTCTCATTCTTATGGTCCTAGTTGAAAAGTAAAAAATAAAGCTTAAAGTAAATACAATTTTCTTTAACTGTTGTTGTGTGGTATAGAAAACTTTTTGTACTTTAATGGTGATAACTAATAAGCCAATCTTAGGCAGGATTTGTTTGGATAAGAGTACCAAAGTGCTAGAGTTATAAACTGGTGTACATTTTTTTTTATAACTTATCAAGTTGAATCATATGAACACAGCATAAGTTTAGGGAAACTGCAAAACAACTTGCTCTTTTGAATTTGTGATAATAGAAGAAGGGGGAACAGTTTTCCAGTGAATTGAGTTCCAGGTTTTTTTTTTCAATTTTTTAGCATTAGTTTAAGATTTTATTAATTTAATTGGATTTTTCTTTGCTCCAGCTGCCTAACTCAATTTCTTATTTATTTCTTCACTTTTGCTTTCTACATTAAAAAATTCAGCATTGCCTTTATGAAATGAGGGTAATTACAATGTATTAGCCTTATGACATACCAATATTGATTTTTATGTTTCATTTTAATATACTTTATAATGAAAGTATAAGATATAATGTCTGTTAATTATAGAGCACACTGCAACATAATTATTGCCATCATATCATATTGTAAGTTTTCTTTATGATAGGCTGATACAACTTTTCATATAAACTATAAATTTTTAAAATTTACGTTTTTTTTTTTTAATTTGTGAATTATTGGTCCAGTGCACTTTACTTATTTTTAATGTTCCCTTTACTGCAGGTAATATATGGATGTCCTGGAGAACCAATATATTGTTCTGAAGCTTCAACTTCTATAACTCATCATAATATTAGTCCTGATTTTTATAAAGAAGTATGTTACAGTAATTCAATTTTGATTATAAAGTGTAAATTATAAACAAGATCTGTTTCATTCTCCATTGCTCAAAATTTAAATAGTAATTAAAATAAATCTTAAAAATTAATCAGTAATTGACTTCTAGCTTGAAACTTGGAAGATTAATTGAATTGCATTCAAAACTTTGATAAAATATTTTTTCATTTGTATTCCTCCATGTATTTGTACTACATTTAAAAAAATAAATAAATAGTGGCCAAAATGAAAGAAGGAATATGTTAATATCTGTATTACACTCTGTTTTAATGAGAATTAATGACTGAGAATTTATGTTATGCTGTTAAGAAAATTGATTTGTAGTTAGGTAAGAGCATCTATTTTTAAAAAATAATTTTGGTTAATTATACAAAATTATCTGAAATTTTATAAAAGGATTTCATAAGTATAAATAATTTCCATAAGTTTTCTTTATTGCCATTACTATTATCATAGTTTAAAAATTTAGAAGTTGTTTTTTTCTTTTAATTAAATTGGTAATTAGTTTAAATATACAAGAGTTTAGAAAATCACAATTTAATTGGTCAAACTATATGAGCTATTTTTCTGTGAAATATACTTGTTAGGTTTTACAATTAGGCATGCATACTCATAAAAACTGTATACTTAATTAGGAACTTCTTTAAGATTTTAGTTCATCTCTTCACTCATTTTAATTATTTTATAGTATTTAAAGTGAAGCAGCTTACATGGTACATTTAACCTGCTTTATTGAAGTTTTGTTATTAAACACTTTAGTTTCACACATGTTTAGTTTGAAGAGAAGATAATAGTCTATTAAGATCAAGAAGTGAACATTATTAATGAGAACACTGTAGTAGTAGTATTGTTAACTATGTATATTTTAAGAAAATAATCTTTCTTTCTTTTTTTTTTTTTTCAGCTGAATTTTGACTTCGGTTTCTTACTTAAAATTATGCTGCTTCCCTATTGTGTTTTCATACTAATTTTAATGTATTTCAAAATAATTTGTTTGTAATTATAGGTAAAAATTCTACTACCTACCCAGCTTCATGAAAAACATCATATTCTTTTTACATTTCATCATATCAGTTGTGAACAACATAAAAGTTCGAAAAGACGAGATGGGCCAGTTGCTAACATTGTTGGATATGCTTGGCTACCATTGTTGAATAAAGGAAGGCAAGTACTTATTTCTCTGATAATGAATGTTATGTTCAAGTATATGAATATTGTGACCAGCGGACTGTGATTAAGCAGACTTTCGTATTACCGAAGTTGAGATTATCGGGACTCCACTGTAATTAAAAGTGGGTACATGATAAAATCCACTGTTTCTGTGGACCTTGAGCATAATCCAAGACATTTTGAATAGTATTCATGTCTCCAAACTGTTAAAACATTTTGGAATAAGTCATTTTCTGTACCAAAATAACATTTCAGTTGGCAGATTTAGGACCTTAGCTGCATAGTTAAGACATAGGGAAGGAAATGCTTTACTTCATGACCTACAAATTTCATTATAGCTTCACTGATCTGGAATGATTGTCATGATCCAGACTTACTTGATAAATAATTATTCTATAAAGGTGACTTTAAAAATTATGTATTACATCATTAACAAATGAATTTTTTATATATATTTTTACTGATCTTAGCTGTTTATCTGTTTTTCTTCTTTCTGTTAGAGCAGGAAGAAGGGAAATGAATTGCTACTGCAGTTTATCAAATCTAAGTGAAAAACTTACAACAGTGGTTAATGAATGTAATAGTTTGTGAAAAAATTCATCAAAGGTTATTAAATCTAATAGTTGTGTGAAGATGTCCAACCTTGTAATGTCATCTGACATTTGGCAACATTATATATATATATATATATATATTCGATGAAAAGCAGTGTAAAAGAGTTAAAATCTGTAGTATAACGTTAGTATAATTTGAAAAAGAAACAATGTGATTGAATATTTTTTGTAATTTAGAATTTAAACATAATTTAAAATTTCTTCAACTTTGAATTATTTTCCATAATTTATTTTTCATGCTTCTTTTAACCAGGTTATCTGTGGATGATCAAACTCTACCCGTTTCAATTAATTTACCCTCTGGATATTTATCTTGTAAACCTCTTGGATTAGGAAAAGGTGTAAGTTGTTTGTTCAGTTATGTTTTTAAAATGTTGGTAGGAAATTTTTTTCTTTCAGTTTTTAATGCTGAAATAATTTTTGAAGTTACTGCAATCCAATTGCTTTTTAATAATGTATGTTGCTATATTTGTAGCACATTTGATTTTAACTCTTAGTTAATAGAGATTATTTTGTTTTTTAATCACAATATAACCATCTGTAAATATTTCCTCTGTATTTCAGTACAGCGGACCTGAAATTCGCTGGGTTGATTCCGGTAAAGAACTTTTCAAAGTCAGTTTTATTCTTGTATCAACTGTGAATTCTAAGGTAAGTTTTTGGTTGTTAAAATAAAATTGAGGAGTCAATAGAAATTAATATTTACATACATAATTTTGCAATGTAAATAACAATTGAAAACATCACATAAGGCTTAATTCTTTTAGTCACTGTAAGTAAATGATCAGTAAGAAATAATTTTAGTCAAAACTTTTTTCTTTTTAAGCTGTAAGAAGTCATATTTCATTTGGATTTCTAAATTTTTAATTTTTCTAAAACTTGTTTATAGTTATCTATAATTTCAAATCATACCACTGATTTTTTTTTTCTTATTTAAATATTCTTGTTATAAATTTAAACAAAGAATTACTTATTTGTTTTTGAAATTACAGTATGAATGCAAGTATATATTTATATAAACCATGTAGAATGATTAATAAGCTTTTTTGTGTATAACTTAATTTATATTCTTAGGATCAACACCTCCACAATTTCTTCTCACAGTGTCAGCGTCTGATTGAATCAAAGGTTCTTGACATGGAAACAAACAGTGTAATTAAGGTAATACTTTATATGTAGACATGTCAAAAGAGAAGTTTTTAAAACATTTGCACACAATCTAATTTTCTGTGATTGTTATGAATGTATATATAGATAGATGCTGTTTCTGGATTCCAGAAAAGGATATTTTAAATATCTGTAAATCCTAAAAGCCACAATTGTATGCATATGCATGTTGCATTTTATTTTCAAAGGAAAACAAATGAACCACTACTCAATGATATTTGATCTAATAATATATTATATTTAATCTATTGTTTTGGGTATTATGTTGCTGAAAAATTTATAAATCTATATATTGGTATGATTCAGTGACAAATAATTAAAATTTATAGAATTAAAATATTTTTTACATGCATTATATATATATATATATATATATATATATATATATATATATATATATATATATATTAGGAAAAGTAGTAGTAAGCTAGGTTGCTAACATTTATAAAATGAAAATTATGAAAAACTAGAATTTGAAAAGATCATTTTTGACCTCATCTGGCATTCTAGTGTTAAATATTATCTGCTTAATTTATCGTACGTATATATATATATATATATATATATTATAGTTTTCTTTTTTTGGAGAGTGCATTGCATAGTGTTACAGTGGCAGAAAATGAGATAGTGTCAGTATACATATACATACATATTCATACAAAGCTTTTAAGGTAACGTTTATAATTAGTTGATGTTCGAAAGAAAATTCTTTGCTGAAAATTTTAATGTAGTTGATAATAATTGTATAATTTTACTTAGCTTCCATTCATATTATTTTTAATGTAATTTTCTACTTTGACAAGTATTTAATATTGATTTATGTAGTTGAAAGAAGTTAGTGTGTCATCCAATAGGTTATTACATTTTACTGTGTGATATTTTACAAAAGTTTGAAAGATGTAAGGTAAGGTATCACAATCTTCTCTACTACAATAACCTTTCAGGCAGTAGAACTTATTTTCAAGTGTACATTTTATTTATAGATCAATTGACTCTATTCTTAAATCTAATAACTCAGCTTTGCAATTTTTTTTGGATGAGCAGTTGTGTCTGTAACTAATAATCCTACATTTAACCTTAATTATGTGTGAGTAGGGTTCATACACATATGGAAGAAGACAGAAAGCTGAATTAATTGAAAATTTTGAATTAAGTATGAATTGTGGAGTCTTGGAATTTCTCTTTCATTTGAGAACTTAAATTTTGTAATTTTCTGAGATTTTTTTTTAATTGGATAATTGTGAACTTTATTCCATGATGTTGTAATAAAAGGGAATTTTTAAAACAAATTACCATTATGATACTTATTACTTCATAAAATGGTCAAGAATACTAATTTGTCAGGATGTGAGTGAGATGCAGTAAAAATAATTTTATTTTACCAATTGAGTATGAACCCTAAAAATGTGTCTGTCTTTACTCCTCTAACCATTAACTCTCTTTTCCTTTCTGAATTTAAGCATTTTAACATATTTTAACTATTTCTACCCTACAACTATTTTAGTTGTGGGGTTTTGGGTGGTGGGACTTGGGTTCCTGTCCTGTTGTACCATCTCTTTGTCAACGCCCTCGTCCTCAAAGTATGCCTATGATTGTTCCTGTAACATCGTCACCTGTGAGTATTGTTTCAAAGATTAACTGCCTGTTCATTAGCTTGCTTTAGCATTTCCACCTGTGGAAAATTAACCTGTGTGAAATGATTTATTTGAAATCATCCATCATGTTTCTGAATTTATGTATGCATTCATGTTAACATGTGTGTTTTTGATCTGCAGAGCTTAACAATAATACAACTATTTTGATGTAATACTACTTTAAAATATACCTTTAGCTTACAGGGCCCATTTTTTGGATTCTCTCTTTAGAACATGAAATTTCATACCCCCTTTGTAAGAAAGGGGGTTTTATATATATATATATTCATTCTTGGGCCCGTATTCTTTGGATACATGCTATCCCACCCTGTAAGGAAAAGGTTAACTGATCCAGCACACTATCAGAATTGCTTTCTGGGGAAGGGAGGGGGGCCTACATTCTGTGGGAAGGATTTCCATTTCTGAAGGGAAGAGGGGAGGAAAATTAGAGATAGAAATCCTTTTGTTGTATGCCAGGCGATGGATGAATGAGTAGGGCGCTGGCATTTGGTGCAAGTGCATGAGTTTGACTTATGCATGGATTTGTTGGCATGGATGTTTTTAGCTGTTTGGAATTGGCTTTAATCCGTAGGCCCCGGTCTAATTATTCCTCATGTAGCAAAAAAAGGACCATAGCGCTCTCAGCCAACCAACCTTCTGTTGCCTATTAAGCTCCCAGATTTTTCTCCCCTTTGAACTCCCCCCCTCCCCTCTTGGTTGTACCCCTGTATTGATTTACCTGTCTGATTTGCACTGTCTCAAATAGCCTATACTGGTAGCTATTTTAGCATATCAATACCTAAACTCCAAAACCTCTCAACTACTATTTTTTGCTGTTTTCATTTTATGTGGGATTACGGCAACCCATAGCTGCTTCCATCTATTGATTTTAAGAAAACTCGATAAATAGGGTTAAGTGCATTCTAAAGGCATTTTAATGAACAGCTGTGACTTATTTGTTAAAATGCTTTTTGGCTCTCCTGTAAAATTTGTAATTTTTCAGTTTAGAGGTTTTGGAGCTTGGGTATCGATATAGAGCTCTAGACTTATCCTGAATTCTTAATAACATCCTTATTTGTTTTACTTTATAATTCTATTGTACACTGATCATTAATTATTTACAAATGGATATATTTTTGTTTCTTTGTATTTTTCTTTAATTTTTCAAGGCGTAGAAATGATGTTTAAAAATTTATTTTAAATCATTTTGTAAGAAAAATATTAAATTCAGATACTTACATGTGTGTGTCTGTGAATTGAAAAAGATGTTTTGTTTGAAATATATATATGAATTTGTGTGATAGAGAAATCTATGCATATTCTTGTACAGTGGTGCACCCGGGGTGGGGGTGGGGGGGGCAAGGGGCCCTTCCCCCCCAAAGAAATAGAAATTGTATTATGAATATTGATTTTGCATTATAAATAGTTTTATCCGTTCATCTTGCCCCCCCCCCCATGCATTATAAATATTTTATCCATTCATCTCACCCCCTCCCCCACCCCCAAGAAAAAATTCTGGGTGCACCACTATTCTTGTATAATTAAAATTTGTCTTCCATGTTATACTGCATAAAGAGAACTTTAATAGCTCAGTTTTGGGGGTAGGAAGCACCAATTGATAGCAAACTCAGTTTTGCCAATGATCTCAGTCTTTTCATATTTAGCATTTTGCAGTTCAATATTCATATACAGTTGATTCCAGTTAATCGGACCACATTGGGACGTGATCATTTTGGTCTTAATAACCAGCTAGTCTGATTAAATGAACATGTCTTGCGTTACAAGACAGGATTTGGTCTGTAGAATTCAGTCTGAATAAGTGGCTGGTCCAATTAACCTTTGGTCCAGTTAACCAGAATTGACTGTATTACAAAGTAAAAAATATAAAATATTTTAAACAATTTTTCATTTTGTAAGATTTTGGAGTTCAGTATACATGTGTATGCATGTGTGAGAGCAAGAGTGAGTGAGTGAGTGAGTAATATAAATAAATAAATAATCAAAGTAGGCTGTTTGAAAATTATAATTTATACTGCTGATGTAGTAAAAGGGACTATAGATGTTCATGTGAGCACTAATTATTTTTAATCTCATGTAATAAAACTATTAGACATTTTGCTATGTTAATTTTAAAAGTTTTTTGATATTTTTTGTTCAAATATCTGTTATGAAGCACTCATTTGAATTTTATCATCTTAGGAAGAACCAAATGTATCAACTGGTAGTGAAACTGGTCGTGAGTTGTCCAAGTATGTAAAAGTAAGTCTGATTTTATCATGGTATTCTGAAATCTGCACACATATTATTTATTTTGATAATTTTAATGAAATTTAATTTTCATTCAAATACTTAAATTTTATTAAGACTTTAAAGGGAAAATCTTCAGTTATAAGAAATAACCATTGAAATGAGAGAAGCTTTTCATCTACTTTATATTATTTCATATTATTAATAATTGACTGAATGTACATATATCTCTTATGTGTTTTAGATTAATGGTAACATCTCTTTATTAACAGAGTCAGTATTATCATTAAATGCAGAATTGTGTCTGAAAGATGTAATCTTTTAGAAATACACACCTTATTTGCTTGTTCCATTTCATCAAGTGTTGAATGTATGATTTAAGTTTCAGCTGTATGGAGCATATTTGATTATCCCATTTCTGCTTTTTGAATTAAAATGAAGGCTTCAAATGCTTAAGCCAATTATTACTTTTAAAATTGGGGCACTTTATATTGTATATATGTCAAGACATGAATTTCAGACATGATAATCATTGAGAGGAATACTTTTAATAACTTCTTTATAATGATAATAAAATCCACAAATTAAGCTTCTTGGATGGTCAGTTCATAAGCATTTGTTTAGCCCAGTGGTTCCCAACATGTAGAAGTCTGCGGATCACTAAGCCCGAAATTGAAGCATGTGTGGACCACCACCACCCCTCATCGACCTTCTGGGGGGTGGTGGTATGGGGGTACAGAATATCCCTTGGGCAAAAGAGATACAGGATTAACATACTCACATTCTAACATATCATATTCTAATAACAAAATGTTAAACTTTTAAGAAATTTAAATCAACACCTGATAATTATTAGATGTATTCCGTTCTTTTAGTTCAATGAACATTGCTTTCAAAATCTCCATTTATTTGGCAACTTTTTTAATTTGGTACTGAACCATTCCTGAGGCTCTCACAGACCACCTATAGTCCGCGGGTCACTGGTTAGGAACCACTGGTTTAGCCTGAAGACCAGTAGCTGCAGAGTAAAGCCTGCAAACTCAGCCGAGGGTTGATTTCCCCTGTTCGATGATGTTTCATATGGGCCTGGGTACCAGACGGACAGTACAGATCTGCCGACCAATTTGGGCAACCCGGGGCCCCTATAATGATGATGATAGAGAAATGAACTATTTACAGATGAAAATTCCTTTAAGCGGGAATGTAGGTCTTAATTGTAGAACATGTCATGCCTATCTGCCCTAGCAATGAACTGTCTTCGCTCATCCCAGGTGTCAGCCTCCAATAAAATTACAGAATCCAAGAACAGTTCTAGGGTTTAAACTTGTACATTGCACATATGTCAGAACTCATATCCTGTTACTAGAGACTGGCTGTTTGGGAAAAAGAGTAATAGAGTTTAAAATAATATTAATATTGTAAATTCTATTTTACTTACACACGCATATATATATATATATATATATATATATATATATATATATATATATATATATATATATATATATATATATATATATATATATATGTTGTGTCTTTATCCCTTAAGATAAAAATAGTCTGCAACACTACACTGATAAAAATTCCCTTTCTGCTTTCAACCAGGCATCCCATGAAAGTGTCATGGAAGGTGTTATTTGGTTACATTTATTTCTGCACATATAATCTATGTACTTGAATGTGCCTGAAAAAATGAATGAAAATTAAAGATTGAAGAATTAATTATGTAATGAATGTAATTTCTCAGGAATTTTAGTTTATTTTAATGTTCTAAGATATATAGACAATGTAATTTTATTTTCATTGTATAATTAAAATTATCAGTAGTTTTTACATGAGTGCCATTTAAATTTCTACTCATTAGTTATGGAAATGAATGTACAGGCGCCAAATGTCCCCCCCCCCCCCCAAAAAAAAAAAAAAAAAAAAAAAAAAAAAGGAAACATTATTCGACTTTATAAATGTTTGTATATTGATTAAACCTACTGAAAGGATGTCATTTGTCTTTTATTGAGACCCTAAATTGTGACACTGGAGACTCAAAATTACACACAACTTTCATCTAATGTTATTTAATGTATTGTTGATGTTTTGGGTTTTATATTTAATCTATAGAAAAATCTAATTACAGAGGCTGGCATAAATCATAGCAGAGAAAATTTTTTTGTGTCTTTTGGGGGAGGATTTTTAAATAACTTCCCTTTACTTGTGGATAAATAATGTCTAACTTTATTTATTTATTTTTCCTTTTTTATAACAAGGACTATTTTGTGTAACTGGTGAATCCGAGCAGAGTTTGCTATTGTTTACAATGAGATTGATCGTATGGCAAATGGCTGATATTTCAAGTTTTAAAATAAGCTTTTTATTCTATCATTTGCATGATCTCAGGGAAATATTGTGTTATCTACTTAATCTATATTCTGTTATTTTTTTTAGTTTATTATAGCTTAAACATCTGTAAATTGGCTTTATGGTTGATCTGGTTTTAATATATCTCATGTTTGCATCTTTTGTTAATTTTTGTGGGAATAAGGATTTAAAAACTTTTGAAAATTATTTAATTGCATTTTTCTTTTATTTGGTTTGTAGGTGCAACATGGAATGGCCAAGACTTTAAAGGTTCATGTAATTTTAAGCATGTTTTTAAAGCCTGTAGCAGTTTTACCTGTTTAGGCTTGCTTGATCACCACAGTTTTATTTGGCTGGATGCTACCTGACATTTAGTTTCTAACATAGAATGGCTTTTGCTGCATTTTATATAATTTTAACACTGTGAAAGCTATCATTACAAATGACCCAAAAGCTAAACAGATAAAGAAAAGAGAATGTGAAATTAACTTTGCTGGTTTAATTTTATTTTGTTATGCAGTTAGTTTTCCTTTTGATTAGCAATGCTCCTTGGGTAAATATGCATACTTCAGTTAGGCATTTTAAGTGAGTGGCTTTATTAGAGTTGTTTAATATTAATTAGTACATATGTTTATTGAGGGCATGAGGTAGCCTAGTGGTAGCACATTGGTGCTGAGTGTGCTTGAATTGAATCCTGAAAAACACCACTAAACATCTCTGTGTCTAGGCTGGATATGGGCATGTTAAATGTGTAGACAGGGAGCAATGCTGGCTCACCTAAAAACATTGGTGCTCCCATAATAAAGTAGCCAGCATAAACAGTTGTGAATAACAAAGGCAAAATCTCACGACAAGTGCCTCCACATTTGACAATATATATATTGTTACTAGCTGAAAACCTGCACTTCGCTACAGAGTACATTCAAATTAAATACAACTGTCAATGTAGGCAATTAATGCCAATATATATATATATAATAAGTTCGACGATCAATGTATACAATTGATGTAAAATAGAACAAAAAAATATTTTTATAAAAAAATTGTAAAGGATATTTTTATAGACAAAATAATGTAGAAGAAAATATTTAAATTAAATCTAATAGGACATACTAAAGAATATAGTACAGTTTAAGAATAATCTTTTATTGTATTTCAATATTTTTTTGGATAATGTCCAATCGTCTACTGCATTAGCAAGGGAAAGAAAAATTTTTTTTGTCTATTTAGTTGTTATGCACGTGACGATAAATTTATTTAAAGTACCAGAAAAATAAATCACGTGATCAGCATTTAATAAATTAAATTCTAAAAATTAATCTTTAAAAATTCACCAAAAATCAGAAATGGAGGTAAAGATTAGAAAAAAATTTCATTTTGAAGGAAATTTTATGATCTTTCTCATGATATAAATTTTATAACCCTCAAATTATTATTTTAAATGCAAACTTAAAAAAAGTTACAAAAACAGCTTAAAAATTTAATTTTAAAAAATCTCAGAAGAATTTTTCAAAAATCTTCCTTAGTGCACCATTATACTATAAGAAGAATCACCATGCAAAATTTCAGCTCTTTAGGTCCAGCAATTTGGTCTGTGCATTGTATGTCGGTCAGTTACGGAACTGTTTTATATATATAGATTGATACAGGTGATATTGTATACTGATCATGTGTGTAAGGAATAAATTTGTTGTTTATATTAAGAGACATGTTTTTTAATATTCTAATCCATCCCTCTCATAACACACTGAAAAGTCATGTGTGGCAAATGTCCTAATTTGAGTGAGTAACAACATCTGGCTAGCTGGACTTGGACTTTATTACACAGGACATCTTGGCACAAAACACATATATACAACGGACTAACACATATTTTAAAAACACACATATTTAGCACATAGTTACAGCAATGCACATACTCGATAAAATTGTTAACACCAAACTACTCCTACACTTACAGCTACAGTGTTACACATACACTGATCTTCACTGATTATCTTGTTCCCTGCTCTTTCTTTCTGGGTGGGGACTTTCCTTTCTCCCCACATACTGATAAGACTAATCCAGGGAGAGAGGTTAGGGCTTTTGCCTCAGCAGGGATGAAAATTATATTTCTTATACAGTACAACCTCCCAAATACAGAATCGTTCAGGACACAGCAATTCCGGATTTGGGAATTTTCTGGATTTGAGTGGTTTTCAAATAACACTACAAAATTTTAGGAGAAAAAATAAATACACTTAAAAAAAAAACATGTAAAATGGTTTAATTATTAAATAAACCTAAATATAAAGCATATAATTACACTATAATTTAAACATTTCAGTCAATAATGTCTGTTGCTTTAGTTTTAGCTTATTAGAAATTATTTTTTCTCGAATCCTATATAGTGCCATAATTTCATGTTCAATGATAAAATTCCAGTGTTCTAAGCCTAATATTGTTTAACTAATGATTTTATCGGGTCTTCTGTTGACATTCTCCCATTTTCGGGGCATTCTGAATCACTTTCATGATCACTGTCATTATAACTTTTGTAATTTACCACACTATCAATAATTTCAGAATCGCTCAGAGAACCGACAATCAGCACATTTTCGTCGATGTCTAAAACTTCCTGTATGTCTGATTTATCCATGTTGCCTTTATTTGCACATTCTACTAATTCTGCTATTTCAGCTTCTTCCCCAGACACTTGAAAGCCTTCAAAATCGCTGCTGTCACTTCTTTGAAAAGAAGCACATTTATTTTTTTAATCATCATTTTGGTAGCAACATCTATTGGTAAAATGGAAAAGGAAAAATTGGCCATTTATTTAATCACTCTAGATGTGGGGGATTTCTGGATTTGAGGCATCCAGATTTGGGAGGTTGTACTGTACATGATTTTGCACTAATTCAGTGGGTTCACCTATTATTTCCACCTAAATCATATAGACATCACTGTTTGGTTAATTCTGTGGGTTTATTAGGGTGTGTGTGTGTTTGTTTTTAAATGTTGATATCTAGATGTGTTGTATGATCAATCAACTGAGGATGGTGCTTTGTATCAAAATTTTATTTGCTATTACAACTCACCATGATCCACTTGATGTTGGTCTTTTAGTAAAATATCCCGGGAATAATATGAGAATCAGATATAGATGTATAGATTGTTCCTGTAGTATGGTAATGGGTATCATATGCAGATGCATATACTATGATGAAAAAGAAAATGATTAAGAGGTATAGATGAATTTTATTTGAAATGAGTAATTCAGTTCTTGTTTCATGATCTGGTCTGTTGCATTATGAAGGTACAGTTCAGTGATATTAGTACATACGTTCTCCTACTAGAAAGCATTTTAATGTAAAGGACATCAAAATTAGTTGAAAAATAAATGTGTGCATCTTTAAGAATTGATGCATGTTTTATTGCATAAAATGATTTATCATATATGTATATTTATGGTATAATGAAAGAGAGTTTATCTTGATCTAGCTGTGAAAACTTTGACTCAGATTTAATCTTGATGTATTCAAATCTTCAGTTCATGTTCAATCCATTTAGTTCTCTAAAATGTTTGAAGTCCTTTATAAGGGTTCATCAACATGAAATGTATTGAAATATTGTTTTTTTTCAAAGATCTGTTACAGAAATCCTAAATGCCTTGTTGATAATCAAAAGTTTATCATGGCATGAGTTATTAATTTATATTAGTAACTCTTTTATATATTGTTTGAATTATGATGATTTATGTATTTGCATGAAGTTAACATCATATTATATATCCATATTGTTTGCAGTATAATTGTAAGATATTTGCTATCTGCTATATCTATTTTGTGTGTATGAGGTGTATATTTGCATATTTACATATACTTATGATTAAGTTCAAACTAGATATTGATATTAATTGGTATTTGTAGAAATGTAAATGTATCTCTTTTACATATACTTTATTTTCATAGTTGAATGCAGGCAAGTTTTATGAGACTATTATCTGATATATATACATTTATTAAATTGTGAAATTTCAAGTATCAAGACTTGTTATCATTCTTGGTTTTCTCTTCTAGTCTTTTAACATGAGTTTTTTCACTTCTTAATTCTCTGTTTGGTTGGGGTCATCTGTAATCTTTAATTACCCTTTAATTCTCTGCTAACATTAACCATAAATATTTCCTAGGTATTTTGAATGTAGTCTTGTAGATTAGTTTTAAGGTATTTTTAACATTTGCATGATTTAGCTCATATAACCCTCTGTAGTAAGAAGAATCATGTCTATCCTACCTTTTGATATTTATGCTTTGCACTCTAATAATATTATTCATTAAAATTGCTTCTTATTTTTTTAATAACTTTTTCTTAACATCTTTAAATTTTCCAATACGTATTTGTGCATTTGTTAATTATTTTTTCTGCTTTTACAGACTCTTCATGCGGTGGATATGAGCACTATAATATACTTTTTACCAACCCTTTTGAATGAGTTATTTCATCTGATGGTTATCACAAGTAATGAAGACGTTGCACTGAATACAGTGCGAGTACTGATACATATAGTTCATGGTGTTCATGAAGCTGGTAAAAATGACATTCTTCATTCCTATGTCCAGGTACTGGAGTTTTTCATTGTCTGAATCAAATTTCATGTGTCTATTTTAAGTGATAGTTACTCTATGATTGTCAAGGAATATAGTAGTCATGGTTGATTATGTGCTATCTCACTATTTTATTTAGTCTTTTTATTGTAATTTAATCAGAAAACTTTTGTAATATCAGAGAGAGGCTTTATTTGCACTGCTGCTGTACCATTTTTCTGTTCGAAAACTGACGTAACTTCTAGTGAAATTTTTCACTGGCCAAATTAATACAGGCCTTTTTACCATGTTTTTATTAACTCGCTTTCTTGTTTGTGTGTTTGTGTATTCATCCAGTACAAATCTTGCAATCAATTTTTAACTAACTTCCCGACTAGCTAGACATTTGAAACTTTTAGAATAGCTCAGAACACGATGACAATGCATTCTTTTAATACTTTTAGCTGAAAAAATCTGCAAGTTGGTGCTTGGATCGAATTCAATGCTTGCACTTTTGCGTAACGGCATTTGGCGATTTTAAAAACAGAATACATGTGAATTTAGTTTTACAAAAATATTGTGTGAATTTTTTTTTAATTATAAAAATTGAATTTTATAAAGTCTGTGGATAGTGGAAACGACTAAAAAGTAATAAAGATTAAATAAAAGAAAGCGAAAAAGTATAATTAAGTGAAGGTTTGTGCAATTAAGAGAGAACTGTTAAGTTTATATGATTCAACAGAAAATTTAAAAACATGGTATATGAAAAGTTCTTTTTATCCTGTAATTATTATAATCATTTGCAGTTATATTATTTCATTTTTGGCACTTTTAAGACATCATTCTAAGATAGTTACACTTTTTGAAAGGGATGGGGATATTGAGTTGTTATATGAATCTGAACTAGGTCACACACATATAATATATAATGTCATAACTTTTGATTTAATTGTATGTTGTTGTTGCTAAGTCCCCATGGACTAGAAAATGCTACACCAGGTCCATGAGACTGTCGTGTGAGCAAATAGGAAGCAGCAGTATTCTGGTCTTCTGCAAGCAAGCTGACGGGGATACTTAAACAGTCTACAATGTGGGAAAGATTCACAGGGGTAGCAGAACAAGGACAAGGAGGAAACCCCTTTGTAGAGTTCTCGATGTGCATACTCTTTGTATGGCCACTTTGAAGACGAACCAGTGCAGACTGTATTGGTCTCGGACTTCTAAAGAGCATAGCCAGACTAGGGTGCCATGCCAGTGATGAGTAGAAGACTCTCTCCAATTTACTGTATAGCCTGGTCTTAAAAATGGATTGAGCCTCCGATTCAGTTAAGACCTCAAACAGGAGCATATCCTCTAAATAACCCTTATTTGCTAGAAGGTTGGCCTGATCATTGATGTACAAACCCTTATGTGATGATATCCAATGAAACGTTATTGATTTAGAGGCTACCATATAAGAAATGATAAAGAGACTGTTAGTACTTGTTTTATCAGTGACTAGCTGAAAACCCACACTTCGCTATGGAGTACATTCAAATTAAATACAATGGTCAATGTATGTAATTAATGCCAAAATAAATAAATATATATATTTGTAATAAATATGACGATCAATGTATATAATTGATGTAAAAAAATATAGATATATATAAATTTATAAAAAAAATTATAAGGGATAATTTTAAAGACAAAATAATGTAGAAGAAAATATTCAAATTAAATCTAATAGGACATACTAAAGAATATAGTACAGTTAATATAGTACAGTTTGAGGAACATATCTTTTACTGTATTTCAATATTTTTTTGGATAATGTCCAATCGTCTACAGCATTAGCAAGAAAAAAATATTTTTTTGTCTATTTCGTTTTTATCACGTGACGATAAATTTATTTAAAGTACCAGAAAAAGAAATCACGTGATCAGCATTTAATAAATTGAATTCTAAAATTTAATCTTTAAAAATTCACCAAAAATCAGAAAATGGAGGTAAAGATTTGAAAAAGATTTCATTTTAAAGGAATTTTTATGATCTTTCTTATGATATAAATTTTATAACCCTCAAATTATTATTTTAAATGCAAACTTAAAAAAAGTCACTAAAACAGCTTAAATATTTAATTTTAAAAAAATCTAAGAAGAATTTTTCAAAAATCTTTCTTAGTGCACCCCTACACCATAAGAAGAATCACCATGCAAGATTTCAGCCCTTTAGGTCCAGTGGTTTGGTCTGTGCGTTGTATGTCAGTCAGTCAGTTATGGAACTGTTTTATATTTATAGATAAGTGACCAGTTCATTAGATGTTGAATGGCACTCTTGCTGTGGGTCAAGATCCAGATATTTTTAAATGGAGATGATTCAGCATGTCTTAGTTCCTCTCTAATGGCCATCAGCTCTGATCTAAAAACTGGGCTATTATCAGGACTTCTAAAATAATTATATTGTTTACCAAAACTTTAAAATTATGTTATAACTGAAATAAGTACTAAAAAATACTGCATAACTTATGTATGATTTTTATTTTCCAGTATGTTTTTAGAACGCAAGAATTAACTACTAAGAAGAGAGTGGTTCATGAAGAATTAGTCAAGTCATTGAATACTACTTTGAAGCCTGCCAATACAGATTTCTTAATGATTAACAAGTTTTTAAGACATTCCTGGTTTTTCTTTCAAATAATTAGCAAGTCAATGGCTCAACATTTAATATCATCCGAGAGAATAAAGGTTACCTGCCCTCTTAATATCTTTTGTGTGTGTGTGTGTGCAATATATGTATTCATACAATTTGATTTTCATCAACAATTGCTATGAATTTGATGTTTTGATTCACCCAGTTCAAACCGAGTGTAGAGAAACAGTTCTTGTTATAAGGAATATATAATTTCAAAATGATAAATTGTCCATCTACAATTTTTTCATGAAGTAATGCTATGTGATATACAGTGGTACTTCAATACTCATCGTTAATTGATTCCAGAAGGCATGATGAGTACTGAATGAATTTTTTCCCATAAGAAGTAATGTAAATTGAATTAATTTGTTGCTGAAAACCAGAAATTTCTCAATTTACTGGACAATATATAAATTGACAGGGTTGTTTTTTTTTTATATACAAAATCTTTAAACTAGACAGACATAATTTGAAACAATTATATGGATTAAAATAAAATTTACCTTCACTCAACCTGTACTGAAAGAAATTGATGGCCTAATGGGATACTGGCTAAGTAGAGGAGGAGAGGGGTTATTGCTTGGAAGGAGGGTCTCCTTCTATAAAATATCAGGTACTTGCACAGGGATTTTCTCTCTTTCCTGTCTCTCAACACCTCCAATCCCTCTTGTAGATTCAGATTTAGGCAGTTTTATTACAAACCTATCAAGAGAAACTTGCATCTGCCTATGCTTCAAAATGTCTCTGAAGTGAGACATTGTTTGATGTATAAATAAGTCCACATTTCAGCTTGTTAGAGCTTGTTAGATTTTGTAATTCAACCCATTTAGGAAACATTTCAGCATGTGTGATGAGCAAACATAAAGTACTGTTGCATTTTTTTCACGTTGAAATGGGACAAGTACTGAGCAAACAAGTACCAAGGTACAACTGTATATTGTAATAAAAATATGATTTAAGCACTAAAAATATTTTAAAATACTAATGCATCATTATATACATATATACCTGGGGTTTTAAAAATTATTGATGCTTTAGTTGTTAACATTTCGGTTTTTTATATTTTAATCATTATATAATGATTGGAAAAATTCAATTTTCGTAATCCTTTACAAAATATCCAACTGTGCAGTGTTTGTGAAGCTGGAATTTTAATGGGTTTATGTGTTTAAATGCACTTGTAAAATATTTATTATTGTTTTAATATTGTAATCTAGTTTTTCTTTGCCCTATGTAAAATTGATTTATAATGCTTTTTCAAAAATGTCAGATGCTTCGCCAAGAAAGGTTTCCTGCCGATTACCAGTTGTGCATTAGAAGTCTTGTTGAAGGACTAGTGCCTCATATTCTTCAAAAACATAAAGAACTTCCTATAGAAACAAAGAAAGCCAACTTAAGCCTGGCCTTTTTTTTGAAAGTATGTTTAAATAATTATATATTATCTACTTTTTTTATTATAATGGGTTGGAATATTAATTTTTTCTTACATGTATGAAATGCTATTATTTGTAAAATATATATTTTCGTTTTCCAATAAACTGCTAGACATTGGCTGAATGGCTACAGTACTGAAATCAGTACCAGAGTCTGTGGGTTCGAGTCTCACTCTTGGAATGGATGTTAGTAGCTATTCAGAATCGGCTTTAAGCAGTTGGTCCTGGTCTAATGAGCTCTCATTTAGCAAAAATTGGCCATAGTGCTCCAAACCAAACCAACCTTTTACAATAATATTTATTTAGAATTTTTACAGGCTATATCAGTCAACTTCGGAATTATTGAATATTTATATCTTTTTCATGAATATATATTGTCTTTTCACTTGTGTGAATGTGATTTCAAATATTATTAATGATTAAATGAACAAAGTGGTGAATATTCCTTATATTATACAGTCGATTCCAGTTAATTGCACCACATCGGGACGCAATCCTTTTGGTTCTAATAACTGGCTGGTCCAATTACACGAACATGCCCTATTAGGCTTATGCAATAGGATTTCTTTCGGTTCTTTAGAATTCGGCCTGAATAAGCGGCTGATCCATTTAACCAGTGGTTCAATTAACTGGATTCGACTGCATATAATTAAAGTTCGTTATAATTGATAGATATGTCTTTTAAAATCAGTAATCTTTGAGTTTTCTAACACTTTGAAATCAGAAAGAATCGGAAATTCTGTAAAATATTGATATCAGTTTTCAATTATTTTGGAAAAAATATCATTTTTGTATTCTTTTTTAAATTTTCTATGTAATTTATCTATGGACTTACTATAAGAAGAGAAAATTTTCGATGATATTATGTAAAAGTTACAGAATGAAAATTATCTCTAATTGATGATATGATTCTCATATTTCAAAGCTACAAAATTATATATTATGCTTTGAAAGTGAACCTTGTATTTTAATAACTAAATTTTTTTTTCATTGATTTCATTTTTTTTTATGCTTGGTTATGTTAAAAAATTTATTAAAAAAAATAAGATTTTCAATTTAATTGTATAAATTTATTCATATAATTTAAAGTGTTCAGCTGGATTTACACCCTGTAAGTCACTTTTCTTTAAGTAATTTTCACAGTTGTTAGACATTTGTTCATGATTTTTTTTTTCATTTTTAAGTATAACATTTTTATACACTTTTAATTAAATTATTTTTATGTGTTTCTTCAGAAATGTTTGTCACAAATGGATCGTGGTTTTGTCTTCAAATTAATTAAATGTTATCTGGAAAAGTTCATGCCAAATGATGTTAAGGTTTGTAGAATTATGTTTTACTTATTTCTAAATAAATTAATGACAATCTTTTTCACTGTTCAAAAATTTGTTTGTGTGTGTGTGTGTGTTTGTTTGACAGAGCTGAGATGATCCATAGTGGCACATTAGGCAAGTTTTTAAAATGGCGGCTTTTCAAATTTTGGGAGAGAGACTAAGAAATGAGCTGTTAGAGATAGTCTACTTTTAGAATAACGATGCTAAACAAACTCTCCTTGTGTTTTTTAATATTGTCTGAAAGACTCATGTTCCTGCGGAGTGGTAAAAGACTACCATTGTCCCCCTCTTAAAACCACAAGAGCCAACACAGAACCCTTCTAGTTATAGGCCTATTTCTTTGACTAATGCAATTTTGAAACTGATGGAAAGAATGGTGACCAATAGAATTAATTTCTACCTTGAAGAGGAAAGCTTCTGTCTGATTACCAGGCAGGTTTCTGATGGAAAAGAAGCACCATTGAACAAGTGACCTTCCTGTCCCAATGCATCAAGGATGGTTTCCATGAAAAGCATTCTACTCTGGCTGTTTACGTGGACTTTAAAAATGCTTATGATAAGGTATGGTGGAGGAAACTCATCAAAAAGTTGATAGACATGGGTATTGGAGGCAATATGTTAAATTGGTTAAAGTCCATCCTTTCCTAAAGAGTGGCCCATGTAAAATATCAGACAACCTTTTCCAAATTTGTCCAGTTCCGTGATGGTTTGCCACAAAGGGCTGTTGCAAGCTGTACATTGTTTAATGTTATGATTAATGATTTAATTATTAAGCTAACAAAAATTTCTGGAATTGGGGGCCTTGCTTTTGCAGATGATATTGTTATTTTTGCTACTGATGCTGATATACCTACCTTAAACAACAGAATGAATGAGGCTATGAGGGCTCTTGAGGACTGGTGTACTGAAAATCTTATGACGGTCAATTCAGATAAGATAATTTGTCAGCTTTTTACCTTGTCTACCAAAAACTATCAGATTACAGTTAACTATGACCATCAAGTTTTAGACTGGGTTGACTCCTATTGCTATCTCGGGCTCATTTTAGACAGTAAACTTTTATGGAGAAAACTGGCTGAGGAGATGGCGGGAAAAGGTATCAACAGATTGAAACTTTTAAAGAGACTTTCAGGTATCACCTGGGGTTCCTCGGCTGACACTTTATTCACTACGTATAAAACTTATGTAAGACCTGTTTTGGAGTATGGGGGTAAGCTCATTGCCATTGCCTCAAATGCCTGTTCTAAAATAGTTGATCTGGTTCAAAATAAGGCTCTTAGAATTATAACTGGTGGAGCTGACTCTACTCCTATCAATGCTATGGAGATTCAAACTAGTATTGAGCCTTTGAGGCTAAGAAGAGAAAGACAACTTCTGAGGCTCTTTGTAAAATGCAAAGCGCTTGCCTTACATCATTGGCAGACTTATATCCCTCCTAACTCAAGATTAAAAACTCACTTGACCTTTTTGTCTAGAGCTGAGGAGCTCATGGTGGATTATGACTTGACTTCCAGTTATTATCCCCTTAGTAATGGTCCTCCTACTGATCAAAAGGTCCCTATTTTTTGCCTCACTATTGGTGCCTCTGTAAAGAAATGTGATGCTATCCCTGAGATTCTCAGGGCCCATTCCTTGGAGATCATCGCTGCAAAATATCCAAGTGTCGAATGGCTCCATATTTATACTGATGGTTCTGCAACGGAGAGTGCAACTGGGGCTGGTCTTTACTGTAAGGGATTCTTCGAGGATTTTTATCCAGTAGGCTCTAATGCCACAAACTTTGATGCTGAAATCGAGGCCATAAAACGAGCCATTCTAAACTTAATCTATCTACTCCACTTAGGAAGGTTGCTTTCTTTATAGACTCCCAGTCTGCAGTTTTGGCTATTACTTCACATACAACAAATGATTCCTACCACGTGGAAGAAACTAAGAAGCTTTTTAATCAAGCAATTTCTATAGGCTGGAAAATTGTTCAATGGATTCCTAGTCACTGTGGGATTCCAGGAAACGAAAAAGCCAACATCCTTGCAAAAAACGAATGTAACTTGCGGCAGCCACACTTTACTCTGACCTACCAGCAAATTTGTCGTGTAATAAAATATAAATTACAAAGGTCCCTTCAAAACCACTGCTGAAGCTGTGGTGGGTAAGGCCTGGAGTTCATTGCTGTGTTCTCCACTTCCCGTAAACCTTCCTCGATCGTCTTTACTGCTAATTTTAGACTTTTAACTGGCCATGACTTTTTACAGTATCACCTGTGCCATATTGGTGTGGTAGATAGCCCTGACTGTATTCTGTGTTCTTCAGGTGCTCTTATGGATTTTACTCATTTGACAAGCTGTCCTGCGCTTTCTTTTCTGAACTGTCTTCCTGACAACTTTCATACCAAGGCTAGTTTTTATTGGGCTTATGTCTGAGTGCTTATGCCAGAGTGCTTATGCCATTTGTCGTGGTGGGGAATCGTGTTGCAAATATTGTGATATAACATTAAGATTTAAAATTTGAGAGATCAGGCCGCAATAACCCCAGAGACTCTACTCCGTGGTTTCACTGCAATGCTGTAAGGTAAAATCCAAGACAATTCTCCAATAAGCATGACAAAACACAAGATTTGGCCCCCAAAGAAATTAAGTTTAATTTAGTCATATTGTAAAGGAACAAGAAACAAAAAAAAGAGAACATTAAACACAACTCAAGTAGACGTCATATAAATTGGTATTCGCTAGATACAGAAAAGTAAACAATTTAACTGCTTCATGAGCATAATAATAATAGAAGGATAAAAGGGAATGTCAAAAAAAAAAAAAAGGTATAAAACAAAGTAGATATTTAAACTATATTCTTATCTGGCTGGACATCTTGGCCTCTAGCGGCTTTCGGTGGACTGCACAATGAAGAGTTCAACGTCGTGATGAGAATTTTGGCTCATTGCTGGATTATCACGACGTTGTAGCTCGGCACTCGGCAGACAGCACGGACGAAACATCAATGGGACAGCACAAATGGAGAAATACACGTGGTGATGCGACTTTTGGCTCACTACTGGATCATCAAGATGTTGTAGCTCGGCACTCGGCGGACAGCTCGGACGAAACTTCAATGGGACAGCACAAATGGAGAAATACACGCGGTGATGCGACTTTTTGCTCACTACTGGATCATCAAGATGTTGTAGCACGGCACTCGGCGGACAGCTCGCTACCTTCTTCCGTTACCGCTGAGAAGCCTCCAAAACAACGTCTTACTTCCACCACAGCTAACCCGCGACTGACCATCTCCTCTCTCCCCCACTGAAGAAAACCTGCCCCACAAGTGACCGGTGGCAGTGTCTGACGTCACCAGAACTCTTTTCATTGGCCCTGACCACGCACGCGACCTCACGTGATCAGCTGAAGCTCCGCCTTTCTTCACGAACGACCCGATTTCGGATGCCGGGAAAATTTAAACAAAATGGCTAAAACATATATTTTGCGAAACAACAACTGACCACGTGGGAGAAATAAATAAATATAAAAAACTTTAGCGGCTAGAAACCAGATGTCCGAGGTGCATAAGATGGAAATACATTACTTATTTCTAATATTTCGTCAGGAGGGCATAGATTTAATCACAGATAGTAACTTTACACCACATAAGCAAAAATTAACTCAATACCATTACCACACATTGGGCTTATGCCAGAGTGCTTATGTCTGATGTGGTCACTGCCCCGACATAGGAAAAAAAAAGGATATCGATCATTTTTGAAAAAATATGTATTCACTAGCTGAATACCCATGCTTTGCCATGGAGTACATTCAAATTAAATACAACGGTCAATATATGCAATTAATGCCAAAATTATATATATATATATTTATTTATAAAAAAATCGTAACAGATATTTTTATAGACAAAATAATGTAGAAGAAAATATTCAAATTAAATCTAATAGAACATACTAAGGAATATAGTACAGTTTGAGGAACATTTCTTTTATTGTATTTTAATATTTTTTTGGATAATGCCCAATCGCCTGCCACATTAGCAATAAAAAAATTTTTTTTTTTGTCAATTTATTTCGTTGTTATGCATGTGAAGCAAAATTAGTTTAAAGTATCACAAAAGGAAAATAAACCACGTGATCAGCATTTAATAAATTAAATTCTAAATATTAATCTTTAAAAATTCACCAAAAATCAGAAAATGGAGGTAAAGCTTCGAAAAAGATTTCATTTTTAAGGAATTTTTATAATCTTTCTCGTGATATAAATTTTATAACCCTCAGATTATTATTTTAAATGCAAATTTTAAAATGTTACAAAAACAGCTTAAAAATTTAATTTTAAAAAATCTAAGAAGAATTTTTTAAATATCTTTCTTAGTGCACCCCTACACTATAAGAAGAATCACCATGCAAAATTTCATCCTTTTAGGTCCAGCAGTTTGGTCTGTGCATTATCTGTCAGTCAGTTACGGAACTGTTTTATATATAGATAGATTAAAAGTTTTATTTATTTAAAAAAACGTTAAAAATTTTTTAATTACAGAACTTTAAAAAAGGCATAAAAATAAATTTGAATTTAATTTGTCACATAATAAATATAATTATTAAATCATTCTTCGACCTTATATTGCAGTATATTGCTTGGTAGCATTTCTATAATTAATTATTTTAGATACCATCTCTTCTATGGAAACTACTGGAGGAAACTATATCTTTCAGTTTCTCTTGGGTTATTGTTAGTAGATAATTCTCCAAAATTTTTAGTTGAGAGAGACTGCACTCAACTGCTGCTACAGTTTCAGGTAGTCTTAATAGGAATCTTAGAGCCACAACAATTTTTGGAAATATATATTCAAAATTTATTACTAGTGATCTCAAATTCAGCAGTTTATAAAAAAATAGCCTAAATATTCACTTAAATTTGTGTATTTTTACGAATTTAGTCATGCATCAGATTAAACTATTAATATTTTTTCGTTATTCATTAAAAATTTCTCATTTTTCCGTCGCATTTTGGCACCTCCTTCAATTTGGTACCTGGGGCAGTTATCTCGTTGCCTCACCTATGGGACCAGCTCTAGTGTTTGAGAGAAGTTTTTACCGAGTTTTGTCATTTTAAAATCTCATAATGTTTAGGTGCTTTTCCCTCTTAAAACTTAAGATGATACAATGCGTCTGTAAAAACAATTTTAAAATCAGGTAATCAAATTTCATATGGTTTTGTTTTTCTAGTTTTCTTTAAATTAAGGAAATCCAATTTGATTGGCTACAATTTTCAATTGCTTGTTTTTAGAAAGACACCATCAATTGGCATTTTTTACAGCATTCTCTCTCTTAAAGTAAAAGGTTGTGCTTTACAAAGAAGTCTATGAATAAATTATAGCTATTTTTAGTATATTTATAGAAAATGCACTCATCCCTCAATTTATTCAATACTCAATTAATGCGGTTTCAGTCAAGAGAAATTTTATTTTCCCATACAGGAATTTCCAATCAACTTTACTCTACAATAATACATGCATAAATTTATTGTTAGGTGGAGGATTATTTAATTTTAATCTTTTTATTTTAGCACAATAATTCTATGATTTTGTTACTGCAAAATAAACTATATGTACATATAAATCTAACCTTTTTTTTACTCATTTCTGAGTCTTCAATTACACATTTTTTTCTAGACCATGTATTGCTATTTTTTATATATCCTATACACTCTTGTATGCACTTTTGGGGGGATTCGTTACCTATCTCCCAGTTTTACATAAAAAAAAATATTTCAGGTAGTCTCTTCTAACGAAACTACTACGGGTTATTAACGTAGGATTACTTATCATTGCTTACCTCCTCTTTTTTTTTTAATTATTATTATTATTAACACATTTTGGTACTTTTCTGTTTAACTGTTTACTGCTACTGGGTTTGGCACACTGCCAAAATTGTAACTCTCAACAACACTGAAATATTGCTTTCTGGAGGACCGTTATTGAGGAATGTAATCCTACGTTAAAATGACTGTAGTGCTTCAAACCAAACCCAGTTTTATACGATTTCCTTAGATTCAGTCTACATGGTTTCATGTTAATGCAGAACATATCTGCCGCATAAATTGAGGGATGGGTGTGCATCATATATTGATAATAAATATTTTGTAATTTTGTACTATTGGAATATTTCTTTTGAAAAAGTGATTTATCTCTGAATGTACTTTTTAAAAGCATATACATTTAATATTGCTTTGTAGGTTCTACATGAATACAAGTTTGAGTTTTTAGAAATAATATGTTTTCATGAACATTTCATTGCTCTGAATCTTCCAATAATGCGAGGCATTGGCATTTATGGCCATACTAAAAATATGAAAGGTAAACTATTTTTCTTGAAATCAAATTTGAAAAGTTACATATTTTTGTAAATGCTCTTATATTTTTGAAAGAAATTGTTTATTTTACTTGAATTATATATTTGATTTGTTAGGAAATATCAAAATGTGTCTCAAATAAAGGGATTCAATTCCTTCTTTTTATTTTAATTCTTTTGTAATTATCAAACAGACTTTTAAAGCATTATAACCCAATGTTTATAAGTAAAAGTTGAGCTGAAAAATGTACTTAAAGGAGATGTAATTATGATATGAATAAATTTGTTTATTTTTGTTGATATATATATTTTGTTTTCCTTGAATTTTAAAATTGCTTAATGATAAATAATATTTTTAAAATAAGAATAACTTTTCTAATTTTATTTGACAGGTAATAAATTGTTTTTATTAGCTGTTGACTTAAACTGATTTGTACATTTGACTGTTAGAGAAAATACCACAAAACTGTTTTACTGCATCTTTAAACTGTATTTTGAAGATTTTTTTCCTTCCAGTAGTTTTTATGTTTTTTACTTGGGCATTTGAAATAATCAACTTCAGTCTGTTTTTAATTTATTGTGTTGTTATCAGTTTGAATATAAGGTTAAAAAAAAAATAGAGAATGGGATGATTATATTTGGTGGACATTGCTCTTTTACTCCCTGTGTTTTATGCAAGAAATAAATTTGATTCATAATTTTAGGTCTGATCAGTGATGTATTTATCTGAAATGAATATTTCTCGTGTATAATTTTTTCTTTTATTTTTAATGTAACATTTTTATACTTTATAAAATTTTTATTTTATTTGATCAAAGGTAATGTATTTAAAACTGATTTATTTAGTTTCAAAGTAAAATCTATTAATTTATTGTCATTTAATTTAATTTAAATTATTATTTATCTTAATTTAAAATCTCAACAAGAAAGATTGTTAAAGTTATATTTTGAATTTCTGCCAAATGCTATAAGGCAGAGTATATATGCATCTTGCATAGAATTTCATTTTCCATTCCTCCAGTTTTTGTTTTAACATGTTTCAATGCATTATAGAAGTCGGGAAACTTATAGATGCACATTATCTATAGCCATCTTGTATAGAATTTCATTTTCCATTCCTCCAATTTTTGTTTTAACATGTTTCAATGTGTTATAACAGTCAGGAAATTTATAGAAGCACATTATCTATAACCATCTTGGCAGTGTGAAATTTCATTTACACTACTGAAATTTGTTTTTATTAAAAAATACAATCAGGTAGCGAAATCTTTCTGTATAGCTGTTTCTTTAGTTGTCTGTCTTGGATTGTAGTGTTGGATATCTTTAATGTTGCATGTATTTTTTTCATCATATGTTATCTTGCGTGAAGATCTGTAAATGTGTTTTTGTTTTATGTTTCTTTAATTCACCATGATTTGTGTAAACATAAAATACAGCTATAGCTCTTTATCTGTGTTCTAATTATTTTAATTTTCTATTGATTTTTCTAAACCTTTCTTAGATTAACTAAAATATGTGACAATGAATACATGTAATATCATAATCTGATTAACTTTTATATTTACTTCAGAAGCCAATGATGAATCCATTGGTAAGTGACTGTTCCCAGCTTTTTGAGCTTTTTGCCTTTGCATGGAACAAAACAATTGTTTAGTTTGCTTTGGTATGCTGGCACAATGCTGTTAGCTGATTTTAACTCAAGTATGCCTTATGCTCATAGTTATTTATTTCTATAATGATTTGGTGAATTCATTGCATGAATTTTTATGTATTGCCTAAAAAAGTCCTGCTTGGTTTAGTGGTAAAGCATTCTAAATTTTTCAACTTCAGTGACAAGGAGCTTGGTGATGAATACATTTGATGCTGGGATGTAACAGATTTCAAGCTGTAGTGGCATTACAAAATGATATTTATATGATATACTATTTTAAACAGTGTACTTTTTTACCTATATACAGTTTTAATGTGGAATTTTTAATTATAGAATCATACTATATCGGCAAGTTCTATCTCAGCAGCCTTTCTTTTTAGTTCTAAATTAGATTAATTTTTGTGTACAGTCGATTCCAGTTAATCGGATCACATCAGGACATAGTCATTTTGGTCCTAATAACCGGCTAGTCCGATTAAATGAATTTGCCCTGTGTTACAAGACGGGATTTGGTCCAAATAAGTGGCTGGTCCAATTAACCAGAATCGACTGTATTTAAATTCATTTCAACTTTGTTTAGTGAAAGAAAGAGTTAGAATTATATCTATTTGCTAGATTAATTGTTATTTTTAATTTTTAGTTTTTAAGATTACCAATGCAATTTTTATGATTTTCAATAATCTATCCATATTTAATTGTATCCATTTAAATTATTTCCAAGGGGTTTCAGAAATTAGTTTTATTATGGCTCATAATTTTGTTCTTTGAGTAGCCATAAACAACAGTAATTTATTTAATTAAATATGATTTTATATAATATGCGATTGTGTGTATTTAAGTAGTATTTATGTTTTAATAATAGAATAGGTAAGTTTGGTAATATACAGAGTGTTTCAAAAAGAATCACCTGATTTGAAATGAATATATTATGAAAAATATGGAACATAGAAACTTAAAATTAATTTTATATTGCATGGCTAATGATTAAGTTTTTTTACAAACCAAATTAAAGTTGCTCAATATGACCACCTTTGGATGCATGACATATGTCTATATGGTAGGCAAATTCATCCCAAACTTTTACAAGCATGTCAAAAATGCACTGCTTCCATGGCTGTTATGCGTACACAGACAACCTGTATCTTGGAATTGTTTATACCATTGCTTAATGCTCTGAGAAGTAGGAACTTCATCCATTAGGGTTTTGTTGACAAAAATCATGCTGAACAGTTTTTACAGACTCGCACTTCGCAAAGCGTAGAACAAAAAATAATTTCTGTTGTGCAGTCGGCATCTTTACAAACACTGAAGTGGTGGGCGAAGGAAGAACGTTAGTGCTACATGTTGGCAACTGCATGAAACTTGAGATTTCCCTCTTTCTGCTTATACATTATTCGATCAAAATGGATTAAAAGATTAGTAGTTATGATTTTTTTAAATCGAAGGATTCTTTTTGAAACACCCTGTACATCTCCAGCATACCAGGTAGCCTTGAACTTAAGTTTTGCCTTTTTATGGGCTCCTCAGCAAGGCATATGTGATGAGTGTGTTGTTGGAAAATTCCAAATCTGTATTATCCTAATAAATACATATTTCAAAATAGAGAAATTCCCAAAGGGGAATTTCTCTGAATTTGTACTGGTGACTGACAAAGTGCAGTCTTCTAGCCCACTTCAGAAAAAACCATCACATATTGTGATATATCATTTCCTTGCTGAAATGCTTATAATAAGGGTGAACCCTATGTCCTGGGTTACCTGATATGCTGGAGATGTGTGTTTTTTAAACTGGTTCTGCCTAGCAGGACATGCTGTATGCATTTTATCTCATTAAAAATAAGTTAAAAATTCTTCCTTAAGCCTGTGAATGCCTTGTATAGTAATTTTAATCTAGTAAGAGAACAGTCAAACCTGTTTTTGTGCGGTCTTTTTTTTATGCAATTTTTTTTGTGTTTGTGTTTGCAATTTGTTTTGTGCGCTTATTTTTTAAATGTGGTATATGAATGTATAAAAAAAATTGAAATTATTTATTTGAAATTCAGAAAGAGCTTTGATCGTGTATGTCTGGCTATTGCGACGTTTACAAGCAACTGATCAAACAACTGTTGTCGCAAAAACTTATCACCGACTTCATGTTAACAAAAAATAAATCAACTCTAATAAGTATCTTCAAGTGGCGAAATTACGAACCAGTTCATAAGAAGAATATGCACGTTTTGGACTATGGCAACTAGTATCGAATTATGTACATTGTGAAAATTTCTCCATGTTTAAAATGAGAAATTAAAATTTTTAAAAATGTTTCCATGTGTAATTTAATTATTTTCTTTGTTTGGAAAGCACTTTCTCGCTATTTCATAGATTTGACATATTTTCTAAGCAAGACCTTTTTTTATGCGGTCCCTTTCCACCGCATAAAAGAAATTTTTCTTTAATATGTTGTGAAAAATTATTTGTGATAGTTATTTAGGAAGTTTCTGAATTTTTTTTTTAGTGTGGTCCCTATCTACCACACAAAAACAGGTTTGGCTGTACCTGTTTTCACATAAATGTAACATTAGACTTGTGAATTATAGATTCTATGTTACAAGTGATTGAGGCAATGCTTCTCAGAACTTCATGTTTAGATGATAATCATAACATTGTTCTGTATATGATAGAATTAAAAAAAAGAAAAGAATGTGCCATGTTTTTTCAAATGGTAGCTGTATAAATATTGATTAACTTACTATCCTTGCTATGTTTGAAATTCTCAAGTGAGGCAAATATATCAAAGGTGTTGAAAAAGGAATTCTATAGACGATACTGCAAGAAGAAGAAAAAAATCAGATTATTTTCAAATATTTTTTTGAAGAGTGGCTTAAATCCTTAATTTCTTCCCTTAATATCATTTATCCCCTTAAATTCATGATATGATGACTCTAATTTATGAAATTGATAATATTAAGCAGACACTGAGTCCCTAAGCCCCTATTCCAGTGGCTATCTAGAGTGATTATAAAAAGAAAGAGTTTGATGTAGCACTTTCTGTAGGAATCCCTCTGCCATGTAAATAAAATTTAATCTGTCCTTTAATCATTGTTACTTCTGCCTGGAGGTCATAATGAATGGGGTTTTGTGAACTATGGATTAAATTTTTACCTTATGTGACCTTTTTGCCTTATTTGCCTTATGTGACATCGAATTCTATAGAATCTGTATGATTTTAATTCACTCATTATGAATATATATAAAACAGTTCCGTAACTGACTCATTCACTGACTGACATACAACTCACAGACCAAACCGCTGGACCTAAAGGGCTGAAATTTTGCATGGCGATTCTTCTTATAGTGTAGGGGAGCACTAAGAAAGATTTTTAAAAATTTCTTAGATTTTTTTTAATTAACTTTTTAAGCTGTTTTTTAACTTTTTTTATGTTTACATTTAAAATAATACTTTGAGGGTTATAAAATTTATATCACAAGAAAGATCATAAAAATTCCTTTAAAATGATTTTTTTTCGAATCTTTACCTCCATTTCCTGATTTTTGGTGAATTTTTAAAGATTAATTTTTAGAATTTAATTTATTAAATGCTGATCACGTGATGTCTTTTTCTGGTACTTTAAATAAATTTATCGTCACGTGCATAACAACTAAATAAACAAAAAATATTTTTTTTCCTTGCTAATGCGGCAGACGATTGGACATTATCCAAAAAAATATTAAAATACAGTAAAAGAAATGTTCTACAAACTGTACTATATTAACTGTACTATATTCTTTAGTATTCTTTATATTAGATTTAATTTGAATATTTTCTTCTACATTATTTTATCTATAAAATTATCCTTTACGATTTTCTTATAAATATATATATATATATATATTTTACATCAGTTGTATACATTGATCATCGTATTTATCATATAATATATATATATATATATAATTGGCATGAATTGCATACATTGACCGTTGTATTTAATTTGAATGTACTCCGTAGCGAAGTACGGGTTTTCAGCTAGTACTGATATAATCTTAATTTTGACAATCATCTGTTTTCCTTTGTGATAGCTAAATAATCAATTGCTAAATATTAGACTATGTGTGGTTACTTCATGATTATTTATGTACTTAATGTTTTTAGTGATGTTTTATAATTAGAGATATTTTCCTAGTGATAAATCTTTTGTGTTGTTCTGTATAATTTGTGTTTTATTGCATATGAACTTGCTTTTTAAGTCATATAAGTGATTAAATATTCAATTTTTCTTAAATTTAAAAAGTTTTGTGTTTATAGACAAATTGGATGAAATTTTCTTTTAACTTTAGATGCTAGTGATTCTTATGTTTTGTGTTAAAACTTCATTCAATCCACTTTATTGCATGATTTCTCTTTTTCCTTTTCACACATAGGTATATTTTATTTTTTATGAGGTTTTGAGGAAGTGCATGGTCACAATTAGCTTGTGGCATAAAATATAATTTTTTGTTTGTGAAATTAGGGAATTTAGTTGTCACTGATTATTTCTACGATGATTTGAAAGTTTTTTTAATGTGGATATTTTATTCAAATGCAGCAATTTCTCATCAATCTTTTCACGAATGGAATTTAAAAATTTCTTTGGCCTAAAAAATATTTTTAAAAAATTTACCTTATATTTAGGGAGTATTATTAAAAAAAATAATTATACATGGAAAAAATAATATAGGCCTGTTAATTAGTTTAGCCCTTTAGTGTGTATAAATGAGCATTTAAATTTTCCCCAATTTACTTTATATTTTTTTATATAAAATGGTAACTATGAATCTAAAACTACCATATTGCTTTTAATGTTGCTGAGACTGCATGGACTATCTTTCAGTTGAGTATTTTGTAAGAATATTAGTTATTCTAAGCTATTCATTTATGTTAGGGGATTGGATAAAGGAGAACCCTATTAATAAATTATACAGTTTTAATGTATTCATTGCTTATATATACACATGCATACATTATCGATATTATATATTAAGTAAATACAGTAACCACTGCTTATAGTGATCAGTGGTTATAAGAATCAACCGTTTATAAGAATCATCATGAAAACATAAACAAATGTATTATTTCCATGTTAAAATTTTCGCTTTAAAGAATCAATCCACCGGTTTTAAGAATCATTTTACACTCTTCGCTTTCCTTTCATTTTTCCAAAAGAGCCACTTAAACCCTCAAAAGGCATGAAGTTCTTTTTTTTTTTTTTTTTTTTTTTTTTTTTTTTTTTTTTTTTTTTTTTTTTTTTTAAAGAAAGATTGATAAGGGGGGAATGGAATATAGTCGTAAAATTCATCCCTTTCTTTGTTAGACATAACATAATAGTTTCCCCTTAAATGCTTTAGCACAACACTGTTCTATAAGCTTGACCCAGGTGCATCTTTACCCGTCTGGGTCCAATTTCACTTTTCTCCACTGACAAACAAAAATAGGGACTCTTTTTTTTTCCGACCCCCCACATCCTGGTTGCGACTACCTGGATCCTGAAACACATAAATCTTTGGTGAAGTGTCCACTATCACTTAGACAAACTAACATTAGTAGATTCAGCACGTTTTCAAACCGTGAAATGTAAGCTAGAAGGTCTCTTCGTCTGAGACTATTAGTATTAAAAGAGGTATAAACAGCCTCCTGAAAACTTCATTACGTCAAACTACCATAGAAAACTTTTTCTTGCTCCCTTCCTGTAGTTGAATTGTTAAAACTGTTAAGCAGGTATATGGTAACAAATATTGGATTTTTTTCTTCTCTTACTATAATCATGTATATCTACTTATAGGTCTAGAAATTAAGTTATATTTTTAAAATTATAAAAAGTAATTTTAATAAAAGATAATTAACGCAAATTAAAGAGTATTTTATGGTAAATTATCTAAAATATGTATATATAGGTGTGTGTGTGCCTGTCCAAAAACCTAAATTTCGGCTATAAGAATCAACTGCTTATAAGAATCAAAAACAGTAATAACAAACGTGATTCTTATAAGTGGAAATCACTGTACTTAAATTGAAAATAGAGTTGAAAATGACATTTTAAAATGTTTAAAGCTTGTAAAATTTGCTTGAAATTTATTCAAATTGAAATCCATTAACAACTTTTGTTCCTCTTGGTAAGAAAATAAGACAATTCTATGAGATTCCGGAGCATTTTGCTTCTTTCTTTGTAGAATCTTAATATCTGCACTTTAATGAATGCTTACTGTATTTGCTGAATGTATATTTTCTCTCCCCCCCTCTCTTTCTTCTTCTTATTTATTTTTTTCTCTAAAGAAATAATTGTGTCTGCCTGTATGGTAGTATATGTGAAATTTTATCTTACTTCTCTTTCAAATTATATGGCACTAAATAATTAATTGTGTTAATTATAAGCAATATTGCTCTTTAGCTTAGTTAACTCTGAGAACATCTTGTTTTCATGCATTATAAAAAAATATAATAATAATAAATAAAAAAATTTAAAAAAAGCTTTTCATATTAGAAACATTTAAAAATGGCTAAGCTTTTTTTAAAAAATGGCTACATGCTTTTCTTATATGTGTAATTTTTATCAATTGAAGATGCTTCCTTTACTCCCATTTTTGTTTTATAAGTGACAAAGGCTAGAATTGTAAAATTTGCTGAATTGAATTACAGCAGAGAACATACAGGTAACTTATGCTAAATTTTTAGCAGCCAGTGATAAATTGTTTTAATTTTCATAACTTATATAAAGTTAGATGTTAAAAGAAAAGTTGTTTTAATCTAACAAAATTGTGTCCACAGAATGATAAATATGACAAATCTTTCAAACAATTTTATTGTTAAATATTTTAATTACATGCTTAATGATTTGTAGCAAAAGTTGCAATTCTCTTAAACTTTGTAGCTTCATATGTACCAAAAATATTTTACCTCGTTATTTGCCACTATGTTTAGTTTCATGATTTCTAACATTTATTGGATATTTACTACTCTGGCTGCTTATCCATTCTAAATATCCATTAAGTTTTTGTGAAAAAGTTTTAAATATTTAGTGTATGATTTTATGATTTCAGTTTCATCATTTCAGATTTTGAGCATGAATATCGATTGTCTGAGGAATTTTGTCGTCATCATTTTCTCTTGGGGACCTTGTTGCAAGAAATAAGAGCATCTCTCTGTGAAGTCCATGATATACGACAAACAGCTATCTGTGTTTTCAGAAATCTGCTTGCGAAACATGCGTTTGATGATCGTTATCAAGGAAAAGTAAGCAAAAGTTAAAACCAATTCAATAAATGATTTTTTTTCTTTCTTTTTAAGAAAGTTATTTATCACTGTCTGTTTTTTCTCTATACAATCATATTGATCTTTTGACTGATCTGGACCAAATTTTGCATAGTTTTCCTATGAGATCTTTAACCCCTTGTGCACTAGGTTGACTTTACCATTAAATACACTGAAAACCAGATTTCTTCGATTTTCTTGAAACTGAAGTTTTGGATGTATTTGAATTCAGAATACATGAGTAATATGTAAATTAAGAAAGTGATACATTATTTGTACTTCAAAGCTATTATTACACTATAATTGTCTTGTTTACAAAGATCTGAAAAACTTGCAAAATTCTGAAAAATCTACGTTTCAGTAAAAAATATAGAAGCAAAAATTATTTAGCAAATACATACCGGAAAATAAATGTATGAAAATGAGAACATGAGTGAAGTTTTCAATGTTTTTACATCATTTAGTATCAGTAATTGTTAAATTATAATTAATTTAATGATTTTTTTGAGAAGTGCTCAATGCTGCAAAATGCAGGATTTCCTGGGAATCCGCTGCACATTTTTCTTGTATCTCGAAAAAGAAGAGATAAATCAACTAAAGGTGATTTGGTAATGTGAATTGTAATCAGCTCACATTACCAAACCACAATTTTCACGCATAGTGTAATAACCAAGCAACAATTAAAGTGAATGTGCTGAAACAGAATAATGATGTACACATGTACATCATGGTTTTGGGTCACGAGAATTTTATGACGTACGCATGTACGTCATGGTGTGCAAGGGGGTAAAAAAAAGGGGGGATTCCATAGAGGAACTTCTCTTCCACATACCTATCTGTTTGTTCTCTACACAACCCTACTATAGGTCCTTTGATGTAGACTAAATTTTACATTGTTACTCTCTGCAGATAATAAGTTCCTGTAAAAGGCAAACAGCCATACCCCCTTTCTCCCTTGATTAATTCGCTTGATATTAACACTTTTAGGTCTGAGCTATTTCGACTGTATGTCTCCCTCTGGACTGAGGGTTTTTGGTACTTTTCATTATTCTTTTTTTAAAATACTTTGAAGATATATATCTTAGCAATATTTTTTATTATAAATTTTAAACTGATTTTATTCATAATATAGAAACTATTTAAATTTACTAAGAATTAATATTTAATGAGAAATTATTGAAAAAAGCAAGTTTTAAAGTAAAAAAAAAGTTCCACCTAAGGAAACATTATTTTATAACATCAAATCTATACTAATAAAGGGACAGGGAGAAGTCGGATCACGTGACCGTAACTCATCCGGGCGTGCACCTATCCTCGAAAAAAAAATGGCCGACAAATATACAGGAAAATCGGTGTATTTTTTTTCTCATGAAAGTACATAAATGTTACATATTTGGAAAGAGCTTCGGAAACTGATAATTTTTTCTGCGTACACTTATTCTGTTAATTCAATAGTTTTAGAGATATTTTCATTCTAAAATCACTCACTGCTGAGAAACCAAATCATCTTTTGCAGTGGTGCTGCCATCTGTCGGCAGCAACGGGAATGAAAATTGAAAGGAATTGATTTGATTTATTCACTTTGATTTAATACATTTGAGGGCTTTTTTTTTTCTTTTGTGGGGCCCGAAGTACATAAATATGTTACACGGATGGCTTGAGAGTAGCTAGGCGAAGCCCGGCTAGTTTTAAATAAAATTGAATAAAAACTTACCCAAATGGTTTACAAAGATCTAAAAATAGCTTTTATTGGTAAATAGCATAATTTAATAAAATTTGCTTTGGTGTGATACCTTTCAAAGCATGGATTTGCACAAAGAGCAACAAGAGTGTTCAAACTAACCCTGATTTGAATTTGGATTCTACATTGTTTCATAAATTTACATCTGTTAGTTGCTGCCATCTCTATTTTTATTTTATTTAAATTTTTTTTAAGTAGAAGGTTCATAGATAATATCTTAAAAGATGGCGAACGTATATAATTGGTATTTTTATAGTTCAGAGAGTTAAAAGTTGACCCCGAGAGATTCTTGGGCTTAATCTGCTTCAGAGAAAATGGGAACCTGTGTGACACTCGGGCTTAGACCTCAAAGTGGTTATCATATTAAATAGGGTTTTTTTATTACTTTTATTTTTTTTAAGCATTTCTCTCATTCCCTGGATATGAATTTGTGTTATTGGCCTCTATGTGGCTGGGTTTCTAAAGACAACTATACAGTGCTTGCTCCACAGTAGATATGCCAACAGATTTCTACACTTTTGCCAGGAAAGAAATAAAGAAAAATATGTACATTAAAAGCATTAGAATAATGAAGTATCCATGCTTGAATTATTCATGCATGTTCTTATTATTAATGAACAAGGGGCTGATACTTAATATGAATTTGTAAATAATACATATTTGTATATTATTACGATTAATTTAAATGTATTATTATTTGATTTTTCACATTATCATAAATGCTGATGTTCTTGATATAAGAGGCCTAGGCAATACTGAGAGTTATAATTAAATTTCACAGATGAATATTCAACAAAAATTTCTTTTCTGTCAAGTTAATGATTATATGTAATATATTAGTCAGTCTGTCATGCTATTGTAATAAAGGTTGATTTTTATCTTGTGGATGAACAAAAAAGTCTGTTGAATGCTAGTTTAATTAGTAAGCTGAATGTAAATATCTACATTGTTGTTATTTTTTTATTGTAGGCTCACCAAGCAAGAATTGCTTCTTTATACCTGCCATTTATCTCTATATTACTAGAAAATTTCAGTTCTTTGCACTTGAAAACACCTCCTGCCACGCCACCTGCCACAGCTAAAATAGAAAAAGCCAGTACCACTTCTAAATTAACAGAGAATTTTTCCAATCCTGTAACACCAGTGCTATCTAGACGTAGTACTGTGGAACCTACTGGATCTCTCCCTGCTTCTGCTAGAAATAGAGATTCAAATTTCCTTTCTATAATAGCTGGGCAAGGTATGTCTCAGAAAGTACATTCAGATGATAATCATGTCATTCCTCACACAATATAAAAGATTATCTTGTTTTGACATGGAATATTTTGGGGTATGATCCTGTATAATCACCTTTTTAGCACTTCTTACCAGGATTAGTATGGTCCTTGAAAGGCCTTAGGAACTTATTTCCAGTTTCTGTTTTCAAGGCCCTTAAATTTTTTTTTTTTAAGTCTAAATTTTTACATTTAAGGACCTTCCCTCTTTTTGTCTACCCCCTTGGTCCTTAAAAAGTATGTATTTTCTAATTGAAGAATACAAGAAACTTCATTTTATGACTGACAACGATTGACACTAGAAAAATGCAGATGATACTCTAGCGTATGTGTGTGTCATTTTTTGTATTATTATTCAGGCTTTTTTATAATCCCTCTAACTTCCCTACTCCAAGATATAATATATAAGTGCCTATGATATATATATATATATATATATATATATATATATATATATATATGTGTGTGTGTGTGTTAAGAATTAATTAGAAAAAGAATAATAATTAAACAATTTACAGGGGGGCTTCAGAAAAATCTAATTTCTAGCATTAAATATCATTATTTATCGTATTTCAAAATGCACCAATTCTCAATCCTAAGGAAGGGAAATTCCCATTTTGAGGAGAATCTAAAAATAGTATCAAACTTCGTCATACCCCGGCCTCATCTTCGGTGCAACGTCATGCAGCCGTCATGAGCGCATGCGCTATTGCATTAGATGGTTTGAAACAAAGAGTTTTTAAGGCAGAGAGGGATTGATTTTCTATCGGGTTGGTCACGCATCACGAGGATCAAGATGATGGCTTGGCAGATAATTAATATGGATTGAATTGAGGTAGTTTAACATTTGAAAATAAACTCTTGGGTGTATTTTAATTGTAGTTCTTTACCACAGACCTTTATTCACTGACTGCTATTTAGAATAATAATTATTATTTAGGGGAAAAGTTAAGATGGAGTAATGTGATATAAGACACCATGTCACAAGCCGGTAAATAATAAGCTCTTTGTCATATATATATATATTTATAATTATAAATTTAGTTAATTGGAGTGAAAACAAAACTGATTGCAACCTGTAGATGCAATTTAAAAACATGATTATAATACGAATTTTTAAAGTTGATTATTTCATTAGAAAATTATCTTAATGTGGAGTGTGTTTGTGTGTGACCATTTTTAATTGGCTATCAAGTGAATTTAAAATCATCTTTAAGGTCCTTAAAAATGCTATCACAGGTCCTTTAAAAAGTCCTTTAGAACTCCTTATTTTTTATATTTAAAAATCAGTACAAACCCTTCTAACCCCTTAAATTAGCAATGTAAAAATATTACCTGCATGATGGCTGAAGGGCTAGGGCACTAGCATTTATTACTGGAGTCTATTTTATTTGTTGGCATGGATGTTTGTTGCTGTTCAGATTTGGCTCTAAACTGATTTAATTCTTTATTTAATTAGCCCTTACATAGCAAAAACAACCATAGTTCTCTAAATCAGTCAGCAAACCAAATAGTGAAAAATATTAAATGTAGAACAGATACAGACAAGTACCTTCAAAAACACAATGCAATCAAGTGCTCTTCATTTACTAGAGGAATAGTAGATAAATAATAGAAAATTGTGTTTATCTTCCCTGTCATTAGATATTTTAAAAAATTTTGTTTTTCAGTTTAGAGTTTGAGAATTGTTTTCTGGATTTATGGTGAAATATAATGTTAGTAAAATTCTGGTTCCTTTCTTTCCTTTCCTGTAAATCTACGGTAAAACAACCTAGCACCTGAAATATTAAGAAGTCTAACAAAGTAGACCTATAACGTTCTAATTTTTGAGGTCATGTATAAAAGTAACAAGGTTCTTTATTTTTAAATTTAAAATGAATAGGCTATTATTTATTAATTTTAGTAAAAAATGTTTGCACTTAAAACATTCATTTTTAAAAAATTTTTTGCAGGTCTATATAAGTAAAAAATATGTTTGTTTTAATAATTATTGTGTTTTATATTGGAGTAATGTTAATAAAATGTCCTGTGTTATCAGCTGTATTCAGTAAAATCCATATTGTTCTATTTCTTGGGGGAAAACTTAATGCGCTCCATTAAGTATTCTCCCTATTTTGTTCTATTAATTTGCAAAATTATGTTAAAAGAAAGGGGAAAAAACTTGTTTTTTCTTCTTTATTCATGCTAGACAATTGCATAATTGTTCTTTTTTGGAGTTTGGTATTCTGAAATATTTTTAGTGCTTTTTATTGATTGCTGAATGGCAAAATTTGTTTATCAAATCTACTCTTTTTCAGTGCAAATTCAGCCATCTGTTACTTTTGCCAATGGATCTTGCAATTCAATTGATAGCAATGCTTCTAATCCATCCACTTTATCTGAAAAAAGTAAAGAAAGTGAAATTCCAGGGAAAGAAAAAGATGGAACTGAGAGCTTAGAAGATTATAAATGCCACACAAGGTTAGCATCTAAAATAAATTATATTTGATTATAAGCTAATGAAAGTTATGATTAACACATTGCTTAAATTGACTAAATTATGTGTTAAGATATCAGGAATTTAGATCCTGTGACCTTCAATGGCAAGTTGCAAAGTGGGGACAGCTTATGAACAATTTCCCAATTTATTAGAAAAGCAATCAGATTGTTTGAAACTATGTTAATATTCCTCTATTTCAATGACATTAGTTGAAATAACCCAGTTTATGAATTTAATTTAATGTAGAATTGTGTAGAAAACCTAAATTTTGGACACCTGGAGATCTCTCCTTGTAAATCTTTAAATTCCATTTTTGAGAAAATGATAAATTTCTGAAACTAATTTTGTTAGTATTAATTTGCATGCTGGAAATGAGTTCACTATTAAAGATTCTACAAAATGTCTTTTAGGATAAACGTTAGTTAACTTTTTTCTGAAAGTTTTTCTTTTCTTTAGTATTTCTTTAAACTAAAAGATTTGTGTTGTCTGTAAGCCAATCTAAAGAAGTTTCAGATCTTTAAGTCTTGGTTTAGAGTATTTGTTAGTTGTCTTAGTATGTTCACTAGTACATAATACATTCTCAAAACCTCTAATATGGAAGATATTTTTATGAAAGGAACATTGCTCTTCAGTTATCTATATTTATAAAACAGTTCCGTAACTGACTGATTGACTAACAGATAACGCACAGACCAAACCACTGGACCTAAAGGTCTGAAATTTTGCATGGTGATTTGTTTTATAGTGTAGGGGGCACTAAGAAAGATTAAAAAAAAATTCTTCTTAGATTTTTTTTAATTGAATTAAGCTGTTTTTGTAGCATTCTTTAAAGTTTGTATTTAAAATAATAATTTGAGGGTTATAAAATTTATATCACAAGTAAGATCATAAAAAAAAATCATTTAAAATGAAATCTTTTTTGAATCTTTACCTCCGTTTTCTGATTTTTGATGAAATTTTAAAGATCAATTTTTAGGATTTTTTTTTTTTAATGCTGATCACGTGGTTTCTTTTCTTTTTGTGATACTTTAAATTAATTTTGTGTCACGTGCATAACAACGAAATAAGTTGACAAAAAGAAAATATTGAAATACGGTAAAAGATAAAATGTAACCACTAGGCTAATTGAGATGGAAGTTTTTTAAGAATTTAATTCAAATTAATATGTTTTATGATATTAAACATACAAATTAATTGCATTCATTGACCATTATATATAATTTGAACATTTTCTTCTACATCATTTTGTCTATAAAGATATCCATTACGATTTTTTTATACATTTTTTTTTTGGCATTAATTGCATACATTGACCATTGTATTTAATTTGAATGTACTCTGTAGTGAAGCATGGATATTCAGCTAGTATTACTATATACGCTTATAAAACTTGCCTTGTGTTCAAAGGTTATAACAAGCTGTTAGAACCAAAAAGCTTTAATTACTATGAAGTACAAGCCACGGTTATTTTCAAAATCTCTCATCATCCCATTTAATTTATAGAAAGTAAAATTTTTCTTTATATGGTGTTTTTAAGAAATTGCTAATTTTAGTAACTCTGCATTTAGTAACTGCCGCATTAGCAAGAAAAAAAATATTTTTTTGTCTATTTTGTTGTTATGCCATGATGCAAAATTAGTTTAAAGTATCAAAAAAAGAAAAGAAACCATGTGATCAGCATTTAATAAATTAAATTCTAAAAATTAATCTTTAAAAATTCACCAAAAGTCAGAAAATGGAGGTAAAGATTCGTAAAAGATTTCATTTTGAAGGAATTTTTATGATCTTTCTCGTGATATAAATTTTATAACCCTCAGATTATTATTTTAAATGCAAACTTTAAAGAATGTTACAAAAACAGCTTAAAAATTCAATTTTAAAAAATCTAAGAAGAATTTTTCGAAAATCTTTCTTCGTGCCCCTTACACTATAAGTAGAATCGCCATACAAAATTTCAGCCCTTTAGGTCCAGCAGTTTTGTCTGTGCGTTATCTGTCAGTCAGTTAGTTACGGAACTGTTTTATATATATAGATCACATATTTAATTCATGTCTATTTATTTTTACACAAATGTTATAATTTAATTGGCAATAATGAAATGTTACAATAGCTTTGAACAAAAATATCCGTTGATACTGTGCAAACTTGTTCTAACATAATTCAGGAATGAAACGTCATTGCGGGATGAAAATAGGCACATTCATCCTGATTTTCCAAGCACTTTAAACCATGTAAATTTCATCAAGGTAGAGGTCACGGTTCTTGAGTTTTTATGACTCACACACACATACACACACAACCCATTTCCTGTTTCTGCTTTATATATAAGATGTGCTCTTCTTAATTCACAGCTGGAGATGATAAAAGAAGGCCATTAAAAATGAATAGTTAAAAATAAGAGTTTTGGCTTGAGTGTTTTAATTTATGATCGTTTATTATAAGTCAAGTGTTCTGTGTAGTGTGATATTTTAGCAATTTGTATTTTTCTGATTACTGTTATTTTTCATCAAATAAAGTAATAGAAAATAAGTTTTTGAAATCAAGTTTTCATTTTTTTCCCTCAGGTCACAATCTTTTCCATTCTCTAGTTCTTCAAGTATGTTACATTTTGATAAAATGGACTCAGCTGAAATGAAAGATTTATTAGTATGTTTTTTGTACATAGTCAAGCATGTAAATGAAGGTAAGTTCTTGTGTATAGCATGTAATTAATAATCTGTAGAGAAAACAGGATCAACCAAACCATTAGAATTATTTACTTAGTATGATGTTGATCATCTTCTCAAAACAGATGTCTTTCAGCACCTGCAAGTTAACATGTGTAGAGTGATGCATTACAAACCTGCTTTCAAAATTCAAACAAATTTTAGGTCAGAATCACATCAAGCTGATTTGATTACTATTGCATTAGTGGTAATCTTTGTCAGATTCCCATATGGTCCTAGTATTGTGCTATGGATCACTATCATATTGATAAAATAAAGTTTTTCATATCCATTAGAGAGGAAGTCTGTCATCACTTAAAGGGTTGTGCATCTTTGCAACATTGATCAAGTTGGTGATTCTTCATTTAGAGTTTTGCCCACATAAAGGATAAGGTCGAAACATTCCCTTAGAAAACATTGCACAAAAAGTCGTGATCCCTCTGTCTACCTGTTTCTTTTTTAGGATAAATGATTAGTTTTCATTTGGTAAACATGAACACAGTTCATATAACATAATAGGAATTAGGGTTCATCAGATTAGGTGAATCCTGTCCATTCCTAAACCTCAATTTAAGAATTGGTCCAATTTTCATGCTCATATGTTTTCTGCAACTATTATTAGTAATGAAAAGAAATAATATTGGCACATTACAAGGTCAGTGACTCTTACAATATTATATTCAGGAGTTTCACTAAACAGATTTAGGCTGCTATATGTCCCTTTGTGCTTTAAACAAGACAAGACAGCATACCATAATTTCTTTCATTAGTGAATCTTAGCTGGCCCATATCTTGCTGATGGTTTTGAGTTTCCACAAATTTGTCCTTTGCATGATAAACTCCATCTATTAATATACACAAACAGAGCCTATTGTTAGCTTCATTTTCAGGAATGCTATGACTAATAGATCATTTAATAGCTGTTTTTGAAATCAATTTAATCCTCAGTTATGCTCATTTGTGATGTGAACCAAAATGAAGTTAATCTTACAGCCTAAATGTCAGCTATTGTGTAGCTACTAGCTGAATACCCGTGCTTCGCTACAGAGTACATTTAAATTAAATACAACAGTCAATGTATGCAATTAATGCAAAAATATATATATATGTTTATAATAAATACAATGGTCAATGTATGCAATAAATGCCAATCAAAATATATATTTATATTTATAAAAAAATTGTAACAAATATTTTTATAGACAATATGATGTAGAAGAAAATAATCAAATTAATAGAACATACTAAAGAATATAGTACAGTTTGAGGACCATTTCTTTTACTGTATTTTAATATTCTTTTGGATAATGTCCAATCTGCCACATTAGCAAGAAAAAAAATTTTTTCTTTGTCTATTTCGTTCTTATACACATGACGCAAAATTAGTTCAAAGTATCACAAAAAGAAAAGAAACTTGATCAGCATTTAATAAATTAAATTCTAAAAATGAATCTTTAAAAATTCACTAAAAATCAGAAAATGGAGGTAAAGATTTGAAAAAGATTTCATTTTAAGGGAATTTTTATGATCTTTCTCGTGATATAAATTTTATAACCCTCAGATTATTATTTTAAATGCAAACTTTAAAAAAGTTACAAAAGCAGCTTAAAAATTTAATTTTAAAAAAATCTAAGAAGAATTTTTCAAAAATCTTTTTAGTGAACCCCTACACTATAAGAAGAATGGCCATTTAAAATTTCAGCCATTTAGGTCCAGCGGTTTGGTCTGTGCATTATCTGTCAGTCAGTCAGTTATGGAACTGTTTTATATATATAGACTATACAAAAGTTAGATTTTCTTGACACATGTTATTGTTTATCATAAGAGGTTGTTCCTTTCATAGTTTGTAGGTTATGCTAATGCTCTTACTGATTAGCATAATTTAAATTTTTTAATCACTGAAAATAAATTTGTGTGCTTTAATAATTTCAGAACTTCTTATTGGGTGGTGGCAACATTGCAGTGAATATGATATTCTTGACTTTTTTCAGATATTAGAGTAAGTATTATTTTTTTTTTTTTAATGTTGAAAATGCAGAAAAAATTTTTTATGTGATTATTCTTTTATGTGTTTATGCTTGCCATCTGTATGTTAATTGAAATCTCAATATATATTCACTACATATGTGAGAGAAAATATTTTCGGTATTTGAGAAAAAAGTTAATTTGGTTGACCTAGTCACCAACCATTTCTCATTGTACAGTATATAATTAAATAATAGTGTTAATTAAACAGTTGTTTTAAAAATGCAATAAAATAAATGGAATATATATTTAATTCTATGATATGACAGTTTGGATGTCACATTTATTTTTCTTTCAATAGCTACAGCTTTCTTTCTAAGATGATGCAATAAATTTTAACCTTGTAACACCTCATTAATGTTTTTTTTCAAATGCTTAAATGTAGTGAAAAATAAAATCTCTCTCATAAAACTATGTTAGTGTTAGTTAAAATTTGAAACTGGTTGAGTATGTAAAACATCTATTGAGTATGTGTCAATTTTATTTTACAGGTTATGCCTTCATCAGTTTAAATACATGGGAAAGAAAAATATAAAGTAAGAAATATTTACTTATCTCACACAGTAGTACAGTGGAGCCCCGATAATCCGAAATGATTGGGACCAGACCCTTTTCGAATTAAGCAAAATCATTCTTAAAATAAACTTAAATTACATAATAACGTGTGATTACACAGTTTATTTTATAAGGTCTGTCTAAACATAACCAAATCTCGGGACAAAATGGATGATAAGAGAGTGGAATGCTGCTTAGTACAGTACAGTAGAGTGTAAGTTGTTCTAACAATACGTCACAATGCTTGACAGTTGGAGAGGTGCGTCATTACTGTTAGTGTCAGTTTAGCATTAGCATAAACATGTGTTATTTATTCTAATGTGTCCTACTTTATTATACTACTGTTGTCTAACTTAGAATTTTCCTGTAATTTTCAGAAATATACTTTATATTACTTAGTATCACTGTATTTTTATTGTAACCTTAGTTCTTTTTGACTGTTGGTTTCGGATTACCGAAGTTCAGATTATCGGGACTCCACTGTATTTACCTTTATTACTTTTATCCTGTGACATTTTAGCAATGTTTCTATCCCTATGAGTGTGTTTGCACATGCACGTATGCAGACATGTGTGTACCTTTGCTATTTTTTGCTAATAAAGCTTGAATTTTTATTTGAAATCATTTCTACTTTATGTTGTCTGTAAGGTTTTTTATTTCATTAATTTGTTATTGTTGCTGCAGGCTACTTATTAAAATTTATTTTATACTAAATGGAAGTTTACATCATTTTTATGATTTTTCATTATTTTCAATAGGAGTCAACACCCTGCCATGTTCCAGCCAAAATCAATGACATTACCAGCTAGAACCCCTCCTCCTGCTTTTACACAACGTTGTAACAGCACTTATAGTGAAGCTGGTGCTCACACAGTTTGTAAGTTATTTGATTTAATATTCTGTGAATCTCCTTTATAATCTCTCTAGGTTATATATGTTTAGGTACTAGCTGAATACCCGTGCTTCGCTGGAGAGTACATTCAAATTAAATACAACAGTCAATGTATGGTATCAATTTGCATGTTTAATATCCATAAAACATACTAATTTGGACTAAATGCTTAAAATTTCCATCTCAATAAGTCTAGTGGTTGAATTTTATTCTTTACCGTATTTTAATATTTTTTTTGTAAATTTATTTCGTTGTTATGCTCATGACGCAAAATTAATTTAAAGTATTACATAAAGAAAATAAACCACATGATCAGCATTTAATAAATTAAATTCTAAAAATTAAATTTTAAAAATTCTCCAAAAATCAGAAAATGACAGTAAAGATTCGAAAAAGATTTCATTTTTAAGGAATTTTTATGATCTTCCTTGTGATGTAAATTTTATAATGCAAATTTTAAAGAATGTTACAAAATTAACTTAAAAATTTAATTTTAAAAAAATCTAAGAAGGATTTTTCAAAAATCTTTCTTTGTGCACCCCTACACTATAAGAAGAATCACTGTGCAAAATTTCAGCCCTTTTAGGTCCAGCGGTTTGGACTTGCGTTATCTGTCACTCAGTCCGTCACGGAAATGTTTTATATAGATAGATTATGAATTTTTAATATGTATTGTTATAGCTGAAAAGGGGATATAAGTTACATGGTTACAGATTACAAACAAATGGCCACAAATTTCAAGCAAAGCTTACTGAGTATTTTATGTTTAAGCTTATTTATCTTTTAATTCTTATTGTGTAGAGAAATATGCTTAAGAACTAAAGCAGTTTAGTTCTTAAGAGTTTCTTTGTTTAGTATCATTTTTATGCTGAACTTGTAAGCCAATAAGAAAAGATTTTTAATTTCACATACTCATCTAGGGTAGGCATATAATTATTTGCACCAACAGGAAAACTTAGGAGTCTACAGAGACTTTAATAGGAGCAACATAAAAACAAGTAGAAGTATAATGCAGATTACCTATTGTTGACTGTAAAAATAAACTTTTAAAATATTAGGAACCTCTGGAAACAGTACAGCAGAGTGTAGAATTAAAAAACTTTTTAGTTAAAAAAAAATTAAAATAAACCATTAGAAGCCTGAGAGTGAAGTGATGTTTTTAGTGTTTGATATGTGACTTCTCACTTTGATTTATTTATCTTCACAGATGCTAGTACAATTTTGCTTGATCTGAAAATGTGTTGGAACAAAGCTTTTATGTTATTTATTAAATACAGCGTATAATGTGGTACAATGAAGTTCTAATCTGTTTTAGGGGGGGGGGGGGGCAGAACCTTCTGTGGATTAATTTTAAACTTATTTTAACATATTTTCCATCTGTAATATGTTATCTCTCTTTATTATTATTACAGTTGAACCCAGTTATAACAAACTTCAAGGGGCCAATGGTTTTGTTAGCTTTATCTGGTGGTTCACTATATCCAAACCGTTAAGGAAAATGCTAGAGTTCACAAAACGTATAACTCATTAGTTGCAATGTGTATTCAATAATGATGTTTTAAAAAAAAATGTTAAAATCTATTGAAAATGATCATTGATTAATTAAATAGACTAAAATTGATTAAATTAAACTGACACAATACTAATTAAATTACGTACAATAGTAAAATGGCAGGACCAAAATTTTTGTTCGTTATATACTGGGTTCACTATAACGGGGTTCGACTGTATTATTATTTTGTGCTAAACCTTGAATGTTGGTAAACATTTTTTCTTATCTTATCATTTGTATGTTAATTTTATATTTTGAAAGACCTCTTTTCAGGGTTTCTCTTTTTACCCTTTAAATAATAATTAATGTGTTATGTGTTTGTGATTTCTGTATTTTAATTTGTGTTTAGGGTGAGATTTGTTTTTTTTTCCAGTAACCATGTAAATATATTTTTAAACTTGCAATTCATCACTGTCTTATAATAATATATGATATTCAAGTTTTCTGCTATTTAAAACTTTTAAAGTAGAAATCAAATATCTAGCTGTTTTTTTGTTCCACTTCTTCCAAGTTACAGTGTGTCATTATAAGATTTTATTTATACAACAGAGTTCTGTTGAAATGGTTAAAAGAAATAAGAAATTTTAATTGGAAATAAATCTATATTTTTAGTAATTTATTTAAACTTTTACATCTGAATAAATCTGTGATATTGCATTTATCTGTTAACTAGGATATTTTTAACTATATCTGTTTGAATCTTTAATAATTAGGATGTATTATTTTAATACTGCTTTACACCCTTTTGCACTGATTTGAAGCTTGATGAAAAATTTTCTTTCATTATAGCACCATCTGAGGCTGATACATTTTACAGAGCGTTGTTAGAAGCTAATATGGCTACAGAAGTTGGGCTAATTGCTCTAGATGTCCTTGGTCTGTATTCTTTGCATTTAAAGGAACAGTTGTTATATAGAGATGGAGATAATCCTTTAATGAGAAAAATATTCGACATATATTTATCATTTTTACAAGTTGGACAGTCAGAAAAAATGTTCAGGCATTTATTTGCTGCATTAAGAGCTTTTATAAACAAGGTATTTAATTTGATTATTCTTTCTTTTTGTGTGTTTTAGATTTTATTCTGTGCTATATTAATTATATATTTTTACAGTTTCCAGTTGCCTTATTCCAAGGAAATGCTATTTTGTGTGGAAAATTGTGTTTTGAAGTGAGTTTTTAATTTTTATATGATTTGTTTTTTGTACTGATTGTTAATAATATTTCATTAAAATTCCAAATATGTTTTAGATTATAGTAACTACTGTATCTGTGACAACTATGCAAAAGTTTTATGTTAAGTAGTATTTTGTAAGATCATTTAATTCACTGGATAATAAATTTTATTTTATAGCTCTTGAGATGCTGTAACTCAAAACTTCAGACTGTACGGAATGAAGCATGTGCTCTTTTATACCTTTTGATGCGAAGCAATTTTGAATTCTCTGGGCGAAAAGAGCTTACACGTGTTCATCTGCAGGTATAACTGCTGATAAAATTCTATGATTATAGATATAACATGTATGATATATCTATAATCATAGAATTATTATTGATGTTTATTGATTAAATAATGCAATTATTTAATGCATAATTAATTTCAATTGTATAAAAATGTTAGACTTTTACAATTAATATGATAAGCATCACACAAAATGCTTAGTTCAATTATTATAGTTGAGTTTAGTCTCTGAATATTTTTAAGATGTCATAAGGAACTATAATAATTTATTTTTCCCAGAGGCAAATAAGATATCTACAGCAGTTTGAGTGTTTACTAATGGTCACTTTAGGTTTCTCCAATGTGTCTGTATTGATTGGTGGTTTTTTTTATCCCTGTATCAGTTTTTCCTGTTGAAAATAGACTTGCAAACTTATGCAAAATCAATTTTTAAATTTTTCTAAAATCGAGGTAAGTTTTTAAAGTTTACTGTTTGTGGAGGGGGGGGGGGGGTCTTCATGAAATCACTTAGTGATCTTAATTTGTCAGCTGAGTATTTTTTTAGGCATTAATTCTACCTGGAAATTGTGAAATGTTATTTTTTGAGCTGTTTATTTTTTATTTTAATATATACATTTTAATACTGAATAAATAAATATTCCTCTTAATTTCATTTGAATTTCTTGTATTTCAGCTTATTGTTTCAGTATCACGTCTTTTGGGTGATGTGGTTGGTTTAAATAATGCTAGGCTTCAGGAAAGCCTTTCTGTCATCAACAATTATGCTAACAGTGATAAGGCCATGCAAAACACCGGTAAGTTTGTCTTTTCTCTTTCTTTTAATCACTCTAAAAAAGAATAATTAGTAAATGTGAGTTATGAAGCTGTTAAAACATTTAAGAATCTTTCAAATAAGTAAAATGTAAATTATTTGTACTAATTTGTTACACAGGTTTGGAAATCCCTTATCCAAAACTCCAAAATTTAAAATTTTTTAGTGCAGGCATGTCACAAGTAGAAATTTATTTCTAGGCTTCACTTATATTTGTTATGTCAACGCAATGTTATTTTTTCCCTTCTGTTGAGTACTTGTACGTGAATAAATATTTGATAAATGACTGTCAGTATTTAGCATATTGATGTAGCTATTAATATAGCATACAATATTTAGCATATGTTTTTACTGATTTTTTATTTATTTATTTATTTATTTTTTAACAAGTTTTTCCATCTGAAGTAAAAGATTTAACTAAACGAATACGAACTGTGTTGATGGCGACTATGCAAATGAAAGAACATGAGAATGATCCTGAAATGTTGGTAGATTTGCAGTATCAGCTTGCTACAAGTTATGCATCTACACCTGCTTTACGTAAAACATGGCTTGAAAGTATGGCAAGGAATCATTTAAAGAATGGAGACAACTCTGAAGTAATATAATTTTCTACTTAAACTCTACAAGTTTTTAACATGAATTATAATACCTATTGGTTTATTTATTGATTATAAAATAAAATTATTAATTTTTGATGGCTATCTTAGTAGAAAATGTTTTTATAAAATTCAAAGCATGCATATTATGTGATGTTTTATTTTTATATCTTTTTTTATGATGTTATCTGCTTTTAATTTGCTGAATACTAAGGCAGCTTGAACTAACAGCAGCCATTGGGGGGGGGGGGTTATTGGGGTCTTGGGTTTTATGCTAGACCAGTGATTCTCAACCTTTTTAAAGCCGCCGCCCCCCTATGGGCCAGAAAATTTCTCAACGCCCTCCCCCCCCCCTTTTTGGGAAATTTCTGTAATTTAGAGTATGAGGAGGGGGGGGGCTGTTACAGAACTTTAAAAGGCAAAAATTTTGGGTAATTTATTTCAGTAGATTTACACACCAAATTTGTTTGATTTAACTCGATAATTTTGCTCTAGTAGGCAATTGCATTCCTTTTATTAAAATAAAATGAGTAAGGCAAAAAAAAAGGTTAAATGCTCTTTTATGTTTAATAATTATTTATTCTTAATTAGATAATTAAAAAAAGAACTGCAAAAGAATTACACTAAAAGAATAATAGCAATGAAGCAATCAAGTATGTCAGTGGGACTTCCAGGCCCACTGACATACTTGATTATGACTTCATGACCCATTGAGGGACTTCCAGGGACAAAATATCCTCAAAACGCTCAGAAAAGTCCTTGTGCAGAGACTCGAGGTGTTGACAGTAAACTTGTGTTTCATGGAAGGGGATTTCACTGCTCTTATGCAGATCCGACAAGATTGGAAATTGGCTGAACTCGTTGCGACCAAAATTCTGCTTCCACAAAGTGAGTTATTTTAGGCAGAAATGACAGATTTTGTTGTGATCAAATTGAGCTCTTCGCTTTGAAGCTGCAAATTAATTCCATTGAATTTTGTGAATAAATCGGTCGCGTAAACAACACCAATCTTAAATTGTAGCAATCTATCTCTCAGAGCTACATCTTTCATTTCGAGGAACTCAAGTACAGAGTCGAAAAGATTCCAGAACCTATTGAGGCAGGCGCCTTTGGAGAGCCAGCGAACCTCGGTGTGTAGAGCAAGCGATCGAATTCTTCATCGTTGTCCTTACACAGCTGCCCGAATAATCGATCGTTGAGAGCATTACTGCGAATTTTGTTCACAGCAGAGATGACATATTGTAATGACCGATGCAAACTGTCGATGAGGTTTTTTGCAACTAAATGCTATCTATGAATCACGCAGTGAACAGCTAAAATACCTGGTACATCTTTCTTCAAAAGGGTAATTAACCCACGAAATCGACCCACCATTGCAGAAGCTCCATCGGTGGCAACCGACATAATGTTCGAAGGAGGAATATTTTTCTCTTTAAAATAATCTTTGACGGTATTAAAAATAGATTCACTTTTAGTATATGAAATCAGGCTTCTTGCAAAAAGCATCTCTTGAATAATTTTTCCTTCCTTCATAAACCGGACGTACGCTAACAGTCAAGCCTCATTAGTACTTGGCAAGGTTAATTCATCAACCTGAAGAGAAAATTCGGTGGGTATCAAAAGTTTGCATAAGGAAGCTTCAACATCTTCAGCCATCTCATCAATTCGTCGTCGCACTGTATCATTGCTTAATGGGACATTTTTTATAACATTGGATGCGGATGGATGGTGCAAAACCGTTTCTAAAATTTCCTTGACAGCCGGCAGTATCAACTCTTCACCGATGGTATGAGCTTTCCCCGATTTAGCAATTAATTTTGATATACTATTATAAGAGGCTATCAAACCATCGACACATTTTTTTGATGAGGTTGCTAGTAAGCCTGAGATAGACGGTACCTTCAGAAACTTGTCCCTGATGTTCGTGAAAAATGACAAATCTTTATTTTGTTTGTCAGGATGAATTTTTTGCAGATACTCCTGCAAACGAGACGGTTTCATTGCCTCATTAGATAACACTTTGTTACAAAGTAAACACATGGTTAGTTGCGAGTTCGACGGCGAAGGAACAAATCCGAACTTTAAGTACGTGGAATTGTATTGACGACACTTCTTTTTATTAACCAACATCGTTGGCGGCAACAAAATATGATGAGGGAAAGATAACTATTTCTCAAAATTAATAATTCATGATTACGATAAAGAACTAATAAGCGTTCTTACCTAGCCGACTGGACAAATAAACAATGAAAGTAAATCGAAACTGAGGGAAAAAACAGAAATAAAGCGAACGAAAAGCATACCAAGAAACACGGGTCAAATGAAACACTCTTAATGAAATGAAACATTCATAAAGCGCTCAACACATGTGCTGCGATGCGCGCGAAAACAGCTGACGCATATGCTGTGCTGGTTGGGATCGGAGATGAATCCTAGTGTAGTTCTTCAAGTTCATTCTACCTAGAATACAAATTCGTCTCACCATTAGAATTGCGTGAGGGGGAGCCGTTGCGTAAGTTCGTTTTATTGCTGGTACAAATGGTGTAAACCGGATAATCGATTTAATAAATGTTTTTGGGAGTTTTAAAATTAAGTTCAAAGGCCAAAACATGCTCATCGCCCCCTACCGCCCAAAACATACCCATCGCCCCCCTACAGCCCAAAACCAGTTCACCGCCCCTCAGCATCCTCCCACTGCCCCCAGGGGGGCGATACCGCCCCCGTTGAGAACCAATGTGCTAGACTCATGTATTAATTGATATCTTAACACTAGGGGACCTAGCTTGGTCCTCTAGGCTTTATGGGTTTGCGGTATCTCCTGCCTCTGGACTCATAGGACAAGGTTCCATGTGAATTAGCACAGTATATACACTCTCATTTATAATTAATCCTGAAGAGTTAATACTTTCAAGTATGTTGTTTATATGCCTAAATATTAAATAAAATATTCTACAACTATAAATTTTTTTTTTAATTATTATTATTATTCCTATGGCTTTATTTCGAAAATTAATCCATATAGACCGCTTGCAAACTGCGTGCGTTCCTTTATTTTATATTTTCCTTTATTGTGTAAAGTCTAGAATAAAGGAAGATATTTCTTTATTAAAAGTTCAAATCTTCATAAATAGATAAAGCATGCTCTTTAAATGTGTAAAATAGTTTTAAGAAAATTTCTGTTAGTGATAAGTATATTTAAGATAAGTGCAAAGTATAATTTCACCATGTGTGTTATCATATAGATTTTTTTTTACTGCTGTAGAAAATTGAATCACTAACAAAATGAAATCAGCAGAATACTTTCATTGAAAGCCTTTCTTTGAATTTTGTATGTTATTGCAAAAGATGTATTAAAAGGCAATCAACTTGAGGTCATTTCACAATTTTTATATTGATTTTTAGTTTGTTTATTGAGCTTAATGAGGTTTATAAATTACACCCACAATAACAAAGCCTTCTCTCCTCATAAATATTTTACTACCATGCTTTTTGATTTGTAATTAATTTTAATTTTAAATATTGTTTCTATTAAAATTATTGTTGTATGCAATGTGAGAATATATTTTCAATAAAAAATGTATACTTAGCAATTAGAATTTAGTGGAAGTCTGAGTAAGGTGTAAAATTGTTTATATTTATGTATATGATTATTTTACCACTGTTCAAGCATATATGCTATACTGTAGAATGAAATTGTTACTAGTTGAAGTCTGTTGTAATGCTAATATACTAAATTTATATAGGCTGCTCATTGCTACATTCATATTGCTGCTATGGAAGCTGAATATTTAAAGCAGAAATGTAAGTAGTTTCTTTTTGCTGTTTAATGTCTTTAATACAGAAGGTCGTTCACACTTTATGGAAACAATTTTGTAATTTATTTTTGTTATTTGATACTGTCTGATACTGTTTTCTTTTTATTGGAATGTAAAATAAAAGTTTTATTTTGAAAATGGCTCCTAAAATTGATAGATGGCTCGAAGGTTACGTAACTGCTCTTTCCGAGAAGAAATAAATATTTCTTATGATGATTATTTATTATTTCTTATGATGATTTCTTATGATATGAATATTTAATATTCATATCAATAAATTATAAAACAGTGTAAAAATCACAGTTATGGCATTTCAAAATAAAAGTATTTATAATAGACTTTTTTCCTTTCAAATTTAATATAACTGAAAGTAAAAATGAAAACATGACTGCGAAACCTCATCCTAAGACTGTTCGAACACAGGTTAATATCAAGAAAGTGAAGACTCTGATCCTAAAAGAAAGTCCACCGACTCAAAGATCCATTGCAACCAAACTAGGAATGTCTTCTGGCACTATAAGTAAAATCAGTCATAACGATTTGAAGTTAAAAATGTGGTTTAAGCCTAAAGTTCATCTGCTTTTGCCAAAGCATATTGCTAAAAGAAAAACAAATTGTAGAAAATTATATGAAAAACACCTAGCTGCTTAAAAATGGAAATTTGTGGTAACACTCGATGAGGCATGGATGTATTTAAGTGACTGTAATAAAAAAAATCAATTTTCTATTGCTCAACTGACGAGAATGACCGTACGAAATGGTTTTGTCAGTGCACAGAAAAGTTCCCAAAGGGATTCATGATAGTTGCAGGATTGTGTTACAGTGGCAAATTAAAAATCAAAAAAGTCTCAAGTAAAGCCAAAATTAATTCAATCTACTATCAGCAGAATATTTTAGAACCAATTTTTGAAGAAGAAATTGTAGTCTTATATGGAAAGGACATTGATAAAGTTGAGCTTCATATGGACAAAGTTGAGCTTCATATGGACAAAGCCTTTAGTCACACGTCTAAATCAATTGCCACTTATTTAGCAAAGGATGAGAAACAGGAATAAAGTGTATCCATTTTAATGAAATACCTGTCTTGTAATATCACCTGACACTTCTCCAATGAACTTTTGCATTTTTCGTTTATTAAAACGGATTCTTGGATGCCTTAGGAAAACGGCATCCAAGAACACTGAACGGAATTTGGAAAATGGTCCAAGAAGAATAGGGTAAAAATGACTTGAGAGTGCTAAGAAAAAGTTTACTTTCATGAAAAATTCAAGCTTGAGCTATTGTCAAGAACCATGGCTTTCAGATAGAAGCAAATAGCAGCAAAAAATACAGCATTTATTCATAAAGCTTGACTATCAAAATCGTTTCCATAAAGTTTGAACGACCTTCTGTATTTTCTTGTTATCAAGAACATTTTTAGATGAAAACCTTTTTTCTTATTTTGCTCTCTTACAAGGTATGTTTCCTCATGGATGTAGTGGGTTTAAAGCTATATCTTTAAATGTAGAGCAGGATGAATCCAATTTAAAAGAAGATTCAGGCATGCATGACATCCAGTACTCACAGGTAGGGCAATCTTTTCACTTTTTGTATGTGTGTAACAGCTTGTGTAGGAATGTTATTGCTTGCTGATCTATCTAAGAAACATATGCATGTAGAACAATGGTTCCCAACCAGTAGAAGTCTGCAGACCACTATGCCAGAAACTGATCCATGTGCGGACTACCCCCACCCCCACTGACTTGAGGGGGGAACCTTCTGTTGTATGCAAATTAATTTGTATCATATTCTAATAATAAAATAATTATGTTAAACTTTTAAAAAATTTTAATTTAACACCTGATAGTCATCGGATATATTCAGTCCATCTAGTTCAATGAGCATTGCTTTCAAAATCTCCATTTGTTTGACAATTTTTTTATATGTGGTGCCAGACCACTCTCGAGGCTCTCGCAGACCACCAGTTGGGAACCACTGATGTAGAACAATTTTCCTCTCACTTATCAAAGAAACTCATCTAAAATTCTGGATTGCTCCTGTCAAAATAAGTTTGTGTAGCAGGTTAAAAATATTTCTGTGACGGAGGTAAAAGACACTAAGTCCCAATTTATAAATTTTACAGGCAAGCTCAATGAAATCCATTTAGTGCTCTTTACCCTGATGCAATGATAGGACATGGTGCTGTTTTCAACTGGCAAGGTCTCTTCTATATAAATATTCGAGTTAGAGCTTTGCACCACTGAAATTAGTGCAAAAAATAAGAAAAAATAAAGTTGAATGGTCTACTTTTTAAAAATGGTCTTGTTCCTGTTACTTCTGGCACACAGATATTGAAATCAGTATTAGCAATCAGAGAGAATGTGCTTATCTAGTTTCCTGTAGAAAGAAACCATTTAAACCACATTTATTTATAATTTTTCTGTAAACTTTCACCTGTCTCTCTGAACTGAAAGTTCATCAATTTGAAACATCTTGACTTGAAAAAAAGAAGGGAATGTTAGAGAAAGTTGTATATGATTTTTTGAAAAAATGTGGAGCGTAATATAGCACTTAAAAAATTATATACACTATACTAAATCAGTTTCAGAGTAAAATTTCCCCTGTGTGCAGCAGATGGCAAAATTAAACTTTTTAATATATATAGATGTGGGTTATTTATCTGAAATAATTTTTGTACTATACACATGCATTTACACTCATTTGTTAAAGTTTTTTTCTTGGGGGGGGCAGAATGAATTATACTTAATATTAAATAAAATAATTACAACAGTAATATTGCCTTTTTTTAATTTTATTTTTCGAAGTATTAGGAGGAGGAACCCAAAATTTCCACATGGGATCAAAAATGTTTGGCATAAAGAGTTCAGGTGCTCATAAATTTAAAATCAGAGTAATTCCATCCTTAATTATTTTACAGATCTTATTTGTATGTAAGCAATGCATTTAACATAAATATGTAATGTATTTTATAGACATACTGCCAGTTAGTAAAGATTGTCAAAACTCTTTTTATCATAGAAAAAGTTTGTAACCTTTTACCCTATTTTTCTCCTTTTAAATTTGATGATCTGAAAACAATTTTACAATTTTTAAAATTGTTATGCTATCACCTTGCTTGAAAATGTGTGCTCTGAGGTCATCTGAACTGGAAAAGAAGTATTTTTGGCTTTGGGTTTAAAATCAAGAAATCTTCTGATATGTTGAACTTTAGGTCTAGTAAAGTCAACATGTGAAATAATGTTTCTATGCCTTATTTTGGGTAACATCCTTTCACAATTTCTTATAATATTGTTGTATCAGTTTTGAGAACTTAAAGTTAAGTTTTTCTTTCCCTAAACACATAAGAAGTTGCTTGATAAAGAATGTAAGGTAAAAGTCATGTATATGTGGGGGACCAGAAAGAAAAAAATAAAAAAGCTTATGTACGTATGGAATTACTGTTCATCCTTAAGATTTAGATTGCTAACAATATATATTGTCCCTACCCTTTTCTTCATTTATAAACTTAAACTTTCTATAAAATGTTTACATATTTGTTTTATTTTCCAGGAGACTTTAGTAAGGAGCTTAGAGAAGTGTGTGAAAATGTTAGAACAAGCTGAAAGATATGAAATTATGCCTGAAGTTTATAAGCTTATTATTCCCATCTATGAAGAGCAAAGAAATTATGAAGTATAATTATATGATGAATTCTATAACTTAAAAAATTACTTTTGAAATCAGTTATTCTAAGATTCTTTTCTTTCCTAGTCTCTTCTGCTATGTTACAAGACTCTTCACAATGCATATGCTAAAATTGTTGATGTAAATAGAACTGGTCGCAGACTGTTGGGAAAATACTATAGAGTGGCATTTTTTGGTCCTGTGAGTATAATTTATGTGCATTTTATGCCATGTTATTTTTTTTTTAACATTTATATTAAAGCACTTTGTTAATGTGAAAAAACCAATTTCTTCTGTGCAAGTAATGAATTTATCATCTTTTTTTTCCTTTTGCTGTACTCAGGCATATTTTGTGGAAGAAGCTGGAAAAGAATATATATACAAAGAACCAAAAGTGACATCTCTAGCAGAAATCTCTGAGCGTTTATATCATCTCTTCTGTGAGAAATTTGGAAAAGATGTTGTTCGCATGATTATGGATTCTAATCAGGTTGATTTCTTGTGATTGTGGATTTTTTGTAGCTGTAGAAAAGTTAATTTTGATGTATTTTTGCTTCTCCCAAACTTATTATAATTTTAATTTTAATACTGAACAACAAATATGATCTGGTTAGAAACTGTCTCTCCATTAATTGAAAATCAAAGGTTTTCAAAGCTCTTTGCTTTTAAATATACCCTTTTTTTTGTTCTGTTACTCTAGGTCAATCCTAAAGATTTAGAATCCAGGTTTGCATACATCCAAGTGACTCATGTAGTGCCTTATTTTGATGATGATGAATTACGACTCAGGCCTACTGAGTTTGAAAGAAACAACAATCTACGCAGATACATGTTTGAAACCCCATTTACAATAGACAGTAATAAAATCCGGGGTTTGCCTGAAGAACAGTGCAAAAGAAGAACTATCTTAACAAGTATGTAATCATTTTCAGTATTGTATTACAGTGGTGTCCCGATAATCTGAACTTCGATAATCCGAAAGTCTGCTTAATCTGAAACCTAAAGCTAAAAAAACTAAGGTTACAATAAAACCACAGTGATACTAAGTAATATAAAGTATATTTTTGAAAATTAAAAGAAAATTCAACATTAGACAATGTACTGAACTAATTATTACTTAACTACATTGGTTTTTCTTCTTCAGTATTTTTTATTCTTTAGTGGCCAGACTTTTGCTTAGCAATGCCTTAAAGTTAAGGCTGTCTCGTCAGCATTATATCTTTGCTGTGGTGAATAGTTTCCAGCTACAATCATGTCTGCACCTCTCCAACTGTCGAAAACTGTGACATATTGTTAGAAACACTTATTCTCTACTGTACTTGTACTAGTCAGCGTTCAACTCTTTTATCACCCATTTTGTCCCGAGATTTGGTTATTTTTAGACAGATCTTATAAAATAAACTGTGTATTCACACATAATATGTAATATTTATGTAATCGTTCATTACATGTAATATTTATGTAATCACTCGTTATATGTAATATTTATGTAATCACATGTTATTATGTAATTTAAGTTTATTTTAAGAATGATCTCCTGTAATCCAAAAAATTCATTAATCCGAAATGGGTCTGGTCCCAATCATTTCGGATTATGGGACTCCACTGTATTGTTATTTTTATCCTTTAAAATTTTGCTTGGAAAGAAAATTATTTTATTTAACAGCTTTAGGTCTGCAATTGTATCTAGCAAATCTTTATTGTTTGTTGAATTAATATATAAAGCCATATTTTTTATTAAATCCTTTCATTAATTTTGTTGATCTTGAAGTTTGTGATATTTTGTAATGAAAAACTTTTTCCTTTGTTAAAAATATGGTATTGTTAAAGTGTTTTAAAATGACAGTTTAGGTAATAACATCAATCATTATACTGATTGTTTATTATACAGAGGCTGTTCACACATTTTTTAGACGATGTATATTGTATTCACAAAACTAAATTACATAAAATTCTTGTGTTTTAAATGTTCTATTTGACATCCCTTATTCTGAACTATCTTTCGACACTGCAATTTCCAGGATAATAATGCCTTTTGAAGTGTCAGAAGAGGTATTCTATCCCATTCCTCCTGAACAGCTTTCCAGAGTCCTGTAAGGGTTTTGGGACGATGTTTGGATAATGCAGATTTTAAAAGTCCAAAAGCACAAAAATCCATAGGTGATACATCGGGAGATTTAGTAGGGATATCAGTGAAGGGTATGGCCTTGATACCAGTTTTTTGTTTCATTTCTTTTAGGAAATTTACAGTGGATTTTGATTTGTGACTGCTAGCTTTGTCCTGATGGAGTCTCACAGATTGATGGCACTGTGGGTAAAGTGATGGTATTTCATTCAGAAAAATTGACGATAAAATATGTTCCTGATGGTATTTGGAGTTAATCTTGACATTTTTTCCACTCTCTTTATTTTTAACTTGCCATTATAAGAAAAACCAGCAACAATCATGAATCCCCTAGAAAAACTTTCTTTCGGTTCTTTGAACTATGTACTTAAATTTTTTCTCCCCTTTTATGATAATAAATGGCTCTTTTTTTGTTGCAATCATTTAAATACACCCATGATTCATCTATTGTGACAATTGCTTTCCATTTTTCATTGGATAAGTGTTTCTCATATAGAATTCTGCAGCGTGTCTTGCGTTCAGCGATATGATTTGGAAGAAGACGATACACATTGCATTTTTTCGCTTTCTTAAGATTTAAATCAACATTTATCATTTTGTTTACAGTGGACACCAAGCATTTTAAGGATTTTGCAACTGTCCTTTGACTAGGGGGATTTTCTTTTAACATTAAACAACGTACCATTGCAATAGTCGAAGATGTCCGTTTTTTCCTTGGATACTTGTTTGGAAATTTTGTCCCACTTGAGGCTCCAATTTGACGTTTTTTTCCTTTCTTGTTGACGATATTACCTATCGATGCTTTAGATATCACAAAACCATGACTCTCACATCGTTTTGGGATAACGGAGTATGCATATTTCTTTTTGGAAAGAGCATAAATGTAGCCTTCGAACCACTGCTTTGTTAAAAACGCCATTTTGAATAAAAACAAAACTTTCAAGCCGCAGACTATAATTTTGACTTTTAAAAACATAGTACAATTGCAATTATTTCTTTTGCAGCAAACTAATTTTTATTACCGCTTACCAAAATCGTCTAAAAAATGTGCGAACAGCCTCTGTATTATGTTTGAGTTAAAGTATGCATTAGATATTTTATGTGTACTATTTCATTTAAAATTATCTTGTTAACCTTTGAAATGTCATTAATTAAAGTACAATTTAGTTTGCTCTAAAATAATTTATTTAAATTTATTTTAGGGCAAAATTACTTCATTTCTGACTTAAATTTTTTATGTTGATGGAGCAACATGCATTGATTTATAATTTAAATGCTGTAATATGGTGAACCTAACTTAACTTTTTCCCCAGCTTTATATTCATTTCCATATGTGAAGAAACGTATTCCTGTGTTTTCTAAGTCTGTTCAAATTTTGAGCCCCATTGAAGTTGCTATTGATGAAATGCAAGCTCGAATTGCTGAACTGGAGGAAGTAGTGCGGATGCAACCAACTGATCTGAAAAAACTACAACTGAAATTGCAAGGAAGTATTAGTGTCCAGGTATGTTTAATTTTATTCAAATGTTTATTAGTAGTCCCTTTTCTTTCTAGGTAGAGGAGAATATAGTTAGCATAGGCCCTATGGTTTTCTTATTGGGATTCACTTATCTGATCTCTTGCAGAAAAGTTCTATTTTTTAATGTTATTGTGTCCTCTGACTTTTGAATGACATATATAAAGTATGTGTAGGAGAATTTTTGAATAAGCAAAGCTAGTTTTTTTAGAGCAAAGTATTTTTGAATGACAAACTAGTTTAAGAGTAAATTCTGAGATTTTCAAAATCATCTCAGTTTGATATTATTTACTAAACATACTTTAATGAATGACCACAGAAGATAAGTTGTACTAAAGTGTTTATTACTTATCACTAAATGAAGTAATGTTCTTTGCCATATGTTTCACTTTGGCAAATTATATAAATCAAGATTTTTTTTTATGTATCTGTATAATGCTACCTTCTTGTTTTTCAATTCATAGGTTTTTCATAGGCTGACTGTTACCTAAGAATTTTATAATTTGTCATCTGTTTTGGATAATTTTGAGTTTTGATGAAGTATTTTTGAATTATTATTTTTAATTTTTTACAAGGGAGTTTGGATTTGAAACAGAGGAAGTAAAGAGTAAAGACACAAAACTTGTCATAATTTAATTAAGATACACTAAGTAGTCAAAAGAATACAAACTCCAGCTGTTGATATTTCTTGAAGCTACAGAATTGTTGTTAATTGGAGATGACTCTTTTGCTGTCATTATTACCATATTCTTTCAAGACTGGCTCATCACAAAGTTTTGATAATCTGTTTCTTCAATTAGTTTCCATTGTTCATCAAGGACTCAAATGTCAGGATCAAATTTAGAAATCCTGATAATAGCTCAGTCCAAGACCAATGCAGTCTGCCCTGGCTCATCTTCTGAGTGACCATACAAAAAGTATGCGCTTCAAGAACTCTACAAAGATCTTTCCCCCTTGTCTCTGTTCTGCTGCTTCTGTGTATCCTTCCTTCATTGTAGACTCTTTAGGTATCCCCGTTATCATGCTTGCAGATGATTGGGATACTGCTGCCTCCCATTTGCTCACATGATGGAGCCTCATGGACCTGGTCTAGAATTTTCTCGTCAAGGGGGCTTAGCAACAACAACAGTTTCCATTTTCCTTATAGCAAGCTGAGCTGCAATTTTCTCTAGCAACTTTTGTCCGAGTTTGTCAGCCTCAGTCTATCAGTTTTTTGGCCCAACTGAGTTAGCAGGGATTCAGTGTTTCCATTACATTTTTCACTTTGCTGTGCAGTGTCTATCACTCGATCAAAGCACTCTAACTGAATGACTAATGAAGACTTAGTATCATGCCTCATTTGAAGGTATTCATTGTGATGGAAAGTAGCATCCTCATTGTTAGTTGTGGAAACCCCATTTAAGACTTGTTGATGAGGTTCCTCAATTTCAAGAGTTTTAGAGCTTCTACTGACATTTTCTTTCTCTTTCTTTTTTATATGGATGTAACACACAAGTGCATAAATATGTGTGTGTGTGTATATATATATGTGTGTGTGTATGTATATATATATATATATGTATGTATATATGTATATATGCTGGGTGGAAAAAATGGGTTTTGTTTTTAAAAGTTTTATAAGATTAAAGTTAAAATATTCACAGGGTTTGATTACTTATTAGTTATTACCCATTACTTAATTACCCAGGTTCGTTTTAACCCCAGCATGTAAATACTGTAGAAAAGATTAGACACAACTTAAATGTTTATATAAATGATGAGGACCAATATTTAAAGGTTAACAACAAATATTTATTACACACATAAACAATTAAATTACAGTATTAAAATCATTCTTCAAATAACTACATTCAAATAACTACACTATCAAATAATATTCTTTCAAATAACAAATTGGGTCCTCACCGGATAAAACAAGGTATGTATCATTTACGGGATTTTTAATTTAAATTTAAATCTTAAAATAGTACTGTCAACAGGCAACAGAAATGTATAGACTGACTTACCCCAAATCGGCGTTGCTACGGGAACATTAATATTGTTCCATCTTTATCGCAGGGGGGTTCGAGAACCCTACCCCAGAGCGGGGCCCGAAGGCCCTTTCCTCACTGCGAAAGAATCTCGTCTGATCTCAACTCTCTGAAAAACTTTTCTCTCTCCTCTCTGTATCATTTCTACCCCTTAATATTTATCTCAACTTTTGCATACATGTTTTCACCTTCCAATCACAGTATTTTCTTCTCCATATAAACTCCACCTACGTCTTAAAACCCTTTTCTAGTGGCCCTAATATTTCTCTTTTATTAGAATCACACTTCTCATTGGACCTATACTATTTCACATTTTCATATTCTTTCACATTTTTCCCCTGCTCCTTTCTACATTTTCTTATATTTTATTTCTAACACCTGGTCAGTTTTATAACATCTTTTCCTGACCATGATCCGACAATACTGCTACTGTTGTGTAAATTTCACTACAATCCTTTCAATTCTTATTCCTTATTCTAAAGGGGCTTTTTCGACTGACCCTCGTCCAACGCAACTCTTTTATCATGAGGGGTCTTTTAACTAGCCGCGATTCTAGCTTACTACTGGGCCTTTCTTATGGGGCTAATTCATCGATTACTGAGTCAAAGGACACCGAGCTATTCTCCAACGTTTTCCCCTCTTTACCATAAATATATTTTTATTGCGTACGTTTCCCTTTTCTAACAATCTTTTAAACTTATGTAAAAGGCCTTTTCTTATGCTGACTCTTTTTATCCTTTCTTAACTCTTATTCCCCTTCACAACGCTTCACAATGGATAAAAGAATCTTGAAATGGCTTGCAGCTTTTAACAAGATCTCCGAAAGCCTTTTGCTGGCTTAAAGAGCCAGCAATACTCACAAAAGTCTCAGAAAAAGAAAAAAAAAGTTGTAAGTCCCGATTTTAGATTTAATACCTAATTGGTTGAGAGACCTACTACTAACTGGTGGAGGACCCAAATTGAAATGATAAACATACATATATAGCACAAAAATACCAGGTTATATATATATACAACACACAAAAAAAAATTATCAAATTCTAATCAATGTAAAAGTAGACTCGTTAGGATAATATTCTTAGTAAAATTTAACACTTTCAACCAAGATAAATGGCTTCTTTTTCCAAAATTAATCCTGATAGTAACACTTGTGCTTAAAGTGTTCAAAAAATAGGTATTAATATAGGGGAAAATTATCCAGTAGTAATATAATATAAAGCATAAATAAGAATGAATAAATTATAAGAGTACAATAAAATTATAAATAATGCCCAGACACAAAATTTGAGTTGCTGAAAAAAAAAAAATTGATATAACCAATGTTAAAATAAGCTTACTAGAAGCAACTCGTAGCATATATGCATACTGGTAACCAACCTAAATAACATTGTGTACCTAAAAGTAATTAATACTAATTCTTGAGCTGAAGGTATGCATAAGAAATGGGTATAAAAATTAGAGCATCATAATAATATAATATAAAGTGCAAAGAAAAATAACTGGTTTAAAATAGAGAAATGAATTTAAAATAATTAATGTCCTGAGTATATATTTAACGGGATAAACAACATCAAGTAACCATTTTTTTTTTTGGGAAACTTGTATAAAACGTTGAATCCACTGGAAGGAAAAATGTTCTATGAAATATATATAGTTCTTGAAATGACAGCACTCACAACTGAAAATTCTGAAGTTAATAGATGAACATTTGAACACAGTTTCTTGGACGGGAAAATTGTCCGTGGCATGTTGAATTACTCCAGCAACGTCCACAGTGCAATCGTAAGACCTAAAGAGCTGGGTAACACTCTGATGCACAAGAGAGTGTCGACGAAGTAAGAGCTGGCCTCTGGAAACAATTAAACATCATAGTGTACAAAGAAAAAAAACCATACGGGCAGGAATAATCAACCGTAGCTCGACACTGTCGATGAGACGAACGCCGCTGTCGATTACTACAGGCATGTATGAAGATGAAGAAGATGCACGTCCCTCTGTAGATGAAAGCAAACACTGTCGCACATTCAGCAAAATCTAGAAATCGTCGTAAAACGTAGGAGACTGCAATCAATCTCACTCTCCGTGGCATGAACCGCTCGCCCGATGACTCGACGAATAACTCGTACACGACACTGCTGGCCTTAAAACTCGGCCACAATGTGGAGATTTTTAAAGTTCTTGTGCTACTAGAGCAACATCACTCATGTGACTTCATGATGAGAGCTTTAAACAGCAACTTGAAAGGTTAAACAAAAATTGTGGTGCCCAGGAAAGCACCAAAAGTAAACAACATTGAGCTATAGGGTAAAGTCTATCTTACAATTCATGTTGAATTGACAGTACAAAAAAAATTCTTAGTCGTATAAAGGGTAAAATTAAAATAACTGTATATTTAATAATTGTTAGTCATTAAATTAAGACTTATTCTCTTATAATGTAAAATATAAAAATTTCCTCTTATATTCATAAAGAATTAGGGAGAAGAAAAAAAATGATTAATTACATAAATGAATATCTATTATGGCATACCTTTGTATAAAACAACCAAATATCTAATGATATTGTAACACATCCTCATTATTATCATTATTAATAATACTACTATTATTATACACACATTATATATACACATTTCTGTAGAATGCCTGTTTATGCATTCATGTACTGTGTTAGAGAAAAAAAAATAATTATAATAAAGAAAGTGAACGCAAAATCTATATATACGAACAACAATGACAGGTGATCAGTCCGCCAAAACAAGATATATTAGAAGTTACATCCAAAATTTTAAAATTTATTTAGTTTTTGATTTGTAACATATTTTAGAGTTAAACCACAATGCAAACTAAATTTTTGAAATATGAGATGAGTAATAAAAGCAAAAGAAAGGAGATAAATTGTATATTTCGATTTTTTACAAAAATAAAAGAAAACCCTAGTATAATGATAGGGAAAATTATGACGAGAGAGAAAAAAAATTATGTGTTATAACTCTCTTATTGACATGACAATTGACATTCGATTAAAGTTAAGGCTAAGAAACGACAGATAATTGTCTAATTTAAAATGCGTTAAGTATTTACAAAAAGAAATTAATTAATAACAATTTGAAATCAAACAATAATAATAAACATATATAAATAATAAATAGCAAAAGAAAGAAACGTATGTAAGAACAAGTAAAAAAAAAATGAAAAAATAAAAGATAACGCTAAGAGGTGCGTTCGCATCTCCATTCATAAGAACGAATTTCAGAATATCGCGATTCTCGCGTGGGAAATTTCGAAAAAATTCCATTCTTCACTGTTCTCCGTTATCTGTCCGCAACGATCAAATATCGTCTTATAAATTTACGAACCAGAGATTTAATTGTAAGTGAAGCGATTGTGAATTTCATCTGTTCTCCTCTTATAGGAGACAATTTTCAGAAAATCAAAATTCATTCATTATTCCCCATGCCTATTCATTATTATGTTAAATTCACTCATTAATAATAGACATAGAAAATGAGTTTAAAAAAAAAGAAAACAGAAAACGCAATAAAAATAATTACATAAATAATAAAAAAGAGTAAATAAAAAGCAAAAGAGATACGTTTCGCTTCTACTTTCTTTAAACCGTACTCAGCACGGCCTGAAGATATTGTTTGACTCCCCCCATCGAGGAACAACAAGCAAACAGTACATAACTATACGCAATTCGAAAACCCTATTTCGCTGTATCACTATAGCTGTAATTCATAGCTACTGTGAAAAGAATTTCCCTCTTCTCTCCCGGCCAAAACGGAACGCAGGAGAAACTTGAAAAGGAACAAAAACCGCAACTGCACTCCCCTCTCTTCGAAGGGCAATATTCTATTCTTCGCCCCCTCTTATGAGAGCACAATTCTTTAGAAAGTGACCAATTTTTGCCCACTAAACGGTGCAAATCGTGCACTATTTTTCGCCTTTCCCTAAATTGGGATTTAAATAGTGCGACTACGGGCGTCGCTATAATACACTAAATACATTAAAACAATAAAGGAAATTCAAACGTCTAAAAAAAAATATCCTTCTTAACCATTGTTTTGTACCATAAGCATGCACAAAATAAATTTTAATCACGGAATATATAGATATCAACATACTCTAATTACATCCTAACGGCGAACACATAAATCATAAAATCTTAATAGAAATTTTAGAGCAAACACATAGAAAAGAAGGAAAAAAAATTATGGGGCGGTTTTAATGGGTTTTAACATATTTAAGTTAAAATATTACAGGTTCGTTTACTAATTCCCCAGGTTCGTTTTAACCCCAGCATGTAAATACTGTAGAAAAGATTAGACACAACTTAAATGTTTATATAAATGATGAGGACCAATATTTAAAGGTTAACAACAAATATTTATTACACACATAAACAATTAAATTACAGTATTAAAATCATTCTTCAAATAACTACATTCAAATAACTACACTATCAAATAATATTCTTTCAAATAACAAATTGGGTCCTCACCGGATAAAACAAGGTATGTATCATTTACGGGATTTTTAATTTAAATTTAAATCTTAAAATAGTACTGTCAACAGGCAACAGAAATGTATAGACTGACTTACCCCAAATCGGCGTTGCTACGGGAACATTAATATTGTTCCATCTTTATCGCAGGGGGGTTCGAGAACCCTACCCCAGAGCGGGGCCCGAAGGCCCTTTCCTCACTGCGAAAGAATCTCGTCTGATCTCAACTCTCTGAAAAACTTTTCTCTCTCCTCTCTGTATCATTTCTACCCCTTAATATTTATCTCAACTTTTGCATACATGTTTTCACCTTCCAATCACAGTATTTCTTCTCCATATAAACTCCACCTACGTCTTAAAACCCTTTTCTAGTGGCCCTAATATTTCTCTTTTATTAGAATCACACTTCTCATTGGACCTATACTATTTCACATTTTCATATTCTTTCACATTTTTCCCCTGCTCCTTTCTACATTTTCTTATATTTTATTTCTAACACCTGGTCAGTTTTATAACATCTTTTCCTGACCATGATCCGACAATACTGCTACTGTTGTGTAAATTTCACTACAATCCTTTCAATTCTTATTCCTTATTCTAAAGGGGCTTTTTCGACTGACCCTCGTCCAACGCAACTCTTTTATCATGAGGGGTCTTTTAACTAGCCGCGATTCTAGCTTACTACTGGGCCTTTCTTATGGGGCTAATTCATCGATTACTGAGTCAAAGGACACCGAGCTATTCTCCAACGTTTTCCCCTCTTTACCATAAATATATTTTTATTGCGTACGTTTCCCTTTTCTAACAATCTTTTAAACTTATGTAAAAGGCCTTTTCTTATGCTGACTCTTTTTATCCTTTCTTAACTCTTATTCCCCTTCACAACGCTTCACAATGGATAAAAGAATCTTGAAATGGCTTGCAGCTTTTAACAAGATCTCCGAAAGCCTTTTGCTGGCTTAAAGAGCCAGCATATATGTATATATATATATATATATATATATTATATATTATATATATATATATATATATTATATATTATATATATATATATATATATATATATTATATATTATATATATATATATATATATATATATATATATATATATATATATATATATATATATATATATATATATATAGAGAGAGAGAGAGAGAGAGATAGATAAATAGATAGATAAATATCAATAAAGATGTAAGTAATTTTAAAATTAAATATAAGATGTAATATTTTTTCTGAATAACATTTAAGCTACAGATACATAACTATCTATATTGATATAAGAATAATTTTAAAATTAAATGTAAGATGTAATATTTTTGTTGAATAGTACTTAAGCAACTTTTTATAATGCATAGCAAGTTTCAGGCAGTGTGATTGTTTATAAATTTCAAACTTTTCTGACATGCATAGTTGCCAGGTTTCATAATATTTTTGGAAGTTTTCCAGTTTTGTTTTGTTTTTCAAATTTTTTTAAACTGTTTTCAGATCTGATCCTACATTGTTTATTTTTTCTTTTCATTTTTAACATGTGAATCCAAGCTTCCTGTATTAAATTCCTTTAAAGAGTCTTAGATTTTGCCACGGAACAATTGTTTGGGTAAAATAAAATCTTTTTTTTTTTTCACATATTAGATGAAAACCTATGAGATTTAAACTTTTTTGCTATAAATGATACGGTAAGTAGTCTGTTGCAAATTGAAATTATAGTACATTGTATTTGTCTTTTGGCGTACTAGTAGCGCTACCTGGTTGCTTCGCGGGAAGCATGTGTATAGTTCAGTCGGTGTTGGACTCTTGAAACAAATAAATGCTTGACGCTTGATCCTGGATTAATATTTCTTGAATTCTCTTGGATATAAATATTTCTTCTTGGATTATATTTCTTCATGGTGAAATTTACGACATAGTCTTTGTCTGTCCAATAATATGCGGGAAAAGTGATTAATCACAAAACTTGGGCAAAGTGAGAAATGCTGTGAAATGATGTTCAGTAAAAGATCCCGAAAAAGGAGAAAAATCGTGTATGGCTTTCTCTTAACAAAAAGGTTTACAGCACCGCTTAAAAACTTTACTGCATGGAATCCTAAGCATAATGTCTTCAAATAATATTACTCATATATCCTATTTCCTATGTTATTGTTGTCGTCATGTCTAGGAATAGTGCAGAAGAAAAAGTCTAAAATAGAACCAAAACCTGGATAACAGCATCTGCCAGAACAGGTGCTTGTGGGTTGTCGAGGAGTGACAAAACAACTTTGAAAAGGACAGCCAAAGATATGTTCTGGAGAAAGCTGAGTTTCTGGTCCTATTTCCCCGCTCTATGAAATATAATGTCAATACAGCGTTTGTAATTTCTCTCTGATGAATTCTCAGTGTTCTAATTTTAATTTTGTTGGTACATTTCTGAAATTGAAGTAGTTTTTTATAGCTGAAATTATAAAAATATGTTGTAATTGTAATTTTGTTGTTGTTGTATCTAATCCCCTTGGTGTAGGAAAGCCTACACGAATTCCAAAGGACCTAGGTCCTCAAATCCAAGGTCCTTGACGAAGGGTAGTAAGCAGCTTCACTTTAAGGTGAGGTACCACTAGGGCTGAAGTCTGACTTGACCTCGAAGAACATTGGTCCCATAATTTTAACCGAGTCAAGAGTCGAGACCGGAACACTTGACTCCGCACCTCCAGAGGTAAATTTGAGAACTTGGAGGACATTGCGGCCACGACCTATTTTATATGCCCCGCCACCATTAGTGAACATGGTGGTGGATTTACAGCGACGAGCATCGAACTAGGGATGTTCAGATCACTGGCCCGCTGCTCTTGCCAACTTGGCCACCGCGTCCCAGTTGTAATTTTTATTAACTTGATGTGTTTGTATTGATTTAAAGGCTTTGATATATTTTTTTAAAAGTAATTCTTTTACCTTGGAAAATGTTTTTTGGTTAAGCTTCTACTCATTTACCAAATATCCGCAGCAGCTGTTGACATCTAATACAAAATTCTGTGCATTATATCTTTGTATAATTTTTCTATGTTTGCATTTAAATTAGTTTCTTTATATTGCTCATAGGTAAATGCTGGTCCTCTAGCTTATGCATCTGCATTTCTAGAAGGCAAAAAACCGGAAAAATATCCAACTGATAAGATAATGACTCTGAAAGAAGTATATAGGTAATTTTTTTTATTCCTTAAAAATTTCGAAATCTTTTAATATTCTTAAGTATTATTCTAATAGCTGAACTGTTTAATTAAGAAGTGGGAAGTGTAAAATTTTCTGCATAAATCAAAAATATTTTTTTTATGCTCTTTTGATAATTGTAATTTCAACTTTTTTCTATGTCTATAGTTGGATTAAGCTGTCTGTTGGTTGGTATCTCAAAAAGGGGAACCAAGAGTATATTGAGGGTAGGAAAGATGAGTTTTTAAAATGGAATTTTAAATATTTAAAAAAATAAATTTTAAATTGGAAAAATGAAAATTGAAAGGAAATTTTTTCTTTTAAGTTGTTTCCACAACATTCCTTTAAAATAATAATAATAATAATAATAATAATAATAATAATATTTTTTTTAAAAAAATTTAATCCTTATTTAAAAGGAAAAAAACCTCTGATCTTGCATGTTAGTTTCTCAGTTAAAAAAGAGAAAATATAAATGTTTTCAAATGCTATTAAAACGTAAATAAATTCACCTGCTGTAAGTGAAACAATATGAGTTGATAATATTATTTAGCATAAAAAATGATATAAAGCTTTTATAATTTGTTAGTTTGGAAGTTATTCAATTAAAGACCTTTAGATAGGGCCGTAAAATTTCAAAAATAGGGTCTTAGCAAAATTCTTCAAAAGTATTTAATTTTATATTGATAAAAAGAGTGGGAAAATATTTGACAACAAGCATTTTACAATAAAAAGAAGGCAAACTTTTATATTATTTTTTATTGTTTATGTATATGAAATACATTACAGAAGTGTTAATTTTCATCTGTTAATATTACAACAAAAATTTGCTATAATTAATTTATATTAAAAGTCGGCCCATTACTATTAAACAAGCACATTATCTCCAGAAATATTATTTTAAAATTTTTCTCTTATGTAGCAATAAAAGATTTACTATTACCTCTGTTATACTATTTGTATTCAATTTTGGCTTCACAAAATGTATATAATAACTGAAATACCAGCAAAATAACCAATTAATATAATAACAATTTAAAAATAAATAAAACCTGATCAGATACTCAAGTGTAGCATATGTTTGAAACACTATATTTTATCATAAAGATTGTCATAAATAGTATTAAAAATGCATGTGCTCTAAGAAAAGGGAACTTACTTTTAGAGAATGAAAAATTTTTTGTGAAGCTAAGCTCCCAGTGGGATAATGAAATGTATTAAAAAGAAAAGTAAGTCTTTTGTAGTACAAGATCTTTTTTCTTTTTCTTTTTTTTACTCTAGAAAATTCATTAAAATTTGTCAAGAAGCTCTAGAGCTAAATGGAAGGCTCATAACATCTGATCAATATGAATATCATTCTTCCATGAAAAAGAATTTTCAAGAATTTGTTGACTCCCTATCTGGAATGCTACATGAAAAGGTTTTTATTATTTCTTTCATATTATTTAATTGCATATTATGTTAAATATTGTGGCTTTTAAAAAAATATATCATAAGTAATTACCGTTTAAAAAATTAAATATTCAGATTTTAATTAATAGAATTATGAATAAATAAATTTTGTATGACAAGAATGTCATAACCTAGTTTTAAGGTTCCAATCTTAGTATTTTACTTAGGCAATTATCATTTGTGTTTTTCCAAAGTGTGTAATGAGCATGTGAATCACATGTTGATTGCTCCCATCATCTTACAACAGTATTTGATCTCATTTACCTATTTTATTATTTAACCTGTTTTAATAAATTTTTGATCTGCTTTGTAGAGAAAAATCAAGAGATGGAAGTTTAAAAAGGGTCAATAGTATTCCAGGGTTCTATTAGGGGTCAATAATATTTTTTTCTGCTTTAAATCTTAATTAAATATTTTAGGTATGAAATTATTAGATAATATCTGTTTTAATATGTATAAATACAGATTTGCATAGGGCGAAGTGATCCACCCATCTAAAGTTGAATGTCATGACATATTTGTAAATGTGTCGATTGAAATTACATTACAATTACATATAAATCCGTAAAATTGTTTAGTAAAATATATGTTTCTGTTTTTTCTATGTTAGTTATTGAGACTCTACGATGATAAGCAATTTCAGGCCAAACATTAAAAAAATTGTATCAATGCATCAAGCACAACCACCACATTAATTGAAATTGAACATTGGTACAATTACTATCTGTGTTTCTGAAATCTTGTTTATATTTGTGAAATTAAAAATTTAAATTTTACAAAAATAATAAAACATAAACCTGATAAACCACTTTTTCTAATTTTTTTGTTCATATTCTTAGTCAAATTGTTATCTTTAAGTGTTTTATGTGCAGTTATTAGTGTTATATTTAAGTTGTACACTGCATGTTATAGAGAAAAATGTGAGGGGTCGATGAAGAAAGTCATTCTTTTAAAAGGGGTTGATGTAGGAAAAAGGTTGGGAACCCCTGTTCTAGACTTAATCATTTGTGAAAAATATGCCAGTGAAGATTTTTTCCAAGTACATTTTTATATGATTTTGCAAAACTGTAACTATTACATCTTTTATGAGACAGCTGTTTCTTTTTAATTATTTAATACATGCCAAAGTATTTTATATGTTTTGAATAGAAACTATGAGCTTTAATCAAATCATTACAATGCTTTTTGTTATTTAGCTCTACTATGAAGAAAAGGATGTTCTATCCTTAAAGAGGACATCTTTAGATGTTTTTAACTACATAAGTGGATCTCCTGGTTCAAGTACAGCATAACTGGATATTCACGCCCTTTTAAACTAAGCATGATTATCTTGACTGCCAAATTAAGTGCCTTTTTATTTTCTTCTTTTTTCGTAAAAAGGCATTAGTATAAAGGTACACAGTTTCGTTTCATGGTTTACATCTTTCTTGGCCATGACCCAGGTTTAGTTTGACAATCACATGAAAAATTCATAGGCTTAAATTGTATTTTTATTATATTTTTATTGCATTTCTTTTCACAGCATTATATTAGGAATAACTTTTAGTTATCAAATATGTTTTATAGTTTTTGAATGCTAACTAAATTAGACAATATTTTACCATAATTATTTTAGCCATTGTTTAGAGAAAAAAATTGATAGTTGCTCTATGATTAATTGTACCAAGTATTCAAAAATAATAGATTTATACTTTTAGGTTATACTTAATGCATAATTGGTTAAGAGAAGTGCATCAGTGAGGTTTTAAGTAAAGATATTTTCATGTGCTATTTTTTAAAAAAAAAGGCCTTAAAGCATGTCTTTAAGTGCATTAAAAATTGCAATTTGTGTGTTTTATACATTAAGGAAATGTCTTATTTTTCAATGCTCACTAGATGTCATTTGGTTTTAAAAATGGAAACCAAATATGTTCACATAAAGAAGTATATATTATACCAAGCAACATATACTTTGCATGCTAATGTTGTTTCTGTCATCATGTGGTATTTTAACTATGTATCATTCATTAAGAACATAAGATGTATTTTACCCATTAATTTTTTTTCAGATGAAAACATTTTCAACTTTAAAAGTTGTCACATTATGATTTTTTTAGTAGTTCTCCATTTGCTCTCTCTCAAGCCTATAGAATTACATTTATGATATATATATATAGAAAGAGAGAGAGAGAAGGACTTACATTTCTTTATCTGACAGCAATGCCAAACAATTTTTAAGGACTGTTTCAACATGCTTGATAAAAAGATAATAAATATTTATTATATCCATCATGAAAATTAACTTATATGTGCATAAATTTCTTGATACCTAAAGTGAATATAAAATTCAATAGTAACCATCAGATAAGTTTCATAGTGCCAAATTGCTGAAACTTGCAAAATCCTAATATAAATTTTGAAAAGTTTTCTAAATCTATTGCGCATTCAGCACATTCATTAACTCAAGTAATAAAAAATGTTCGAGTAATTGTATTATAACTGTATTTTTAAGAGAGTGAAAGAAAATAATTCCATGTGTATAAACAACTGTTTAAGGGAGTCAGTCCACAGTTTTTAAATCACTTGTAATTGCTTTCCTAAAGTTAATATTTGGGTCGTAGGTCATTGATAGAAGTCAGTTTAAATGCTACTCACTGAGAAAATCCTATGGTACAATTTTAATTTTCAAACTGTGGATGGTCCATATTAAGGGAGTTAAATAAGGTGTGCAATTTGTAAATAGTTAATTTTTTTATTACATATTATATGTTGTGACCCTTATTTTTAATTACGGGTATGTCATTGTATTGAAAATGATAGGTACTCAAATCTTTTTTCTAATAAGTATGTAGAAAGTGTACAGTGCATAGTCTATTTTGAAGCAACTTAAGGTGCTATTTTATGTTTAAGCAAACTCTATAGCCAGTATATTCTCTAAAGAGCTGATAACACACTTCAGTCTATGAATCTGGCATATTTTCTTATTCAATCAAAAGACTTTTTCTTATTGTCAATGTTAAACCGGTGTTTTATAATTTGCATTTTTTATGCATTTCTTTTTTGTTATATTATGCATTGTAATTTGTTATGTAAATTTTTTGTGATATTTATATTTTACATTTTGCAATCTGTAAAAACACAAGCTTTTAATATTGCCATATATTTATCATTTATGTATTTTATAGTCATTGACTCACATTGTATAATTAAACTTATTTATGATTACATAGAAATAAGTGTAAATAAAAGTAAATTTAAGCAAAATTTTGGACCTTTGTTAAAACCGTCTCTGTCATTATTTCTACACAATTATATGTCTGGTTACTAGGGTGAACACACAGAGGATGGGGGAAAAAATATCTTTTCAGAATCTTATAATTTTTCTACATCGAGTGGAAACAGTCTTTCAGAATTTTTTTCTGTTTGGGACAATTTTTTTTTTATTTATCTAGTAAAATTCTTATGAAAATATAATACTAAAGAAGGTTGATATTTTAATTTTTAAAAAATTTGAAGGGTGAATGTATAAGTTGGTGGTAAGTAAATCAGCCAGATGGAATATTCAGGATCGTGTATTTTTAACAGGTTTAATGAGATTGGTGGCGGGGGGGAATTAAATTCTCTGATCCCCTGAGCTCAAGGGTCTATGCCTGGTCCCTATGAAGAAACCTGAAGTACGACCTAGGAAACCTGGGTAAAATATTTCCTCCCTTGTGCCCCTAGTTTTGACAGTTTGAATCTGTATCTTTTTCTTTTATCTTTTCCACTCTACTTGAGAGACAGTCAAGAGACCATAGATCTCCTCTAGCAGCCCAATACAGAGTAGCTCTGTTTTTCCAGCTGTCATTAGTAAAACTATAGTCCTTTAAGAAGGTGTATGTCATAAGATGATTAAAGTTCATAATGTCTCCAGATGATGAATCTGTATCCTAATAACTGAAAATCATCTCAGCCATTTTTGTTATTGCTTATGCCCCTTGACCGACAGCTACATCAGATCAAGGCCCATTATAGGCTATTGGGCAGAGTGATGCGGCTCCGGTTTTAAGTTAGCACCACAGGGGTCGGAGTCTGACTTGGCTAATGGACTGGTCCTATAATTTTGAACCGAGTCAAGTGGCAAGACCAGTACACTTGACCCCTCACCTCTAGGGGTAAATTTTAAGAACTTGGAGGATATTGCAGACACAACAGATTTTATGTGCATCAGCCGCCATTAGGGTACACGGCAGTGGATTTGTCAGTGACAAGCATCGAACCAGAGACGTTCAGTTCACTGGCCTGCTGCTCTTACCAACTGGGCCACTGCACCCTGTCATTTTTAAATAGACATAAATATTCGTATTTTGAAGTAAGGGAAAAAAATTTGTTTTAGTCAGCTTTAATTTACGCCTATAACTAGATTTAGCCTTACTAGATTCTCCTAAGGGTAAACTTTTTTAAAATGTACTTTTTACTATCATTTTTTATAATTTTTTTTAAATAGACCAGGTTGTTTATTTTTTTAACTTAAAATCTGAAATGCATGTCTGAAATACATAGCCATAATTTTACAGAACTGGTGTTGCCACATTGAACTAAATTGAAATCTGCTATTTGTTGCAGCTTAAATCTTAAGAATTTTATTCAAAACCATCATCTTTTGTCCATTCTAGATATTGTTTATTCAGTTTCTGCATTTATTAATACCTTATTTTACATTAGTTTCATATTTCCTTAGCACATATGGGGACTGTCCTTCATACAGTGTTCTGCATGTCAGGAGCATTGGAGATTTTTTATATTTTACTAATGTTTGGGAATCCTTTAACGCTTCACAATGCAAAATGTCAACGTCTGTAAAGGCAAAGATTTCTATCAATAATTGACTTTGATTTTCATGTTATTTTAAAAGACATTGTAAAAATAAGCAAGTTAAAACTAGTTAAAAACTGAAGGAATTTCAATTTCTTTCCAATAGTCATAAATGGTTGATTACTACACATCTCATTTTTTTAAAATTCACTTAGGGAACACTTCATGTACTGTTATTTTGTTTTTAAACAGAAAAATATATATTTCTAGTATGTTATTTTGGTTTAAAATGATTAAATATTTAATTTTCAACAACAAATATGGCAGTATGGAAATTTTATATAAAATCTAGGCCATACTTGCTTAACTAATATAAAATTGATTCTTTGAATTAAATTCTTGTTTTAAAAAAGCATGACTATCAAAAATACTGTTCTAAATGCCAGAAAATTTCAATCTAGTTTCATCCAAGATCTGAAAAGTGAGGAGTTGACTTACATCATTGATTCATTTCATAGATGTTTAGAATTTGTTACTTTCTAATAAAATACTTTTATTAATGACAATTGTGTTATGTTATGGTTGATAATAACAGCTAAAGCAAAACTTTTGTGAAAAGATCCTTTTATAAAATACTTAGAAATTAAGGGTACTATAATAAACTGAAAACAACTGCATAACATCATATCGCATCCCGGCAAGGAAAGTGACACAACTCAAAAATGCAGCATTTGAGAAAAATCAACTTAAAGAATACTATACAGCTTGAACTAGCATTACAATAAAACTGATACAACTGCCCTCAGATGGACAAATTGCGAGATAGAGATGTGTTGCTTTTCGTGCATGATGGGGCACTTCATACATATTTTTCAATGACATAACCTCAAAATTGCCATTTTTTGACTTGTGTCAATTTTCTTACCAGGATGCGATATAATTGAAGGGAACAGTGCTTACCTGCCAACTCCAGTTTCTTTTATTACACTTTTCAACTTGTAAAATTTTTGTTTGAAGTTACTACAGCAAGTTAAAACAATACTCCATAAAAAATTTTGTAAATAACATTAAAAAAAATCAACAAAATGAGAAAGATTAAGGGGTGGAGATAAAAAAAATTTGCAAATAGTTACTTCTCTATTTTTATCCCATTATACTGTCCTAAATCTCAAGGAAGATGTTAAATACATTTGAAAAAAATTACATACAGTCAGTATACTTATAAAATGATAAGAAATAAGACCGTAGGTACTTTAAATAGAAGTTGTACATGATATTTATATTTTACAAAATTTTCCTCCATGTATTGCTCCTTAGCACTTCTCACTTAGTTTCAATTTAGTTTTAAATTTTTTCAGCATAGTGCAGATTGAATCTTTATGTTAAACCTGTTATAAGAGCTCACTGATATTTCTTTATACATATGGATAAAATTAAATCTAACCATATACAATGAAAAGCATTTAGACCTCAAGAGTGTTTTCCCTAACATATCAGGTCAACTTCTTTGACTATCCTAAAAAATTTCTTGCATAGCAACATCCAAACATCTGTTGGGAAGGAAATTAAGTATACTTGGTGTACAAATTTTGGCAATATAAAGTTTTTTTACTATGCATATTAAAAAATGGAAGAAACTTTCTCTGATCTTGATATGTAGAGAAAACTGAAAATCTTGTGCAATCAGGTTGCTGTCACAGAGTCAAATTAAAGAAATTTCTTATTTAGAATGAAAGCCTTTTCATACAGACTTTTATATATGAAGGCCTTATTTGAATAGTGGTCCAACTCCATTTTTGTTCATTTTGAGATATAGAGCCTTAAAGTCTAATGAGTGCTGAGAAATGACTGCTGATGTCTGATTTGTAATGCCCTCTGTTGGCAGTAGAAATAAGATGGAGGTGTACCAGTTTAAAAATAAGATAGAAATGATATATATGAACATGAAAGTGAGTCTAACTCCATTTTTTTTTTTAAAATTGGAATAGGACCACTATTCAAATAAGACCTTCATATCATCTACCCCTCTTCTAACACTGAATGTTTAAAAAAAAAAAAATTCACATAAGCACAATTAATTTCTGCCTTATTACCCTACTGACATATCAGGTTGCTGTCACAGAGTCAAATTAAAGAAATTTCTTATTTAGAATGATAAAGTGTTTTTCATACAGACTTTATATATCATCCCTCCCTCTTCCCATACCGAATGTAAAAAAACCACATAAGCACAATTTTTATCTTATTACCCTACTGTCATATCAGACTGAATGCAAGAGAAATCAAATAGATAAAATTTTCAAAAATTATGTTGAAATAGGATGATTAATATAATTTTTCTGGGTGCAGCGTTTAGGAGTACAGGTATTCTTCGACTTGCAAACGTTCGCACTTAGACCGAAATTTTTAAATTAAATTTTTTTCTCAAAAATACTGTCCCTAAAATGTACAGTACATACTTATATGTATTATAAAATTATTAAAAAATATGATGCAATACTGCAAAAATTTATGATGCAATAACAAAAATGTATGATCAATAGTTTCAATATCCACACGATAAATCAAATAAACCTTCATTGGCTTCAGAAATAGCTTTAGCTTTTCATTATATTAATAAAGGACTACAACAATTAGAAGCAATGGATCCAAATGAAGAAAGATTCACAAGTGTAAATCGCCATATTCAGGAAAATCTGGCTTGCTAGCAGACAATATACAAGGAAAAGATGATGCAAACTACCTAGGATAACTTTGTTAAAAAAACTTTCATAGTATCTTCTGTCGCAAATTCGGAGCCAATGGATTGTACTAACATAATAAAAAGAATAATTTGTCTTCTAATTACAATGTATTTTAAATTACGTATGAAAGTAAAAAATATATGTATATGCATGTACAAAAAAAATGTTTGAAACTCGACTTTTGACCAACTCAACCTAGGACCAATATCAGTCCCTATCTCGGTCGTAAGTCGAGGAATATCTGTAATTAATGGATCTTATAGGGTAATTTCAATGAGCTTTGAAATCTAATACTCGAATATATTTAAAATGTCATAACTTTGAAAAAAAAAATTATTTTCAGTAATGTCTTATGTCCTTAAAAATACATTACTTAGATCCTTTTAAGTTCTTGATAACTCTCTTTTTTTAATTTCTAAAAATGAGTAGAAACCCAGTTGAGTCAACTTTTTATGCTGTTTGTGATGTGTTTTCTCTAGAGGTGGCGATTGATTGTAAGTCTGTAATGTAATACTTGTGGTGAGCATTACAAGTGTAACATGTTTCTTCATGAATGTTCAGCTCAAAAGCTGCTGCTGCATTTCAGCCAGTTCAGTGTGAGCTGCACTGACTTGTAATGAAACAATTTAAAGGTATTCATGAAAATATCTAACAATTAATATGTGATTGTAAAGGATACATGTTAAATTTTTTTTCACAGGTGTTCTAAATTACTTCCTTTAGTCACCCATATAATATCACTGCGATATGCCATTTCTTACCAAACACGTTGTTTCACTATTAACTGTTTGTAAAGCGTTACAAATGCATTGTTTTAATTTGGGAAAACTTGTAGGCAAAGGTGGTATGAACACACGATCTTTGACATATCCCTGAAGGAAGAAGTTGCATGGGGTTAAGTCCGGTGACCTAGGAGGGTAGCTGTGTAGGACCAAATCATCGGCTGTACTGCAACCAATGTAATGGTGTGGTAGTTCTCTGTTTAGAAATTTACAAACCTCTAAATGCCAGTGGGCTAAAAATTTAACATTTTTCCTTTACAATGACATATTAATTATAATTTTCTGTTTGTAATTATGAAAAATATTAAATTTTGTAATCAGATTATTCTTTCCTGATATTCCTATATATAAAATTACATGAAGAACCCCACTTACCATGAATTTTTTGATGAATGCTTAAAATAACTGATCTGCAACTTAGCCATATAGTTCTTAGTTTGGTTTTTAAGCTCTTAGCTTGATGCCAGAGTGAAATGATTTGACTGAGTATTATAAATTCTCCTGTTATGCTTTTTGTAAAGTCTAACATTATGGAAGGAACATTAATTTTGTTGGTGAAAACAAAGTAGAAAATTATAGTATGAAACATTTACTTAGCGAATAAATATTAAACTAATTTCTGGACTGTAATGTTACTACAGAATGAATACTCAATGCAATTTAAAATGAATACATGATGGATTTTATGTTTAATTTAAGCATTGGATGATTTTGCTATTAATCAATCAAAAAGTATGTATCATTTCTGATGAAAAATTGTGCTAACAGAGTTTGCTAAATCAAAGCTTGAGACATCTGGGGATTATCAAAACAAACTTTATAATTAAATGATATTGTTGCCATCCTAAAATATTTCTTTTTCCCTCTGATGACCAAAGGTCCATTTTGCAGCTTACCCCAAAAGACTGTTCCGGCCACGAATGAGAAGTTGCTTTCCCTTCCCCCACAGAACATCCTGGCAATTGTACTGAAATTTGTCATGGTGGGGTGCAGCCCCACTATCAGCATCAGGTTGTAAAGTATGCAGGGATTGGTTCTAGACAATATAAGATGATCAAACAGATAACTGAAAGACTTTGTGGTGACGTTCAACTGTTGGTAGAATGACCACCTATCAGGCACTAAGGGGGGAGGCAATCTATGAGAATTTCGGCTGGACTTCTCAATGTTCGGCTGGCCTTTAGAGGGTTACTGCATCAATTGCTGTTCATAATATTGCCACAATTTGTGATCTTCAGTACTGTTATTTTGACACTAAATTATGCAATGTATTTTTTTTCTTTTATTTAATAAAAATATTAAGACTGGTCAACATTTAATAACAAATATTTTTACAATAATGAAAACAATTTATAAAATCCATTTACTGGTGTAAGATAAATCTCTCCCTTGAAAAGTTTTAAACTTTATCTTAAAATCATAGAAATTTATTTCTCGTCACTTCACAGAAATATATTTAATACTAGATTAATCATTAAGTTTTACTGTGGAGTATATATTATTCTTGATATTCTGGTACTATTTCTAAACTTAATTATTTTAACATGAATTCGAAATTAAATATCATTTCTGAAAGTTCTTGAATTAATATATCTCTTAACATATATGAAGAAAAATCTCAAACAGCAAAACTTCATTTATAAACCTTTGTAAGTAATCAACCCAAAACTATAATAAACATAAATTTGAAACAATGATGTCATAAAATGTAATGACTTAAAATATTCAATATAAAATCTTTAATAGTTAAAACTTTCAAGATTTTGTACATGTAGGCTTATTTTGCATAATACATCGGATTGCTCAATCGAAAAAAAATTATTCTAATATTAAATGCCAGTTGATATACATCACTAATTCAGTGTCTAAAAAATTAAAATATATAATAACAGAATTATATACAACTTGCTTAACAATAAAAAATAGTTTTGCTAGTTTACTGAGAAAACACTTTCAATGTTTAAACTTAAAATACTTGGCATAGTTAAAAACAGCGCTCAACAAACGATATGTGAACTACAGTTGGAGAATTCCATCATTGAACACACTTTTTCATTCAGCCATTATCAACATCATTCTAGAAAATACAGAGAAAAAACAATCATTAAAGAAAAATAATGATTTTTATTATTTATTAAGATATAGATAAGATAAGTATTTATTTGAAGTAAAACATTTAATTGAAAAAATGAAAGTTTGTATGAGTATTATTATGAATTGAAATCACACATGAAATGCTTTGAAAGCAGTTTAGTTGATATATTGTTAATATTTATCTATATATATATAAAACAGTTCTGTGACTGACTGACTGACTGACAGATAAAACACAGACCAAACTGCTGGACCTAAAGGGTGAAATTTTGCATGGCAATTCTTCTTATAGTGTAGGGGTGCACAAAGAAAGATTTTTGAAAAATTCTTAGATTTTTTTTAAATTAAATTTTTAAGCTGTTTTTGTAACATTAAGTTTGCATTTAAAATAACAATTTAAGGGTTATAAAATTTATATCACGACAAAGATCATAAAAATTCCTTTAAAATGAAATCTTTTTCGAATCTTTCCTTCCATTTTCTGATTTTTTGTGAATTTTTAAAGATTAATTTTTAGACTTTAATTTATTAAATGCTGATCACATGGTTTTTTTTTCTTTTTGTGACACTTTAAATTAATTTTGCAACATGTGCATAACAACAAAAAACTAAGTACATTTATAAATTGGCAAAAAATTATTAAAATATGGTAAAAGATAAAATTTAACCACTAAACTAATTGAAATCGAAGTTTTTTAAGAATTTAATTCAAATTAGTATGTTTTATGGATATTAAACATACAAATTATTGCTTACATTGACCATTGTATTTAATTTGAATATTTTCTACTACAATATTTTATGTATAAATATATCCGTTACAATTTTTGATAAAAATATATATATATATATACTAGCGCACCTGATAGACGTTGTGCTGTTGTAAATCCAAAAATCATAAAATTATTTTAATAAACTATAAATTGTTTGGACCATTTTGATGAAAAAATATGTAAAAAAAAATTATTTTTAAAAAACCTTACACCACCACGCATACAGTTATCACAACTCGATCTATCTTAAAATTAGCAAGAATGTGTATGAAATTTCATTAATATGGCTATTAGTATGACTAATCAATGAGCTGTTCAATACTTAAATAAGTTGCATAGAATCAAATGAGAATTGACAATTTAAATTTGTAGGTTAATTTAATTGTTATTCAATGCACGTGCATACAGCATTAAAATTCATGAAAATTAAAAAAAAATTCTGAAACACGATTGCAGTGCTGCCTAAGTGATCCAATTGTGTACCTAAACTAACCAAAGATCAACAACAGCACATAAATAAGTAAATTAATTACAAAAACATTTTCTATCAGATCAATTTGTGAATCTAACCCATTCTCGAATCAACTTAATCGCACACACAAAATTTCATTAAAATCAGTCCAGCTGTTTAGGAGGAGTCCAGTGATATACACACGGACAGAAGAAATATATATATAAAGATATAAAATTTCTGAAACGTGATTGCAGGGCTGCCTACTGGATCTCATTGTTATTGAATGCACATATATACATCATTAAAATTCATGAAAATTTATAAAAAATTCTGAAACACGATTGCAGCACTGCCTACTGGATCCAATTGTGTACCTAAACTAACCAAAGATCAAAAACAACACATAAATAAGTAAATTAATTAAAAAAGAATTTCCTATCAGATCAAATTCATCAAAACCATTCTCGAATCAACTTAATCGTGCACACAAAATTTCATTAAAATCAGTCCAGCCGTATAGGAGGAGTTCAGTGACATACACACGGACAGAAGAAATATACAGTGGTGGCCAAAAGTGTGGACATTTTTTGAAAGTTTCATGTTTTTCAACTTTGTGTACTTGTAGAATATATTAATTTTCACTTAAATACAAAAGTTTATATATCAAATTGAAGGTAATTTAATTTAAAATTGAATAACAAAAACAGTATTACAATATCTGCATTGCAAAAAAAGTTATGCTCATTTTAGTAGAACAAACAAACACAAATCGTTTTGAATAAGGACGTGTTTTGTAATAAAAGCGTACTAGCCAATCACAAACACTGTTCTGAGGACCAATCAAATGTCTGTATCTATAGTTTAGGTTATTTGGATGGTAAAAGAATTATTGTTGTGGAAATATTTTGTGGAATGATGCATACTAGTACAATTAAATAGAGTATTGCTGTTTTTGAATATTTAAAGTCCTTTTTTAAATTAAACTAATTTTAAACAATGTCATCAACAAGAAGAATTGATTGGACATCTACAAAAAGAAGTCGAATTGTCATATTGAGAGAAAATGGCCTCTCTTATGCTGAAATTGCAAGACAAGTTGGTGGTTCAGTGACTTGTTCTGGTGTAGGAAAGTTCTGTTTACGTTATGAAAAAACGAAATCAGTGGAAAATAAGGCAAAATCAGGCCGAAAAAAATGCACAAGTGCTACTGCCGATAGAAAAATTAAACGGATATGCCTTCAAGATAGAAAAATTTCATCAGATGCCATTAGATGTGAAATGAATGCAGCAGGTATTGCAGTAAATTCAAGAACAATAAGAAGAAGGTTATCAGGATTCGGACTACAAGCTAGAATTCCAAAGAAAAAACCATATTTAAATCAAAAGCAACGCGAAAAACGAGTTAAGTGGGCAAAAGAACACATTAAATGGTCAGAAAATCAATGGAAGCAAGTAATCTGGAGCGATGAGAGTAAAATATCGCTCTTTGGTAGTGATGGTAGAAAATACGTGAGACGTAGAGTAGGTGAAGCACTTCATCCTGATTGCATTGAAGCAACTCAAAAAAACCCAACAAATGTCATGATTTGGGCATGTATGTCTGCAGATGGTGTGGGCCGAATTCAAGTGATTGATGGCATCCTGAATGCCAAAAAATACATCGAAACTGTCCTGGAACCAAAATTGATACCTTCCATCAGGGATCTCTTCCCCAACAACGCACCATTTATTTTTCAGCAGGATTCAGCTGCATGCCACACAGCATAAGTATGCAAAGCATGGTTTCGAACTAAAGGCATAGATATATTACCATGGCCAGGAAACAGCCCTGATCTCAATCCAATTGAAAATTTGTGGTGACGTTTGAAAATTCTTGTACGAAAAAAACGTCCATCCAATAAAAAACAACTTATTGAAGCTATAATTGATTCTTGGCACCATGTGATTACGAAACATGAACTCCAAACACTCGTTTACTCGATGAAAAGACGCTGTGAGGCTGTCTTAAAAAATAAGGTTTATCCTACTAAGTATTGATTGTGTAAGTATCACTTTAAAAAAATGCAAATCTAAGATAGATCATACTATTAGTTGTATAACTTTTTTTGTAATACAGATATTGTAATACTGTTTTTATTATTCAATTCTAAATTAAATTACCTTCAATTTGATATATAAACGTTTGTATTTAAGTGAAAATTAATATATTCTACAAGCACACAAAGTTGAAAAACATGAAACTTTCAAAAAATGTCCACACTTTTGGCCACCACTGTATATATATAAAGATATATATACATATATATATTCTTTGTCATAATTGCATACATTGACTGTTGTATTTAATTTGAATGTACTCCGTAGCAAAGCATGGGTATTCAGCTACTATTATATGTATGTGTTCATCATAGAAATTACATACACAAAATAGGGTTATATGAATATGATATAAAATAGTCACTATCACTGGAGGATGCAGATTCCACAGAGTGCCTTTTCCTCTAATACATGTTTAGTATCTACATACTCCAAATATTTTTCAAGTATCTCTCACAGATACTGAAACTGAGCTCAGGATATTTCCTACAGACTTAACCACTTGAGCTTTACTAAGTGCTACAGTGAATTTAATAGTTAATCAATTTCTTTAACATAATTATGAATATCATATATTTCACAATCAACCTAAGACAGTAGTTCTGATCATTTTTTAGACCAGAGAACCATCAATGTCAAAAGACAAAGGACCCAAGGAACAGACACACAATATATATATATATATATATATATATATATATATAAAATAAACTCTTTGTTCTATCAATATCATGTTTTATACTGAAAATACTCTATCTTTAAAAATCAACAAAGGACTAGGTGTACTCTGATAGTAATACATATAACTGTTCAGCCTGGCAAATATTAAACTAACTTCATCACTAATTAAATAAAAAAAAAAGGGTGGAATGCACAAAATAACAACTAGTGAAAAACCAAAATGAAAACTTTGAGTTACAGCTCTAGGAAATGGGGCACTTCAAAAGCAGAAAAAGGAGTGACAATTACTTTGGAAAGATTGTGTAGAAACAAAAAGTCAATCTGAACTACCGTATTTACTCATGTATAGGCCATGTGTGTGTATAAGCCGCACCTGAATTTTGAGACAACATTTGGGGAAATTTTTTTTCTGAATTCCATTGTAGACTCAAAGTAGCAACCTTCTGCAAAATATAGCAATGTCATACATTCCTTAGAGTTCAATGCTCTCTTAACAATACCAAGGACAGCTTTAGCTGATAGTGGTGAAACTACAGTGTAAAAAAGATTTTTTATATATATATATATATATATATATATATATATATTAGTACACTTAGGAATATTTTGCAGGAAGACATCATCTGACAGCGGCAGTGACGGTGATAAAGTATCAAATGATGATGAATAGGTACATAAAAAAATTTTAATCAGGTCTGAATGCAATAGGTTGTAAGGTATATAGATACTAATGTTTTATGGTAGCAAAGTGTTCTAAACTAAAGGGTATTTACTTTATTTAATTTTAAAATTCCATGTATAAGCCACACCCCATTTTTACTGACCTATTTTATGGGATAAAAGTGCAGCTTACACACGCGTAAATACGGCATTTAAATGATGACACTACAGAGAAACTTTTCTGATGTTTTCATGTATTCATTATTCCACTTCCACTCAAGGTTTCCCTGCATTCGCAATGCAATTTTGGTCATGGATATCAAAAATTAGCATATACTCCTTAAATGACTACATGAATGTATTAAAAAAATATTCTAGTAACAGGAAATAATATATAAGCTAATAAAACAACATAATAGTCATAAAAGTAGCATGCGTATCTGCTAAGTTAATAATACCACCTATGCAGAATATAAGTTTTTTAATATCTACTAAGTTCAGAATGTGAACTGATTTATTTTTATTTATTTATTACCATGTTTTTATTAACTTGCTTTCTTGTTTGTTTGTGTGTGTGTTTGTCCAGTACAAATCTTGCAATCGATTTTTAACTAACTTCCCAACTAGCTAGACATTTGAAACTTTTAGAATGGCTCAGAACAAATGCATTTTTTTTAATACTTTTAGCCATCTTTAAGCAGAATTAAATTAATTTTCAATTATTTTCAGTTAATTTTGTTTTGTAGACTGGTGCAGCCATCTATCGACCAGAATGGGAACGAAAAGTTAAATGCAAGTTAATTTCCAATTAACTTCATTTTCTTTCAAGTTGATGGGATAATTTATCAAAAAAATTTTTAAAAAAGTATTTATTAATACATAGAACTGTCAAATTTATATGATTCAACAGAAAATTTAAAAACATGGTATACAAAAAGTTCTTTTTATCTTGTAATTATTTTAATTGTAGGTTGATATTAAAGCCTACTATCATTATAAAGAATACCCCTTTCATAATTAATGTTTTGTTAGTCTAACGTAGAAATCACAGTTGCTATAAAATATAGTTAAATATTTACTTAGGTGTGACTCACAACTCTTATAAAAAAATAATGTTGTAAAAGCAGGATACACAATAGAAACAGGAATGGAAGAGTGGAGATTGATGCATTCAATGTAGTTAACTCAGATAATGAATCATCAGATATCGAAAATATACAGCGGAGGGTAATACTGACTGAAAACTCATTTTTTGTAGACTGATTCTACCATACATACCTGAAATTTTTTCAAGGCTTTTTTTTTTTTTTAAGCACATGACCCAGTAGTAGGGGAAGCTCATGATATACATTTAAGTAAATATAGAAATCCTGTTCTTATAAACTAAAATTAGCAAAGACAATTTTCAGGGTTTAGTAGGAGAGATACCAAATTTAATTTGTCCTTGTGAAATGGACTAAAATGATTAACAAGCAACATGAATATAGGAAAAATATTCTGGTGAGTAATCAATATTCACTCAAAGATACAACTGTGAAAATTTTAATTTCAAAACACATCTTATTTTTACTAAGCAATAAATAAAAGCTTAAATTATTTCTACAAAATGCAAAAATTATAATCGGAAAGCTTTAATAAACAAGAAATTTGCTATATGATGACTTACCAAGCATTTTTTTTATAATAAATTATTCAGTGTGTTTGATTAGTTTATGAACTTTTCTCTTTAGGTACTTCCATCTGTATAATTTCAAAATACACCTTATTTTTACCAAGCAATAAATAAAAGCTTGGAAATTATTTCTACAAAATGCAAAAATTATAATAGGAAAATAAGAGGATATATATTAAAGCTATTTATATAGCTTTAATAAACAAGAAATTTGCTATACGATGACTTACCAAAAATTTTTTTATAATAAATTATTCAGTGTCTTTGATTAGTTTTTGAACTTTTCTCTTTGGGTACTTCTTTCTGTATAATTTCAAAACACATCTTATTTTTACCAAGCAATAAATAAAAGCTTGGAAATTATTTCTACAAAATGCAAAAGTTATAATAGGAAAGCTTTAATAAACAAGAAATTTGCTGTATGATGACTTACCAAACATTTTTTTAATAATAAATTATTCGGTGTCTTTGATTAGTTTATGAACTTTTCTCTTTAGGCACTTCCGCCTGTATTAAAGAGTCATTCTCTGCAGTGTTCAGACTTTCACTAACTTGAGATGAAGAAACAAGTTGTTCAGATATCTAAAAAGAAATTCAGTAGCAGTTTAGAAAAATATAAGATTTAGAATGCTTGAAAAAAGAAAAACAGTAACTACTGACATTTATAACAGAGGAGATAAGCATCAGTTTTAGACAAATGTAAGATTAAATTATTAAAAATGATTGGGAGGAAGATATTCTCAATCATTCATTAGAAAATACATTTTGCACATAATGCAATTCAGAGTAACAGTTAATGTTAGCAATCCAATCTTCAAATTTATATTTTGAACTATGTATATTTGTTAGTATTTTTTTCTTTTAATTAATAATTTTTTAACAACAAAAAAAAAACTTTTAAACATGCACCAAGTGTTTTAAAAAGTTAAAATAGTATGCTTGTATTTCTCATTTGTTTCATTTTGTAAATATTGAACTCATTGGTTTGAAACAAAGAATACATATTTTAAAGAGAAAAAAGAAATGTCTCCCTTCTATCAGCTTACTTCTTTTGGTTCTACTGTAATTTCACTTAACTTGGAGCCAACTCCATTTTTTTCTACTTCAGAAGTTTGCATAGATTCCACTTCAGCTAAAATAAAAATAAAAATAAAAATTCTAAAAATTCTTATCACCATGCTGGAGAGCATTAAAAGATTTTTTTAACCCTTAGACCATTACGAACGCGCTCAGCGCGTTAATCAGAGTCTTTCCCCCAGCGTTACTAACATGCTGGATGCGTCCAACTGGATTTTCAAATGTTTTGCACGTTACAAATGCATTTAACACGTTCTAAATTGATTTTTTCATACAACTATAAATGGCAGAACTTAATGGCATTCAAATACAATCTCTCCTGATAAGAAGTAGATTTTTAGGTGATATTTTGAGAATGTGTACAGTATAAAATAGCTTGAGTTTTGGGTTTTCGAAAGCTTAAGGCTATTCTAACTGACATTTTAAGTAAATTCAAGAGTGATTTTTCAGATTTATTGGATGACAAAAGTGATCAAAAGACTTTAGTGGACTAAGTGATGAATAAACTATATATTGTAAAGACTGTGAAGTGGGTGTATGCATATTACCTTGCTTTAAAATATATCATACTATAAGAAATTTATAAACAAAAAAAATCTGAGCATTATACAAATATACATATGTATTCTTAAAAGTTTTATGTTTCACTTATTTTGTACTATTTATTTTTATTTAAATAACTTAACTGTATTAAACTCACATTTTTGAACATTCCTTCAAAACGTACATCCTCCGAAATGTGTATCTAAAAAATAACCCAATGCTGGGGAATGAACCCAAAGGCGAAAATTCAACTGTCTAAGGGTTAATTAGTGTAATTAGAGATAAAACACATTTTTAAAAACTTATCAAATGTTTTCCTATAAGAACAATAAATGCTTAACTAATGAAAAATGAAAAAGTATATGCAACACTAAGAAAACATATAAATACATAAATTCTTAGTTGTATAAGCTTCAGTTTAAAAGAAAAAAAAATCCACTTTAACAAAATAGCAATAATTCTTCTAAAATTCTCTACAAATTTTAAAAGAAGTATACTAGATAAAATACTATTTTACATTTGAAAATTTTCTTTTGTACAAATTAGTATTCTAGGATATTAAACAATTTACTGAAACAAAAACTCTTGCAATACCTCCAAATGTTTATATTCAAATTAGAAGAAAGTAATTCAGAACAAACACATATAAAATAAAGTTAGAGCTTATACATTTTTCTTACCAAGCATGTAATGAAAAATGTATTGCACACTGATTGCAAAACACAAACATTTCTAAAGAAATAACTTCAGTAAATTTTTAAAATATTATAACTATGATTTGACAGATCTGAAAATATTTATTAACCACTTTTAATACACAGTTCAATAATATTTTTCATACATTGTGACTGCTTGGTTACATAATACTTTTCTTGTTCGACATCTTTTTCTATGATGCATTTCATCTGATCTCTTGTTGTAATCAAGGATAGATTCTGCAATACATCTTAGATCCATAATTAAAATGATTCACGAAACCAATAATTTATTTCATCACATTTTTGTTATTTCCTAGTTAGACCTATAATTGTTCACGATAAATCTACAGCCTCCTTATATTAATTTTTACCAAATCAATAAAACTTGAAAATATTACTGACTTCTGTCTCAACTTCGAATTCTGTTACAGCAGTGGCTAGTTATAGCTATTTCATTAACATGCTTTTTTCTTATTCTGAATAATAATGTTTCGTGCAAGTTTGCCATACAATCAAACTCTAATAATTTGCTTCTTACAGAGGCTTTCAGATTTTCCTTAGGCTGTAACACTTTTTCTCTTTGAAACTAAATTCTATAGATTAAAGTCATGCCGATTCTGCAGTATAAATTCAATTGATGTACTCCATTAAATACTCCTACCTTCCCAGGAACTGATTCTTATGTTATATGCTGACAAATCATAAATTATCTGTTTCCTCTTCACTTGAACAATTTCAAGAAATTTGAGATCAACATTCAGAAATAATCTCTTGACAACTTCTTCAGTGAACTATCTTGTCTCTAGAGAAATATTCTAAATGACTAAATTGTTTTCATCACACTTTACCTTTTGATACATCCTGGTTAAAGTTAACTATAAAGAATATTTGATTTATACAGAAATAATTTTTTTTTTTTTCAAATCCAACCACTTATAACATGTTTTTAGGCAAATGGATGACTGATTTCAGTGCAAAATAATTCATCTATATGTCTCACAATCACCTTTTACTCACTCACTCACTCACTCTCTCACACACACACACACCAAAAAAAGAAAAAAAAAGAAAAGGGTACAAAATCAATATATTTTCATGCATCTTATATTTATACCCATTAGATCACTCTAAATACTACTGTAAATTTCTTTTTAAGGAAGTTAATAGGACATAGAACACACATTAATACTAAATACATTCATTTCAATACTGATTAATGAACCATGGGTAATATCATATGCATCTGCTCATATAATGCTATAATTTTTTTTGGAGATGATAGTAACCGGTTTATTAATTTTTCTACAAATTGTTTTATATAATTTTTTCATGAATAGCAATATTATCAATAAAAATTTAGACTTCAGTTCACTGTGTATTTACAATATTCATAGAATAAAAACCTGATATTTCAATGAAACACATAGAGGATGATTGTAGAGTTTCACACAAATTTTCCTAATCTAAATTGAATTTGAAAATGGTTTTCTAAGCAAAATGACAACTACCAACAACAACAAATATTATAATTTTTAAAATTTTCCCCCTTGCTCTATCCTATTCCTTCCTCTCCTTGCAGTTGAAATAAACCAAAACCAATGATCATTGCTGCTACAATTTACGTACTTAGACAAAGAATATCTTAAATTTTCTGTGTGACAGCACTCAATAAAAAATTCTGTAGTTCATTAGAGGTGCCTTCCGAACTGAAATTCAAAAGGCATCTTGTCTCAATTCATCTTCAATCAGCAAATTTTAAAAATTAGAGGGCATCTTTAAATGGTAACAGGGATTACAAATATTTTTTGATAAAAAATTGAAGCCTTAGATGGGGAAAAAAGAAAATCCCAAAATACTTAAAAGAATGTTTAAGGATTATGGCAATCATGATTATACTTAAGAGTAATAGATCTCAGAATTTTTGCAAAATAAAAATTTTTTTATTATGACATTAAATTATCATTCAAAATTGAAAACAATACTTTTGTAATAAACATGTTCGAAAATGTGAATCAGCTCCATTTCTCTTAATCTTAAGTTAGTTGGGAGTGCTGTGGTCATTTTTTGCTACACAAGGACCTACTGCTTCAAACCAATTTCAAATGGCTACAAACATCCATGCCACCAATGGGACTCAAATTCACAGACTCTGGTATCAAATGCCAGAATGTCTAGTACCCTGACCATTCAGCTATATTTTAAGGTTATATTTCTGTCAATTTAAATCTTGTTTAAACCTTGTTAAATTCTAATGGTTTGTTATTTTTAAAACAAATAATTTGCATTTTAAGGTCTAAAATTATTAAAGATAAATAAGTAAATGGAAAAGTGATAATTTTAAAACTGACATACAAAACTGAATAATGCTTATTCAATCCAAGAACACAAAAGAGAAACTTTTTAATATCAGATAATACACATTAATTCATGGCTTATTTTAGACACCTTATATTTTATTTCAAACATTTTTGTTTTGTTTTCATAATCCTCTCATAATAAGTTCATTGTATCTAAATTGTTTTTATCATCACTCTAAATTTTTCCTCTTATCATTACTTTATTCAGATAATTTTAATAAAACCATGTCTTTTACATAGTGTTCAGTCCATTTAGTGAGATGCTTTGTCAGTAGTAATTGCAATTTACAATTCTTATTCAGATGATTTTAATAAAACCATGTCCTTTACGTAGTGTTCAGTCAATTTAGTGAGATGCTTTGTCAGTAGAAATTGTAATTTACAATTCTAAATTATAGCCCTTGGAGTTGTTTCATACTTGTCAATTTTTTCCAACAAATGTGTAGCTTCCTTTTTTATTTAAAATTTATAGAACTGAATATTGGATAAGGCCTCTTCTCCTCTAACCATATATAGAACCAATTTTTAATAAAAAAAAATCATATAGCAAACACATTACACACAACATTTTCAATTTGCATTAGCTGTCTTGGTATCGGATAATTTTTAAAGCATTATCTGATATTATCTTTCAACACAAAATTTACTAGAAATAAATAGATTAAAATAAATAAATAAAAAATTTGAATGTAGTGAAACAATTATCTGTAACATAAGTTCGTGACTAGAAAAAGAGTAGATCACACCCTGAATATAGTCATTAATGAGTGCAAGCAAACCTAGGCACATATGATGTACTTGTAGAATGTACATACATTATTTCTGATGAAAATTAAATATGTATTCCTATTTTATAAAAATAAGCAATACTTGTTTCTCTAAATATGATTAGCACACTGATAATGGCATTTGCCATCACACAGATTTTGTGTTACCAACTAGCTAGTGTTTGGTGGGTTGTCAAAAAAGAAACATATTAAATACTTAGGGAAAGAAAAAAAGATAAATGATGAGAAATTTTATTATATTTATTTACAAGCATTATTTTAATGAATTGTAACAAGCATTATTTTAATGAATTTTGATAGATTCATTTTTAATCATAGAAAAACTTGTCAACCCATATGATTGAGGCTTTGCACAGCCTATTTTATTCCTGGTAAGTTGGTGTGCCTCCATAAAGTTTGGAGCCTCTGGTGACCACCATATCTGACACCACTTGATCCATCGCTGTAGTAAAAATTCATAATACAATCATAATGAAGTTCAAATTTGGCATCTGGTACTAAGACATTTTGATTGTATTGGTTGATGTGAAGTACTGTGGTCATCTTTTTCAATGAAAGGGCTAAACCTAAAACATTTGAGAGTAGAGATGAAGAGTTTAGGAGGTAAGAGAATATTTGTCAATACAATAAACTCACAAAAGGACAAATGCAATTTTCAGATGAAACAAGTTATCAGTGTAACAGGATTGTGATTTTGTAGGACTTCAATTCCATGATTAATTTCATCTTCATGCAGAGCAAGTAATATGTTTTGTCTTCCTTTTCAGTACAAGAGTTCTTCAAAAGGAAGCCAACCACAAATCATGTCAGGAAAAAGATTATCCTATGACCTATGAGCTGCATCCTTCAACTGCTAATTAACATTGGTTATCATCTACTGTATAATGTTGTAGACTTTTTCTTCTTTTCATTCTTCCTTTAAGCCATTCATTTCAAATAGAATTTTAAGAGCATGACCTAATTGCTGATTTTTTTCTACTTATATCTTAAATAAACAAATAAATAAAGTTTAGAAAACTTAATATATTTATTTTTTTTATGGATGATGAAAGAGAAAAAACAACAATTAAGATCCATTATTCTCTGACACTGTAAATGTTCTCTATGAGCATAAAAGCCCTTGGGTGACAATGGTGAGGTAAGGGTTCATAGGTACTAAATGATGCAGATAGGTTGACAGAAAGATGCTTCTAGTTCCATGTTAAAATATAATCTGAATGTAACTTGATATGCAGTTCATATTATCTTTCGCTATTTCTTCACACCCAATATCCTCTAGCTTTGGGAAATAATTTTATTTATTTATTATTTTTTTTTAAGCAACAACACAACTATTGCAATAGTATGGGAACAATTCAATTATCAGGAGTTTTTCATTATTAAAGCAACATGGCATGAAAATCTATGTTTCAGATTCATTTAAAATTTCTAAAAAGGAGACACTTAATAGTCTTAATAAATAAAAACAGTTCCCCCAATATTGCTTGTGAATTTATTTAAACTTGATTATTCTTTTGCTTTGCAAAATTTGAATCTTTGAACATCTGTTTTGATCACTAGTTATTTTTAAATATGATATATATTTCCTTTTCACTCTTTCTTTGCATACGTAACAGAAGCTTAAGTTCTGCCATGAAATATCCTCTAAATATTAATTAAAGGTATCCATTTTGTTCCTCCATATTCTCTAATCTTCTAGTATACAGAAGTGAATTCTCTGTTATACTCCTTCGAAAATCCAGCTATCTAAGAAGCTTATACATGTGTATAATATGATGAGCCTTGAAAAGAATCTTTTAACTTTGAGGTTTTTAATACAATAATATAATAATGGATAGTGTTCCTTTCTTTCTTTTTTTTTCCCCTTGTCTGTTAGAAGCATTTAAAAGGGCTTTTTCAACAGTTGATTTTACATATGGCCCTATTAAAACTCACAATTTATACCATGGACAGAAGTCAGAAGGAAAAAAAGGATATGATATATATTTCAAAATCTGATTTTTTCCCCCTATATGTCTAGGTGGAAACTGAAAACTCCCTTCTGTATTCATCTTCACAGAAAATATCAGAATACCTAAAAATAATAATAATAATAAGTTAAATAAATAAAGACATTAAAATTTCTTCAGAATAAAATTGCAACTTTCTATCACATATGTATTTTCAAATGATACATACGTTTCTTTTATTTAGTTTTAAGTGATGAATTATTTTATCCTATGAAGGAAAAACTTAAGCGTAGTATATTTTTATTAACTATGAATATCCAGATTAATCATCAAAATTTGGACTAAAAGATGACATTGGTAGAAAAAAATATTTTTTACATTAATTATGAATTTATCCCCTTAAATATATATTAAGATCCCAAAAAGTATAATATAAAATAAAAATTTTGATTACACAGGCATTTGCAATATATTTCTAGCTATCAAGATTCTATTCCAATAAATTTTAATTAAACAAAGAATTCTATTAAAACTCTGAAAAATTGAATGCAATTTTTAAGCTCAAATTTTAACATATTTATAATAACCTAATACCCACAATACATATATAGTCGATTCCGGTTAATCGGACCCCATCGGGACGCGATCATTTTTAACCTAATAATGGGCTAGTCCAATTACATGAACATGTCCTATTAGGCTTATGCAATAGAATTTGTTTCAGTTCTTTAGGATTTGGTCCAAATACGAGGCTGGTCCGATTAACCGGTGGTCCAATTAACCAGATTAGACTGTATATAAATAAAATTGCATAAAATTAACATTATATAAAAATAAAAACTAATCTTTCAGCTGCCACATACAAAAATAGATAAATTTGAAAAATATGTAATCTTTTAAATTAGTTATTAAGATACTATTTAACTATGTACAGACAAGTTCTAGCACTCTCTCCATAATTAATAAAGTTATATTCTGCCACAGGTAAGTGAACAAAAATTTATGAACTCCCGATTTATTAATTTTTCATTGCTACTATAAAAGATTCAATACAAAAGAAATTACTTCTATTACATTACCTTATAAATGTAATTTAAAATTTCCCACTTCCACAGCATCTTCATTTTCAAGGTGTAGGATATTAGTTTATACCAAGCTATTCATAACAGCATGATGAGAAAAAAGAGAAAAGGTCGGCCAGAGATTAATTATCATGTAGATTATAACACAGTCACTACAGGAGCTTTGTATATCTTCAAGCAGTACTTCTTAAAAAAAAAAAAAGAGAGAGAGAAAATAGTAATACAAATGATTTAGAGGATGAAAAGTGTAAGAGGTATTTACTGATTTATCCTATGATACCAGTACTAATGAAGACTTTACTTCCATTTCTTTCCTCTGAAACTTCATGAATAATAAAAATCCAATACTCTCTATGAAATATTATGTTTCAACAGTTGTAAAACAAATTTTACACATTATGGGTGAAAATGCTTGTTCATAAATATAAATTTATAAACTTGAATAATTCTACATAATTATTAAATTCTGTCTGACTTAACTTAGGCTTTTCAATACTAGGATACTGGAAAAATCTTTTAATCATATACACATATTTCAGAATGTTTAGCTTGTTATGTGTTTTCAAATAGTGTCTGATGTTTTATGAAAGTTATAAATTTAAAAAATCCCCATTAAAACTTACATGTCACTTTTGTAGGCTCTGATTTTGGATTATTATTCTCTTGTGACACTGTAGAAACATCATCAGCAGCTGAACTTGCTGGACTATTCTTTTTCAGACCTTTAACTTCAGATTCAAGGATTGAAGTGTGCCCTTTTTCTTCTTTTGATTCTTTGCCTGTAAGAAAGTAAAACTTAATAGTGATAACATATAATTTAAGTTTTGCATTATTGCAGACGATTGGACATTATCCCCAAAAAAAAATTAAAATACAGTAAAAGAAATGTTCCTCAAACTGTACTATATTAACTGTAATATATTCATTAGTATTATTAGATTTAATTTGAATATTTTTTTCTATATTATTTTGTCTATAAAAATATCCATTACGATTTTTTTATAAATAAATATATATATATATATATTGGCATTAATTGCATACATTGACCGTTGTATTTAATTTGAATGTAATCTGTAGCAAAGTATGGGTATTCAGCTAGTTCAATATAAATTTACTTAACTATCCAAAAGCCCTCCAATTTTTTTCACCACCCATAGTTTGCACGCCACTGATCTAGAAGAACAATATTTTAAAACTTTTCAGTCATTAAAAAAGTTCATTTTTGGTGACATTCAGTCACAAATATTATTTGAGTATCAACTAGCTAATAGAGCAAGCTGAAATAAAATATATGCCAGTAATTATTTCTTCTCTTTTTTTTCAGTTAAAACTATAAAAAGCAGAACTACAATAGCTTATCAAATTTACGACCAATTACAGTGGAATCTTGATCCATCGTTTTTCCGTATGTGTCGTTCATTTTATCCTGTCCCAACGATCATATTGCTTTGTATGTTTTTCCGCATTTACCGTTCATTTCAATCGGTCCCTTGCAAAACGATAGATCGAGATTCCACTGTAATAAGCAAAACATTTTCTCTATGTGTTAACATGGGGGTATGCAATTCAATACCACATGCCCGAAAACAACTTAAGAAAATACTTCAAAAGAGCAGTTTGTGAACATAAAAGGTTATCTATGATGATGAACATTTTAAGGCATTTTGTTAATTATAACATCCTAGTAAGAAAACTAGATAATAAGTATAGAAAACTAGGTAAAAGTAATCTAAAAGATAATATTCAGTTAAGCTGAGTAAAAAGGTTCAAATAGTATAATAACCCACTTCAAACCAACCAGTCCTCATATATTTAACAGAATTAACAGTTAAGTAAATAGACATTTCAAATTATTTTAAACACTTGTTTTGAATCCCTTCAAACAATTTTTTTTAGTTTTTAGTAAAGACATATTTTGTTGTTTTGCTCAGAATTAAGGTCATGTGAGACAAATAATTCCTAAAAGTGAAATTATACAATAGCAAATTTTAAAAAAGCTTGGATAATTTTTCATTTCACAATTTATCACAAAATGGGAAAATGTACAAAATAAAATTGTAAGATAAAGCTGAAAAACACTCTTATTAAAGTACTGAGGAAACAGATTAAACTACTAATCATTAAAAAAATTTACAATTCAAGAAACCAATACATTACTTTTATCTTTTAGTGCCTGTGCTTTATCTGAACAGCTTTCAAGTATTCCTGATGCTTCAATTACATCTGCCAGCAAATTCTTTTTACATTGGTTTTCTGAAAACTAGAAAATTAAACAAAAAATAAATTTTTTGCTTTTGATTTATGAACTTTAATTTCACAATCTTTATAGTACTATAGAGATAAATAGCCAACAGCTTATTTGTTTATTCCTTAAAATAAAAAGATAGATATAAAATTGATGTTTTCAGACCTCTATAATATTAAATTAATTAAGGTCACAGAAAGTTAGAAATCTAACAGTTTGAAACCCATTTAATAGGTAAGATAAAAATATATAGGGTTTAATAGAAGAAAGATAATAGTGTGTAATATAACTAATACACTCAGTTTTGTCTGTAGCACAAAAGAATACCAAGAAACATGCAGATAGCTTTAGTTTCCCTCAAAAAAAATTTTTACAGTGCAAATAATTACAAAATATATATAATTTATTTCAAATTTATAAAAATCTTATTTTATTATACTAAATAACATATTTTATTATACTAAATTTTAGAGTCTAAATTTTCACTACACGTTGGCTAAAAGTTCAGAGTTTTTGTGTTATTTACAACATATCACTTGATGGTACTTAGTAGTAACTAACGCAGTAACTAAAAAAATTTGAATTCAAACAACGCTGAACAAAACCTTCTTTAAAAAAAAATACTGGGTACATATCATAATGCATCAATAATCACATCTGGGTACATATCATAATGCTAACAAAAAAATAAAATAGTCATTTTACAAATGAAAAAATAATATCCAGTAATAAACTTGTACTGCTCTAATGATCAGGAAATAGTCATGAATCACTGTTAGCCTAGTTATTAGCTCTTCATCTCAAAGTAAATAAACAGATTTTAAATTTTAAAGCAAAAAATTTGCAAGCTCAATTATTTTAGTTTTAATTAGCAAAATGAAAGAAATATTTTCAACATTTATTGTCCCATAAAAATTAAAGATATACAAATCTGCAGTTAAATACCTTACTGTGAGTGCTGTATAGTTTAATAATTTTAAATTATCCTCACATTAGCATAATAATTGATTGAAGTTGAATACTTTCGAAACTAATGTTTGCATTTTTACAAAACAGAAAATAATCATCAAAAATATATTCTATTTTAGTAAATTAAAATACTCATTTTATATGTTGCATAAAAATTTTCAGATTCCATGTCCACTCCCTTCCCCAGAAACCTTAAGGTCTATATGCTATTGCCATATGCTACTGCCATTTCTGCTTTTAATTTATTGATCACATCTTAAAACAGAAATTTTATTTCATAACAGCACAAGCATAACAATGTTAAAACACAAAACAATTGTTTGGGCATGACATTCAAACCTGTTTTTGTGTTTTTTTTTTTTTTTGTGAGGTAGATATGTAACGAAATGTTTATGAAAATACATATGAATAAAAAGTGATAAAAAAGTAAGAAATTAACTAAATGGGGATTTTAAATTATTAAGTGATTTTTTTTTAATGCAGTCCCTATCCATCGCACAAAAACAAGTTTGATTGCATATAAAATTTATATCACTATTTTAAAATGTCTTTTTAACTAAAACTTACACTTTTGAGTTATATATACATACAAATGTAATAACTAGTTAGCCTAAAATAAAAGCTTTATAGATACTGACGTTTTCTTGAGACTTGGGATTTGTGTTATCTGAGCTGTCAGGTTGAGAGGACTTATTTGCAAGAGGGTTAGCCAAAAGGCTAGTTTCAGGAATTTTGAGAGTTGCAGCAGAAACTGCAGGAGACGTTGTTTGGGCTGGTGCTATAGGTCTAGGAGCAAGCTTAGCTCCTGATAGCCTGTTTTTGTCTTGCTTTTGGGCTAAAGAGGTTGATTCCTAAAGAAAAGAAGTTTAACAAGCTTAAGTATGTATTACTTATGTGTAATCAATGAGAAGGCTTTCAGCATATTTTATGATTTTAAAATTCTCATTTATATTAGCTATATAAAGTAATCCTAGGAATAATTTGCCTTGCTTCACCTTTTGATTACAAATTACATATAAAGATTAAAAAGAGTGATTAGTGATCAGTTTAAATGCACCATTAAAACTTTATATATAGGATCATTCAGGTTTTTCTTTTCTCTCCCCCTTCCCTTGAACAGAGAGAAGGGAATTTAGTTGCTCACACAGGTAATACAACAAGTTTGGAAAACTCTTTCAATCCCAATTTTTCAAATGCCTCCATCATAGACAATGAATGCAAGGGAAAGATTTAATCAGATACAACCCATTTTTCAAATACCTCCAATCATAGACAATGCAAGGGAAAGATTTAATCAGATAAAACCCATTAACACAATGCGAGTATACTTTAAGATTAAATTTAAATTAAAGCAAGTAAAACAGAAATTATATCGTTCAAATAAACAACATTTTAAAAGGAATTATCTAAATTATAATGCAAATTCATGAAATTAACACCTCATAAATTTTAGATTTACACTATTGTTATATCATGTCTAAATTTGAGTAGTAATTTAAATAAGCAAAGGATGAAAACAAATTACAAATTAGAGAAGTATACACTTCATATAATTAAAACTCAACAATTCAATTTACAAACTTACATTGACATCATTAGATATTTTAGGTAGTGAAGCACCTGAACTCATAATAACAGCAGCGCCCTGTTGTGTCCTTGGCCACATCTGAGCTTTATGAACAACAATAACGTTCGGCTTAGCAGCAGCCGACACTCGCATAGTAGAAGACGTATTGAGGGTACCAGCTGGCAAAGTGACACGAAGTGCAGTTGATGTTAAATTAGAGGCAAGGCCCAAAGCTGAAATTGCTGATGGTGTTATCGCACATGGAAGGCGTGAACCAACAGGTTGTGATATATTCACAATACGAGCACTTCGCATAACACCTTTTAAAGAGATTAATAACAGTTAAGAAAAAAATAAAGAAGTTATGTTTTAATTAATGCTATATAGTTTAATGGCATTTATACAAGAAAAGAGTCAGTCAAGAATCTATCAGGTTGTGATCCATTCCCAATATGAGCACTTCACATAGCACCTTTTAAAGAAATTAATAACATTTAAGAAAAAAATAAAGAAGTTATGTTTTAATTAATGCTACATAGTTTAATGGTATTTATACAAAAAAAGAGTTCCAGTAACAAAAAGAAATTCTTCAGTCAATTCCTTTTTGACCTAATGTTTTCCTTTTTTCCCCCTCAAAAGGTGGGATTATGGATTGTATTAAATTAGATTACCAGGTTTAATCCAGCATTAATCTAATAGAATTTAGTAAAATTACAATGAGCCACCAATTCAAAAATTATTATTTATGATTAGATAAAATAAATTTGGATGGAACTTAACTACAACCTCATTTACCTTGCTTAAGCATTGTGTTTAAATACTAATAACAAGAGAGAAAAAATCTCAATTTAATTTATAAAAAGAAATTTTATGAGAATTATTAAAAAATAAAAAAAAAGATTTTTAACAAAGAGATAAATTATGTGACTTTAAAAAAGTATTATTCATAACATTATACCCTATAAAAATCACAATGCCAAAAAAAACCAAAAATAATGGATATGAAATTTACAGATGACATTACATAAAAATTATATTCAAAAAGTTTATTTTCTTCCTCAGTGGAAACATGTCTTCAAAATATGTATTTGTATCTCTTAAAATAAAGTCACAATGTTTTTTAATATAATTGCTATGGTAGGTTTAAAACTGGCCATAAATGACAGTTATATATGTGACATTTAAGGGAACAGGCCACCTAAAAAATCTCATAAACAGCTAAAGAAATACATTATCTTTTAAGCATCCATATTTTTTTCCATTTATGCAAGTTATGATTATTGTAATTTAAATGACAGTCCATACCTGAAATTTCCATCAGAGAGAATGCATCGTCTCACTAAACAGTAATTTTTCCTAATATGGTTTTTATTAATGCGATTATTATGAAAAACATTTTAAGCATTTCAAATTGACTTGACGTGAGATATCTGAGAAATAATTTGAATTTTTGGTATTATAACTTGCATTACAGCTTTCTCATAATTTTCTTTTTAAATTTGATCAGGATATAAATAATTATCTAGTTTACAGTGAATAGGATTCTAATTAATATGCAGTTTGTAAAACTAAAGAATATTTCTGATGTTCTTCCTATTTTTCTTTTCTCAAGTTGAAATACTGCAATTACTCTCATAAATTTTCCTTTAATATTTTAATGTGCTTAAAAATCATGTTTTTAATACTTATTTTCTTATTGAAAATTTTATAGACAAAGTGAAATATTTAAAAATAGAGCTACAAATGAAATATAAAAAAAAAGATGCTCAAAGTTGTTTCAAAATCCTCCACTGTTTTAACTTCTGTACACTTTAACAATATTATTCTGTTGAGATTTAAATAATTAAAAAGGATCAAATTAAATAACTGCAATAAAGTTGAAAAAAACATAAAAGTCAATACTTAAAAGAACAAAAATCTTACAGCAAATTTAAAGATAAATAAAGGCTAAAGTTTTGACATCTTTAGCTGGATATGTAATGAACACTTCTTCAATTCCACAATAAATTAAAAAGGGGTGGTTACATGTTTTGAACTAATCAATAGTTCATTCATCATTAGGGCAAACAAACATTACCTTGATTGTCACAATGAACAAATTGTCCTTCACAGGATTACTATAAGTCATAACTTTGATGGATTCTACACAAAATTAACCCAAAACTAAAATTATAAAAATCAGAGTGACTCATCAGATCTAGCATACAAAATACTGGGGGGGGGGGCTTATTATTTTATAAAGCACAAAGTAATTCTGTAGGAAAACGTTATCAAAAACATTAAATATTAACTGGAAAATATTTCCAAATACACAACATTTCTCTTAGAATTACACTGGTCACAAATAAAAAAAGCTTTTTTTTCTTTTGCTAAAGAATAAAGCATTCCATGACAGATCATTTGTGGTGCTTTCCTCTTATAAATATAAATACTTCATATGGTGTTTGAATAAGTATTATTTAAACTTAATGGTAAATGATAAACCAAAATTATTACACAGAATTTAGATTACAAATATTCCACATTCAGATAACAAACACTGATTAGACAGTCAATGATAGGGAGAGACAAATTGAGTCCTGCAATGTAAAGATTACAGTTTTACATTTTCTAATTTAATAAACAGCTCTTATGTCAGCTACAAAGTGACTCCTAAGGTCTCATATATTAAATCAACACTTAAACAAAAAAAATTTGAATTCACCTCTTTCCTACACATTTTTAATTCTATAAATTATGCCAATTTCTTTAACCTAAAATATTTACATATTTTTCTTTACATTTATGATGCTAACAATAATGATTCTGTTTAAACAGAATGTATTGACAACATGAATATATCAAAATCATAAGCAACCTTTTTGATGATTTTGACATTATTTAGATATAACAAAAATAAATGCAATATGTTATCGTATGACAAGCTTTTAGTGATATTTTAAAATCAATCTTTATTTAAGTGGAAACATTTATATTAAGCCAACAATGTCTTTTAAGAAATTCATAAACAGAAATGCTTATTTAAGTTTTTAAATTTCCTTATGTATTTTCAGTCACAAATGTTTCTGATTTGCTCTAGTCTATATGTATAAAACAGTTCTGTAACTGATTGACTGACTCACAGACATATAACGCACAGACCAAACTGCTGGAAAATTGGGCTGAAATTTTACATGGAGATTCTTCTTATAGTGCAGGGGTGCACTAATAAAGATTTTTGAAAAAATTCTTGGATTTTTTTAAATTAAATTTTTGAGCTGCTTTTATAACATTCTTTTAAGTTTCCATTTAAAATAATAATCCGAGGGTTATAAAATTTATATCACGAGAAAGATCATAAAAAATCCTTTAAAATGAAATCTTTTTCGAATGTTTACCTCCATTTTCTGATTTTTGGTGAATTTTTAAAGATTAATTTTTAGAATGTAATTTATGAAATGTTGATCATGTGGTTTCTTTTCTTTTTTGTGATACTTTAAACTAATTTTGCATCACATGTGTAACAACAAAATAAATTGACAAAAAAAATTTTTTCTTTCTTTCTAATGCGGCAGACGATTGGACATTACCCAAAAAAATATTAAAATACAGTAAAAGATATGTTCCTCAAGCTGTACTATATTAACTGTACTATATTCTTTAGCATGTTTTATTAGATTTAATTTGAATATTTTCTTCTACATTATTTTGTCTATAAAAATATCTATTATGATTTTTTTATAAATATATTTTGTTTTTTACATCAATTGCATACATTGATCTTTGTATTTATTATAAATATATATAGGCATTTATTGCATACATTGACCGTTGAATTTAATTTGAATGTACTCCGTAGCGAAGCTCGAGTATTCAGCTAGTTCATAATAAAGGTAAGAAAGTACTCATAGTCTAGTTGAAAAAAATATATAATGCAGCATCCACATTGCTTACAAATAAAAACCCCTCCGAATTATTCAAATGGCCATGATGAAAGAAAAAAAAACCTAAAGAACTGTCAAATAACAGCAAGTACTAAACTATTTCTATCTTTTCTTCAGCTGATTGAACAATTTATTAATATTTAACACTTCAAACCCATGTCTTATATCAGGAAAAAACAAATTACATTTTAAATTAACATATATAGACCAGATTCTAACAGAAATTTCAAGGATTGTTGCTCCAAGTTCCAGGCAATCCAATTTCTTCAGTTTATTTTGATTTAAACACACAGAGAAAATAATTGGTATAATAGAATACAAATGAGAAATAACAGAAATATATATCAGAAGCAAAATATTACCTCCATCATTTCTATATTGAATAGTCTGAGAATTAGAAGCATTTATTTTTAAATGACTTGGACTTATTCCTACAGATGTTGATTTTGGCAGTAACTGTGGAGTAGTTTTAGTACCATCACTTGGCATTGAAACTGTAGTTTTTGTTGATGTTTGAAGAGGTGTACATGATGTTGAAGATACATTGAATATCACTGGAGGTAAAGTTTTAGCACCAGCCTTTGTTGCTGTAGAGAATAGGGATCTACTCAGAGAACTAGGTGTTGATGTTTTGGGAAAGCTTTTAGTAACAGTTGTTAGTTTACTGCTTGTCTGTGAAGTGCTCACAACTGATGATTCTGCCTTGACAGCTGATTTTGTAACAGAAATTGGAGATTTAGTTACATTAGTTGATTCAGTCACAGAAGATAACGAAAATTGATTAGATGTATCTGAAGAAGGAGATGAGAATACAGTCTGTGATAGTTTTTTTGTGAAAAAACTTGACGGACTGTCTTGCTTAACCTTCAGATTTGGTGAAGATTTGGTAGACAATCCTTTTTGACCCAGCTGTGATTGTGAGTTGAGCTTTAAACCTAAACTTAAATTCTGTCTTGCATGACCTGTACTTTTGCAACGAATTTGAGTCAAAAATTTACTGCCCAGAGATGATGTGGTAGAACTTGAAATAGGCAGGCGATCAGAAGAAGCAGTTGATGTGCCTACAAAGTTAAGAAAAGAAAACAAAAAATTGGCTTTCAAGTGAAGATAATAGGTATATCTGAAAATAATGAAATTTTGCAAATGTATTTCAGTAATTACCTATCTCCCATTTCATGCACAAAATACACAAAGTTTTAAAATATAAAAAGTTAGCATTTTAAAAATGTATTAACAATTTAAAACAAAATTAAAATCAAAATATTTTAAAGAAATTTTAACATAAATACAAAAGCAAATATCTGTACCTTGGAAGAAAAGGGCCAAAGTCCATTTTAATCAATTGTCAGTTCATCAATGTCAGTTTAAGGATTTTTACAAATCTTAGGACATTGGCCTTTTTGATTGGCCCTTTTGACAATTAATGTAAATCCTACCCTGATTTCATTCACTCATGCAGTTCACTCAAATTTCAAAGTTTTGGACATTGGCCCTCTTTGTTCCAAGGTACAGATACATTCTATGCGTTAGTTTAAATTCTGACCTATGGAGATAATATAACAACAGAATGTGCTGTTTAAGTACTGAAAGCAGCTTCAAAAAAACATCTTGAAATCAATAAAAAAAGTCAAAAGGGTGACTTTTTTATTTATTGATTTCAAGATGCATTTTAAATGCTTCTTTCAGTACTTCATTAAATCATCATATATCAACCAGGATATAAAAATATACATTTGCATATATATATATATATATATATATATATATATATATATATATATATATATATATATATATATATATATATATATCTGAATAGGTTGAAAGATTTTCTTTGAGAACATTAACTGTAGAAACAGTACTACCTCAAAAGACTGAAAAAGAATTATAGTATCTTACAGCTATTTTCAGTGTTTCAAGAAATGCTTCATAATATATTTCACTAAAAAGTATCTTTGATACTAACAGTGATGTAATATGGAGAATTAAATTCAATAATGATCTGTATAAATTATAGTCAATGAGGCATTGGTATACACTGAAAAATAAATAATTGAGATAGACTGACCATCGCTATTATATACCTGCTGATGGGGTTACAAGAAAAAAAAAACCTTTCAGTGGAACTGGAAAACAAGCAAGGGTTACCAAAACTAAGATGATAAACCTTGCTAAAAGAGATTTTGCCATTTTAAATTTAAGTAAGTGTATAATGAAGATAAGGGGGTAGACTTCTGATAAAAGTCATGGCTAGCAATACGTAATTTTCGTATTTATGAAATAGATGTGAATAAATGCAACATTAGCCGATATGAGCAAATAAATGCAAAAATTATTTTTTTACCACTTATCGGTGAAAATTCGGTGATAAACTACTTTTTAAGCAAAATTAGGTAATAATAATAATAATTTATTAACATAATTGCTTATCTAAGACCATCTACGGTCTTTAACTGAGAGATCTCACTCTCAAAATTTGCTAATTACTTATTGCTAAAGACTTAAGGAAGAGAATGTGGACACTACTACAACATTAGCTTTTAACTAAGAATTTTGATACTTACTTAACCAAATAAGAAAATTGTGATTTTTTTTAATAAACACAAAATTTTTGTATTTATATATATATATATATATATATATATTCAAATAAATGAGAAATTTTATATTTTATAATTTTTTTTCTGCGAAATTTCGATATTTTTTTTATGAGAAATTTACGTATCCCTCATCATGGCTAATACATGATTGACGAGCCTTATACAAAGCCCCTAAAAGAATTCTCTATGAATCTCTAAAGTACCTTAAAAAAACTTTTAGTTTTTTACATTGCATCTGACATTAACAGTATAATTACAAATTACTTAAAACATAGGTTAAATTTGTCTACAACAAATATACACCTTTTTACACACATGAAACAAATAATCAGTACATGTGATCTTAAATTGATGAATTAGGAAATAGTAAGTCTCATCATCTCATAATTCCAGTATATAAAAATAACTCACTAGATGATGATGTAGATGTAGGTAAAATAGGTGTTTTCATTGAACATATTGATGGAGATGATCTCGGTGGATTCTTAGTCTCAGATGAAATCTTTGAAACATCTGAAACTACAGCAACTTGCTCTTCATGAGCTGCAGTTGGGACAGGGGAATGAGATGCTGGTCTACTGGATAACACGTTTGTATTTAACTGATCAAAAGTTGAAAATGTGGTGACTGTCGATGAAGATTTTAACATGATTTGCTAAAATAGAAAAGGTAGCACATCACACGCATTACATATTTTAATAAATTAGTTACATTTCAATTTCAACATAAAATTAATAACTTATAAATGAATCTAAAAATTATGTTTCTGCAAGTTTCTTGAAGCTTATTAGCCTTTGGCATTGATTCAAATTGAAATTCATCATTAAATTTTTAAAACCATATATCTACAGTATTTTATTTTTACTATGGCACAAAGTTAAGCAGTTGCTTTCAAAAAGAAATACTATACTATCATTCATCTTGAATATAAAACTACAGGGTGTAGCAGAAAGAACGTTCTGATTTGGAATGTCAATAACAAAAATAGAAAGCAAGATAAAGAAATAGTTTATACCTGAGAAAAATAATAATAATTTATTCATTTATTTATTATTAATTATTATTTTATTATTATTACTTATTTTATTCATTTATTTCTACCCTCGGAACATTTTTTCTGCCACACCCTGTATTTTCTCAAAGTTAATGTTTACCAGAATTCATTGTGCCTGATAGTCAAATAATGATCAATTAAGTTGCTAAATGATCATATGAATTTATTTGGTGCCCCAGATTTTAAATCCTGAATAAATTTGCTCTCTCAACTTATTTACTTCCAAGAAAGATATTTTTATATCAGTCAGTCTGAATTTGTTCAAGTATCCCCTGAGGAAGTCATGGACCATTTGGTACTATGAAGCATATAACACCAATAACTTATGATGACCCTTCTCTCTCTCTCACAGGTACACAACAAAATGAAGAGGAACTCTATTGAAAGAAATTTTTATAATTGTTTCCTCTTGCACCTACAACACTCATTTTTTCTTGCTCTGAACATTTCTCTTGGTAAAACTGACTTTTGTGTTTTAGCTTTTTTTCCACCCTAATATTTTCCAAATATGCTTGGTATGTGAAGACAGTAAATACTATATAAATGTAACAAACCCTCTTAAAATAAGGGCCCTGTTGCTAGGATAATGACATTTAGGTTTTATGTAAGAAAATTTTTTTCTTAAGTGTGTTTTGTTTGATAAATAATGATAGGCTGACACAACGACAGCTCCAAGGGGGGAGCAGTAGGGGCAATTGCCCCCCTCCCCTCCCCAAAAAAAAGCCTGGCATCATTTTTTTTCATAGCCTAAAATTATATAATCATAGACCTAATACTAAATGAGTTTAAAATGAGAGGATGTTTATTTCTTTTATATATATATATATATATATAACCCTAAGAGTTAATGTTGCCCCCCCCCCTTCCCCCTCCCCAATCTCTGGACTGGAGCCGCCATTGGGCTGACAAACATTAAGAGATTTAATCCTACCAGCAAGAGTTGGATCAATTACAATAGATTGAATTACCATAGACCAAATAACAACAGACCAATTACAGTAGGCCTCTCCGTGTTATGTCTTGTTGATTGAAATTTCATATAGGATCTCAACTTTTGTAAAGGACTCTTTAGGTAATGAGAAATTTGCTTTATGTTAGCACATACAGTTCATTTTTCCTATCAACCATTAAGCCCAACTAAACAGCGGAAACAGAGGATAAAATTTTCTGGGCTTAAGGAAGGATTTTAATACAGAAACCCCATAAAAATTGTTTCCCTGGCATGACATCAGCTTTTAGTAGCCATGAAAATATCAGAAATAAGTCAAATTTTCACAGAAATATCCAGCTGTAAAACTAACTTTCAAAGACTATTAGAAGGTTTGCTAATCTGTCTGCATTATGCAGGCCTACAGTGAAATCAGAGAGTATTTACAATTAATAAATAAAAAAATAATCTAGCACATTTATCACTAGTCACAGACCTCAGATGTAGTTTAATGTGCTGACAATGCACATTATTTCAATCTTTAGTATCCCTTAAAATGAGAGCAAGACTAATGAAAATGCATATTGATAAAAAATACAAATCTCAAAAGCATGTAATTAATAATGTGTTATCATTCCATAATCAGTTAAAAATATGCAATTAAAATTTTGCAGTTCAATAAATTTTAAAAGTGAAGTCTTTGTCATAATATCAATCAATATAATGACAGTTTTGTACTATTTTATTTTATTAAAGGTTTTTTTTTTAAAAAAAGAAGAATGCCATGATAGGTACTCTTTTAAAGATTACCAAATCTCACATATATCTTACAGTTAGATTTTACAAATTAACTAACCTATTCATGCTCAAACCATTTACTAATTATTCTCTGCTCATTCTTAAACATGACAAGTGTACAAATGAATTTTTCAAACTGCCAACCGCAAAGTAAAATGAATGTATAATAATGTTATATATTTAAAAGTTTGGGGGTAATGCTTAGTTTCAGAGATTAGATCACATAAAATCGTGTTATAAAATCTCACAATATAAAATTAAAGGTTAAAAACATTTTTCATAAATCAATATTATCAGACTCCTCCTGGATACACATTAACCCTTCAGCGGGTGTGCCAATTTTTGGAACACCAGCAAGCACACATGGCACAAAGTGAAATGTTTCTTTCAACCTTGATTATTCCTTTTGTAATACACTTTTTTTTTGTCAAATTGAAATAATAATTCTGCTTTTTATGGCAAGATATAAAATGGTAATCATATTGAGATATAGTTATAATTAAAGGCCAAAGAATGCAATTGCCTTATTTCAAAACTGTCCAGTTTATTGGATCTAAGGACAACTTGCGAATGGATTTCTATTGTGCCCATAAACCTAAAAAACAATGAGATTGTCCATCTTCATGATATGCAGAATACCATATAATAGCTAGACATTTCATTGACTTCATCAACTCCTGCTTTTGACGTATTATAATCCAGTATAATCGCTGGTTTACCACGGTTAAATCACAACTAACAATGAATGGAAATGAATACAAGGGTCAGAAAATCAGACCTGCATTAAAAAGAGTGTAGCTATAAATAGAAACTGCTTAGAAAATTCAAACCTTACATGTAAAAACAAACCATTCAAAATTACGAAAATGTTGCACTTTATACACGGGCGCACCTGCTGAAGAGTTAAGAATATCAATTTAATGTTGCATGAAAATTATTTTCACACATGGAGTCTATAAAAATAAGCAAGCCCAGTCAGACTTCAAAGTTAAAATTGTTGAAATTTACAGTTTATACAATTTAAAGATTTATTACTAATTATAAGATTAAGAAAATAGTCTAAATAAATATGGATTATGTTACACAAAAGGTCTCATTTTCACAAATAAAAACATACAGAAATAAAATACTTAAATACCTTTGGAGGTGGTTTTACAGGAGCAGTAGTTGATGTAGAACTTGTCAATAATGAGGCAGTAGTTTTAGCAGGGGCTTGCTCAGAAAAAGAGGAAGAAACCTGAGAAGTACTGTCTGGTGGAGAAAAACTTTCAGAATTAGCGGAACCTGATGGTGCCAGTGAAGGTTCGGGAACAGTGGAGTTATCAAATGAACATAAATTGTTAAAATATTGACTATCAACAGCAGCTATCTTATGGGATGGGGCTGAGGAATCAGGAGGCAATTCTTTACGTTTACGGCTTGCCATAGTTTCAATGCCATTGCCGACTGTTGATTAAGAAATTGATTAAAATTAATAATATACATGAGAATTATTGTAAATACATAATAAATAAGTGGGATCTCACATTTTATCAAATACACAAAATCTATGCTCGATAAAACATGCAATATCTTACAGTATTTAAATTTCTCTGCTTATTACTTTGCATAAAATCTGATTTTTCAACAGACATATATCTCTCATATGTACATTATTAAAACACACAAAGAGTATCTTCTTTTTTATAATTTTGTAAAATTTGATACATTACAACATGATAGCCTCTCTCCTCACTTAAACAATAAAACATTCAATTATTAACTATATTAAAAACTCTCTCTTCCATTCCCCATCATTCAATAATAAAATCATTCAACAATATTTCAGTGCAAACAAAACAATGTGGTTTATGAACAACAGAAAAATGTTTAATAAACAAGCTTACATACAAGAAAAAAAATATTGAATCTAATTTACTTTGACTGTAAAAAATATATAAGTACAATGCAAAGGCTATGCTGAAATGTTAAATGTATTATCTAATATCTATTAAAAATTGTGTTTTATTAATTTAAGATAATTTTAAGTAAATTGTGAAATTAAATTTTGGCAAAATTACATAATAGTATGAGAAAAAATATAACCCATGGATGATAAAAATTGAAAAGGGATAAGACTATATTTTTTTCAAGTTGTAGCTTTACTGTTGAAATTCTTCTTTCTCTTTTTCAATCTCTCGTTTTTATCGATTCTTTAGGAAAGATTTTAAGGAATCCAAAACTTTTCAGAAGAAAGCATAAAAGCACTATTCATGATAATAGATATTTTTTGTCACCATTCATGATATAGGACACAAAAATAAAAATATTTCATATTTATTCCTGCACTTCATTTACACAACACACACAGCACAGAACATCAGACTAATATATAAAGTTTTGTTTTGGTATTTACACTCAACACACTTCCATGTGAGCATGCAGGCACAGATCACTAAGATTTAAAATATATATAAATGGAGAAAAAATAAAATAAAATAAAATAAAATGATACACACAGAAATATGAAATTGATATTCATCCATGCATCTTGTGTGCGTAAGATATACATCCCCCCCCCTTTTTTTGTCCTATAAATTGGGATATGTAATTTTCGTATTTACGAAATAGACGCAAATAAATGCGAAATTTGCTGATATGAGCGAATAAATGCGAAAATTATTTTTTTACTACTTTTGGAAAAAACTCAGTGATAAACGGCTTTTTTAAGCGAAATTAGGGAATAATAGTAATAATCTATTAACATAATTGCTTATTTAAGACCATCCATGGTCTTTAACTGAAAGATCTCACTCTCAAAATTTGCTTATTACTTATTGCTAAATACTTAAGGAAGAGAATAAGGAGAATACTACAATATTAGCTGTTAACTAAGAATTTTGATATTTACCTAACCAAGTAAGAAAAATTGTGATTTTTTTTTTAATGAATGCGAAATTTATATATAAATATATATATAAATTTTTTTGCAAATAAATGCAAAATTTTATAGATTGTATTTTTTTTTGTGAAATTTCAATATTTTTTATGCAAAATTTACGTACTCCTACCTATAAATGTTTCTTTCTTCTTTTAAATATGCATGTAACACGTCAACAACTTTTAGACACATAGATAAGTACAAGAAGTTATTTTTTCCTCAAGAAAAAAATATTAAATTTACTTACTTTCTCTTACTCCAGTTTTACCAGGAAGAGGAAGAGTAGCATTTTTCGCAGCTTGAGCATTAGCAGCAGAATCAGCAACAGCAGTAAACACAGTTTGAGGAGCAAGACGTGGCATAAGGGGAACAACACGCCTACCCTCAATTGCCCATTCTGTTGCTGTATTGGGCCCAGAAAGCCTGGAACACAAGGAACAGGGTGACATTTAGGTAAAATTGCTCACAATTTAAAGTGAACAAGAATATATACCAAAATATAGAAAAAGAAATATTATACGATGCTAGTTTCTGACACAGATTTTTTCTCATTTATTTTAATTCTCAGATACTACTTTTAATATTCCTGTAATTCAAATGGCTCCTAATGAGGAACACAAACATAAAATATTTTAAATAAATTGGAATTATATAATTAGTTTTGCAGTGTTATTGAAGAATATACACAACAGGAAGATCGAAATGAAAGTTTACAGATATTTTAAGAAACTGTAGTATTTTTTAAAAATTTTAATCACATTAAGCTGTTTTTAACCTAAATTTTAAGATAAAATAGCTCTTTACTAAAGGTCTTTACAATAAGCTATTTTTTAAATATAACTTGAATATAACTTTTATATCACTAAGTACAGAGACTCTCTGTGCATAAAGGTATTGAAAACTATGTATAATACAGTTATAAAGAAAAACAATGCCCAATTTTAATATCAGTTACCGTAAAATCTTGACTATAATATGCACACTTGTATAATACACATGCTTGATTTTGCACAAAATTTTCAGAAAAAATTAAAATTCGACTATAATAGGCACCCATAACTTTTCAATATTTTATTTAAAAATTGCATAAATTATTAACATAAATAAAATTTGTAATAAAAATTAATGAAAACATTAAATTTGTTAGAAAAAACTTAAATTTTTAATTAAAAAGAATACTGTCATACTATCAGTCTTAATCACTTTCAATAGAATACAGCTCATTTATTGTTTGTTGTTTATTCAATGTTTAAAACTGCCGTAAAATGGGGCTACTTTGCTCCTAGATAGGTAACTTTGCACCATTGCTGAAAAAAGATTTCATCCCATCTAGCAGATAAACTAATGAATATTTAACAATATTTTCACTGTTATCTGTTAGATAGCACCACCTCTCATAACATGAATGATAATTACTATTTTAGCAGCCATTTTGGGTAGTGTTTGCCAAGTGTGTCTGTGCTGGTACTATTTTTAGTTAAAATCTTCATCTGAAAAAGTTGTATTTTGCTCCAAGGAAACGATTTTAGTTGAATGTCAGTGTTGTCTATTTATATATAGAAACTAATTGTCTTTGAAATCATAACGTTTAAATCTTGTTAAACTGAATATTTATCCATTTATGATCGATACTGTTTTTGAAGTTAGTTTTAGAGCAGATAGGGGGCTACTTTCCACCAACTCAAAAGTGGTGCAAAGAAGGTGGAAGAGATGAATACATCTACACAGAATGAACTGACACATTCAAAATTCCAGCTTAAACCTATCAACAAAGAGACTGATTCATTTTTAGTTGTAATGTATGAAAATGAATACTACCCAGGTGTCATTGAAAGCTTCAATGAGGATGGAGCATTCGTGAGTGTCATGACGAAGTCATTAAATAACTGGAAGTGGCCTGTTAATAAAGATGCCCTTTTGTATAAATGGAAAGAAATAGTTGCAGGTATAAATCCCCCCAAATTATTTAGCAAACAAGGTGTTTTCTCAGTCCCAGAGCTGGCTGATGGTTATGGAAATTTTTAAATATTTGTTTTTATACTACAGAAATTTTAAAATTCTAATGCATCGAATATACAAGTGTTTCCTTTTAGTTTTGCCACAAAATAACAGCAAATTTTGTTGATGTCATATTCTTTATTTACATATTAAATACAATTAGTTGAACTTGTTTGTTTTAAAATATTTTCTGTGGTTTAAACCAAAAAAATTCAAATCCTGTCAGTTTTCCACGATTCTATAAGGTGCCACAGTTAACTTGAATGAGGTTACTTTGCACCAGGTTAATTTTCTTGCTTCAAACAAATTATTATTTCATGTGGTGCAAAGTAACACGCCCTTATGATATACTTTGCACCACTTTTAAAAAATCATTAAAAATATAAAATACATATAAAAACAGGTTTTATTAACATGGAACTATTCCTTAATTATCTAAGAATACAATAGAACTACTTTCATAAGTCATTTTACAGAATTTCTATGATTTATGTGAACATTACAAAAAAAATCTTGGAAAAATGGTGCAAAGTAGCCCCGGTTTACGGTACTTTTTTTTTGTACATGAGTATAATATACACCCTCATTTTTGGAGACTGAAATGCGAATAAAAAGTGCATATTATACTCAAGATTTTACAGTACTAAAATAATGAGACTACACATTACACTTAGAAAGCATAAGAATGATGATTCATCGAGTCAATGTTGCTACTTAGTTTTATTTAATCATCTGAGTACAATAGAGTAAAATTAAATGGTTTATGGGTACAACTAATTTTATAGATGTATTTTAAGTGAGAAACTAATATTATTTCTTATTGCATTGATTAGCAAATTTTCAAAAGATAATTATTAAGCAATTACTTCAATTTCCTAAAATATGCTACTTAAATATTAATAAAAAGGAGGGTGCAGAAAAATTTAAATCTCTGAATAAGTTTAAAGATAATTTGAATAGGTTACAAAAATACTGAAATATTTACTACACATCCATGAGACCATGATTCGATAAATTTTATTAGTAAATTCCATTTAAATTATATATTATAATAAATATATAAAACAAAATACTAGCAATAGATGTTACACTAAATGCCTTTGCAAAAGCTACTTTAATCCTTAGTATAAGAATATATAAAAGTTTCAAAATCATAAAATTATTACTATTATTTATCATTGCTAATTTTTAAATTAAGATAAGAAAAAATTTCAAAGACATTTACAGACAGACAGATAAAAATGCTTACAAAATTTAATAAACCTCTTACTTATTTAGACAGTTTAAATTGTTTATCAAATTTCTAGAAGCTATGGGAAGGAAAAGAGAAACACCAATGGGCCTCAAACATACATATTTTAAAAACAAATATTTTAATCATCACCCCTAAAAATTGTAAATAAACCTGATTTAAAACTTTAATAAGTACTCCTGTGACTGTTCACATCCCAGAGATTACCATACATTTGGAGATAAACTATAAACTGAATATGAAATTTCAAAATACATGTACCATTTCAATTTCTATAATAGAAACACAGCTGTTATTATGCACTAAACAATCTATACCAAAGAAAATTTTATTTCATGAAGAAAAAAAAGTAATAATGTGGATAGACACAAACATGATTTTCTAGATATCACAGGGAAATTTTTTTCAAAACTACAGAAATAATCACCTATTGGAGATTTTTTAAGGAAAGAAAAAAAAGAAAAAAGAAATAAGTATTAACATTAGATTATAACTAGCACAAAATTGTTGAATACATTTTTTAAGTATCTCCCAAATTAACTGTCCTTGCAAAAAAATTTTAGGAAATGTTTCTCTTAGTGAAGGGTATCATAACAAATTTTGTTTATGCTATAATTTTTACCATAAGTACAACAGCAGGATATATTTGCAATTTTTGAAATAGGTATATATACACATGTATGAGAAAAAAATACATATAAAATAACTACTGGGAAATAATTCCCTCAACAGGATTTCATTCTTAATTAAAGACATTGTATAATTAGATTAATCATTTGATATGAATTTGAACCTTACTGTTAATTTTCATAAATTTAAATTTTCTATATAGAAATTTCAAACACTTTCTCACCTTCTCCAGTCTCATTCCTATTTCTATCTTCCTTCTGCAAGCCCTTCTCATATAAATAATATTACCATAAATTTTTTTAAAAAATTAGGAATTATTAATTCTTAGCTGCTCAATTATTAACTCCTATACTAGAATTTTTTTGGACTGTCCATGATTTGAATTACATGTACATTACTGTTAAGAAATAATTCAGAGTGATATATTTTTGGCTTAAGCTAGCTATCTAAGCTGAATTAAACTGAAATTTAAAGCAAGAGACTGATGAAATGACATGGTGATTTTCTTAAATTTGTTACTCTTGATTAAAAATTACACAATATGGTATACTGTTTACAGACCTCTCTTTTAGAAAAAAGAAAAAGAGAGAGATACATAGCACCAATAATTGAAGAAGATTAACTTGGGGAGGGGGGGGGATACACCAAACATACAGAAAAGCATGAAAAAAATTAACTCTGAGTAACAAAACTGACCTTTTACCCAATAGTATAGCATGTTATCACATTCCTCATAGCAAATCGGTTTCAGATCAAATCCCCTAAAAACAAATCGCTGGTCATATCCTCTTTGAATCAGTAAAATCCCAATCAGGAGTCTTAGTCTCTCAGCATACCAAACATTGCATTAAAAAATATCCTCATATGAAAGTTTCCCACATTGATACTAGAGTTAACTAGTAGAAATAAGAAAAAAAATGACATATTTGCATGATAATTTTTTGCATACCTAAGCAAGATCAAATTACTAATGCAAGACCAAATTATTCCACTCCTGCAGTATTTCATGAATCTCAACAGACAGAATTTCTGCTAAGCAAACTTAATGCTTTTACCAACAGTTCATTAACTCAATGCAAAATTTTACATACATAGCACACATACACACAAACAAAGATTAGCTGTTTACATTTTAAAAACATTTATAATTTTGCTATAAATTACAGTTGTTATCATTTAGCACAAAAATCAATATCTATATAAATTCCTTTATTTTAACACAAAAAATACATTAACTAAATTATAAATACAATAGCAATTTAGTTACTTAAGATCAAAGATATCAATCAGCACAATAAAAAAATTGAAAGTATACATTTCAAAGGTTCTGCAGTTTACCTCCAGAACCTTTTTATTTACCTTTCAGCAATAGTATTTAGATGTTCATCATTCACTGCACGCCTTATTTCTGCTCGGTGCCGTTCCATAGATATACTAGAAAAAAACATAAAAATATAGTACTCAAAATTTACACTTCAATACTTCAATTAAATAAAATTTCTGAATGAATACTGGAAAATGATAATATAAATAAATAATCTGAATAGATATAACAATAAAATAGTTAATTAGAAATTAACATAACAATAAAATAGTTAATTAACATGTAACTATACAATACTATAGAGTATAAAAATCCTTTTTAAAAATATCAAATTCATTGAGAATATTTTTCAATTTGGTTAAGTATCCTTAAAAGATTGTATCTCAAAGAGAATATTAATCAAATATAAGGAAAACTCTTTTTTTTTTACTATACAGAACTGTGTACATAATAGGGAAAGCACTAAATGATTTTAGAGTAAACTTTTTCTATTGAACAGCATAGTTTGAAATAGAAATGTTACATTATGAAATACAATCACAGTAAACTCTTTAAAGAGCAAAATATTATAGAATAACTATAACAAAAGAATCTGTAACATTAAATCAAGGAAAAGAATAAAAACATGGATGGGAAAATAATACTACCAACAAATTAAGTTGTTTAAATTTCATTTTGTGGGTTTTTGGAGCAGCTTTCAAATTAATTCTTAATTTAGCACTCATCATTACATTAAATTTACTATAAACCAAACAAGCAAAAAAATAAATTTCCCTGTGGTTTTTATTTGTCCCTGAATTTTTTGTTTTGTTTTTTAATTTAATTTTTTTTTTTTTACATTCAACATTATTTGATCATCTATCAATTACGATACAAATAAATTCATTTTAAAATTAATAATTCATTTACAAATTAATATATTTTAAATTCTTAAAATAATAAATTAAAGTATTAAAAGGAAAATTCATTTATATTTACATACTGATAAATACATGTCATTTTTATGAAAAATAAAGCTTAACATTGCATTACTATAAATGATAATAAAAAATGAAGCATATTGAAAAAAAATTTTACAAAAAATTCACAAAACAGCATAATTTGCATTAACTTCTCTTCAGCAACTATTATATAAATCACTTCATTTTAAGGATGGAAGGAAAGTAATCTAACATGTACTTACATGTACTAACACTTTAAATAACAATAAAGCTCTATCATCATAAAAATACTGAAAATTTCAGATTCTACTCTCTAAATTAAATTAACTTTCCACTTTTTAGTAGTATATTGTATAGTAGTATATTAAGTAATTTGATACTTACCCTAACATGGAACATAAATCTTGTAACATTTTTCTTCTTTCTTTTGATAAACTTCCTTGAGCTCGGAAAGCATTGACAATATTTGCGTATGCTTCTAATTCTACAACACAAATTGTTTTTTTAAAAGAAATTCTTTAAGTTTAATGAAATGAAACAGAGTCATTTTAGAATTTTTAAAGCAACAATTGATATTAATTAAGACTTCATTAAATAACAATAAATTTAAGGAATATTTTTTTAATTGTTCTTATGTATATAAAAAAAGCTAACATCCTTAATACAATACAAGCTGCTTAAATATTTATATCATTAAATACTGAATATAGGATTTATTACAATATTTGTAATATGTCCATTGTAGAACATGAAATAAGTTATTTAAAACATTTAATTACACACGATTAGCTACAAATTATTTTGAAAACTGTACCTAAAATGAAATGCTAAAGTGAAGAAAAATAGTTATTGGCAAATAAGAGTACAATGTACAGTAAAATTAATTCATAGAAAATTTGTATTGTTCCCTAGAAGACTGAATACACATTTTGCTAAATCCTGCTAAGTTACTTTTCTTTTTACATAAATTGTAGAGGATTTCTGTGCTTGAAATGTTCATATATTCAACAACTAATAAAGAATAATTCAGATATTTACTAATAATTTTGTAAAGGAAAAAAATAAAGCATACTAATTAAAAGTTTAAAAATTAAACAATTCAAATTAATCATATTGTGTTCCTAATCTACATCTAATACATTATGCATTATTAATAAGTATCATAAAAATGTTAGCAGCATTTTTTATAACTCAATATCAATATTTCAGAAAAATAATGTATTTGAAGTAATTATAAAAAATTTAAATATGTATAGTTCTTAGTACCCAAACTTCTCAAAACTCTTCTACACTCTTCATCTGAGTAATCGACATACATAGGCCACATTTTCGCTGAATCTCCAAACAAAATACCTGGAAGTTAAACAGATTCCAATACATTAACATCAGCAAACATCCAATAAATGAAGTGAAAATACATCATTTAACAGAATTTTGATAATAGTACCATTTTATAAGTAAATTTTTATATAATTTTTTAGGAACGTGAAATGATACAACAGTTGCACAAGCAAAAAATTACAACTAACTGTTTCAGTAACAAGGGAATACATTAAAGTGAAAACAAAAGTGTCATTACTTTGAATACAAATAATTTACTTCTGTTTAGTAATATGTACTCAAAAACTCTTAGAATACCCCATTCAAAAACAATTCAGTGCACTAAATATGTTCATCTAACAAGAAATCAAAACTAGTATGATTAAATGAAAATTAAATCCTTTTTGTTTATTTATTTTTTAAAACATCAAGCTATAATTAAACTACACTGAGCCATGGGACTTACACATGAAAAATCTCTTAAATTTAGCCTTTTACTAAAATATATGATGGCGTATGATTGACTTTTGGTGCCTCAACTGTATGAGCATATTTCTCTTTTTTTATACTTTACTATTTAAATTTGTTGGTATTCAATTAACCCATAGCATTATAACACGCGGTTATAATTTTGTATAATCGCCATATAAAAAATAAATATTTAAGCTGCGGCTATACCAACAGTTTGCAATATATAAATAAAGCATATATAGAATATGTTTATGAGGAAATAGATATTTAACCATGCAGAGATTTTTATTTATTTCCTCATTTTAGTTTTTTCTATTAATACTCAATTATTAAATAAGGTAATAGGAAAAAAATTTAATCTATAGTTTTCTGTGATTCTTCGAAAATAATTTTAAAATTGAATGCAATATTTTTTAGTCCTAAAACTAATATTTTATGATTTTTAAAACGTTGGTAAATTATTTGAATATAATTCTAACAATAATTCTTAATTTGAGTGGAAATGTATAAAAAACTGTAGTTGTAGTAGTAGTCATTGTTGGAAGTTGGGTAATATATTTTTGTCGTGATGTTTATGTCTAGAGTTATCATGGTACACATATGACAACTTCGAAATTTTTTTAAACGTTGTAATTTCACGATGGTTACCAAACCTTGTCCTAAGTGCCAGCAACAAGTCCCTGTTGCATGTAAAGCATGCCCATGTGGGCATGTTTTTTTCGTCACTCGAAGACCTGTGAGCATACACAAAACTGGGCGCTCTGAGGAAGGAGAAGTCAAAAGACGTCGTACAGAGCGCACTAAAAGAGAAAGACCAGACTACTTCAATTCTTTACAGTTTGATAATGAGTTGAAAAAAGTTAAAAATGTGCAAAGAAATCGTAAAAAGACAGATAATTCAAATACTAATGATAAGGAAGGAGAAGGTTCTAATAGTGAATGTAGTGAAGCTGCCAATACATCAAGAACTGCTCTAAATGCGAAAAGCCGAAAGAGAGGTCGACCGAAAAAAAATTTTTCGAATGATAAAAACGATAAAGAAAAAGAAGATGATACTGATATGTTCGCGAATTTATCCAAAGAAAAAGAAATGCAGTTTGGAATTATTTTAGCAGAAATCAATAGGAAATTACAGTTGCAACAATTTAAGATAGACTGATTGGCGTCTCAGTAAATGTATATACTCATTAATGTCTGACTGTTATTTCAGTTAATGGAGGGTTCATAACTGTGGTTGGGGGCTGCCATTTTCATGATTTTCTCATTGTAGAAAATTTGTTAAAAGTGCCTTCTGTAGGCTCTGCATCATGTGTGTGACTGGGTAGATTTTATTTGTGTTCAGCCAATTTCAGGTGTTTTTAAATTGCCATAATTATAAAAGATTTTTAAGATTTGCAAGCAAAGATGATATTGGTTACATTAAGAAATTAGAAGTTAAAAAAAAAGTCCTTCAAAATGTATATGAATCTAAGTTATAGTATGATAAAATATTCTTGAAAAAAATTAGAAAGAAAGGATTCATAAATTAAGATTTGTATTATACCAACTACACTTAATGTTATGAAGTTAACCAGTGGGTCGCAAGAAAAATTGGAGGGGTTGCGGATAATTTGAAATAAATTTATATCACTGAATTATTTAATTAAAACGTATGCTTTAAATTTTCTATATCATAATATTTTTATTTATATTTTCTTATATGATACGATATTGTTGTATAAAATTATGATTTTTGTTAAATAAGGTGTCGAAAAGTCTTGCGATGCTACACTTACACTGCTCACATTCGCTTCTATCTGTGTGAGAATGGCTTTTCAAAATTAGTTGCTATTAAAACCATATAATGATCAAGACTTAGCACGGAAGATGATGCAGGCATAGCACTCTAAAATGTTTCAACTATTGTAATGGACAAATATTATTCAAAATCCAGGCTCACCCTTCTTTTTATTTATTTTTTCCTATTTTAGTTTAATATAAATACAGTTTATAATTTTCAATGTTATAATATGAAGCTTATAATTTTGAAAGTATGTTCTTTCATCTAAATGAATATAACTATATAATATTTCAATACAAAGTTTTGGTTACATGAGATTTGGCAAAAATAATTGTAGAACTCTAAGCAAGACCTATTTTTTGCTGTTATTAGGCAAAGTTAATATATACTCACCATCTGCAGTTCATTGATTTTGTAATTTGTAAAAATTTCCTTATTTCTATTTTCTATTTTTTGTTAGCATTTTTCTTAATTTTTTTCAAAAAATTTGCTACTACTAAAAAATGTTCATTTGGGGCAACGTGTCTTTCTATTTGAAGAAAGTGGGTCATAGTAAAAAAAAAGTTTGTGCACCACTGAAGTAAACCATTATACATAAATGTACTTAGTGAGAAAGCATATTATTTTTAAATATTTATTTGGTACACTTTACTCTTGTAACATTTATTTCATTTTTTTTCTAAAACTTTTTGTCAAAAACTGTTCTCATTTTTTTTTCTAAACCTTTTTTCTCCTGTCTTAAGGTATTTTTTAAACTTATCAATTTTTATCCACATCATAAATATCTTAAAAGAGTCTTATTCTTCAGCTTCTAAATCATTTATGTGTTAGCATCATAAATTTCATTTTTAATTGTATCATCTTGACAGTTTATGGCAATTTCAAATAAGTAATTATTCCATCTTTTTATTATTATTATTAGGTATTAATAAAATTTATTAGAAGTTATTTTAAAATTTACTTGTATGGTAACAGGAAAGAAAACAGAACTGTTTACAACTGTAATATCTACTTTTGTTTCAGCTTTAAAAAACAATATTAACCCTTGTTCAAGATGGGGGGGGGGATTAGGCTTGTTGTTAAAAAGTATTAGGAGAATGTATTTTATATTCATTGTATTATTTTGTTAGTAATTCATATATGTTATAATTTTTCCATCTCAGTCTAGAAAGAATGATCTTTAAGCTATACAAGTACAAAGTGTCTTGCCCCTTATCTTTAAAAGGCATTAGCACCATTTCCTGTTTAACTTTCTGGATGTTCTGAATAGCTTGTGTACATTAAAAAATAGTATAAATCAAGTGAAAATACATGAACTTCTTGTATAAAAGTGAGAATATGTAAAATATTAGTCTTTATAAGACTTAGATGAATAATAAAGTTATATTGAATTTAATATTATCATGGTGCTACATGAAACATTATCTTCTAAGCTTCATTTCAAATATTTGTTCTACTGTTGACTTTTGAAAAATGTCCCTAAGGAAAGTTTGAAACACTTAGGGGGGTCACTCTATCAACTGTATTGGGTGTTTCAAACTGTTGATAGAATGGTTTCCTGGCACTTCTTGCATTTTCTTGTCAGTTTGAAAGATGTTACGAAATTCCCTTTACTTTATGAATACTCCATTAAGATTTATTTATAATTCAGTTAACTAACAAATATTGATTTCATCTAAAACTAATCATGCCTGCTGATCAAACTTCCTAATTAAATGTTAATTAGGTTTGTGTTTTTGGGACATATTTTAAGCATCTCAAGTTACCTGTTCTTTTTACTTGTTATATTTTTTGAGTGAAGGCTCTAAATGATCTTTATGGATAGAGTATTTAAGAGGTAAATTTCAGTCATTATTACAGAAATAGAATACACTTAGGAATTTACCATAGTGGGGGTTTTAATAGCAATAACTCAAAGAACTCAGGATAATCCCTCCCTCCGGTACATGTTCAAAATTATGATGGTTTTTAATTAGGTTTAATTTAGCCTGATTTATAATTGTCAAATTGCAATTTATTAAGAGCCACTGTTCATGTTTACTTCCCCTCACTTAAAAACAACGAAAAAAGATTTCTAATGATAACTTTGTTTTATAAAATTCATTCTAATTATAATTTTTCTGTTTATAGTTTGCATTAAAGCTTGCATATCAGTTTTAATTATATCTTTTGTAATTTGCATATTTCTGACTTCTTAGTTAAATGGTATAAAAATTAAGGCTTTTAATACTATTCTATTAAATTTCATTGTTTTTTTTTGTTTTTTTTCAGATTAATTCCCTCTGAATACAAAATTTAAGGTCAAAATTAGATTTTTCTGATCAGAAAAATACAATATGGAAGTTTCTGTTATGTGATCTTAAGCTTTGGTAGGTCAAGATGTAATAGCATCTTAATTTCAATTGTAATTGCAGGTGTTTATTTTATTTTTTATTTTTAAGATGTTCTCTAAATTGACTGCTTGCTATTATGCAAACACAAAGCTATTGTAAGATAAATCATTTACATGCCTTTTGGGATGAAAGTTATCGCCCTAGTTAAGTTATTGACTCTTAAGACAGGCAAACAGTTGAGGAATTTTGCTTGGTAAAATGAATCTTGTCACCTCTTGTGAAGCTATTTTGTTGTTAAAAGAATGGATATGACTGTATTCCTTAGTAGGATTCATCAGAAAAGAGGTACCAAAATATTGAAAACACCTTTGACTGTAATGTCTCTGGTAAATTAAACATATTCATACTTAAAGATATTGAAAATTAGGCTCTCCGCAAGCAATTCACATTTAACTAAGTCTCTACAAACGGACTCCCTCCCCCCACCCCCGCACACACACACACACACACACCTAATCAGCTGTTTCCTTCTGAAAACAATCAAAACTGCAATGAATTAGAATTTATTCTGTTATGTTGAAATTAAAAGAAACCATGTATTTTGTGTGTTTATTCCATTTAGCTGCTGGGAGTATATAAATTTTCAAATCGATAAAGAAAATGGTAATACCGGGGTTAATTTGCATAACCCACCGGAAAAGAAAGGTTTTAGACATAGGAATATCTAGAATAGGATTCTGGTGGTGTAACTCTGGATTGTATTTACTCCACTACGACGGCATTGGTCTACGTACAGCAAACTGCCTGCTCCGTGCCGAAATGTCATATCCTAAGCGTCGTTTGCTGTTTTGCAAAACGTTTTATTAAATTTTCCATCATTGCATTTTCTCTCTGGACAGCAGAATATAGCCCCACTCCTAATTGCGAGGTAAGACAAAACAGCTTCTTGTAAACTCTTTTTATCAAAATAGTATCTACCTCCTACTGAATGATGGTATGGGGTCGAAACGAAAATTTCGATGTTCAAAACTTAAATATTTTGAGAAAAAGGAATGGTCCGAATTAATAAATTTAATAAGTATAATCAATAATTAAACGTAACATTAAAATTTATTTATAAATTAATTATTTTAGAATTCACATATAAAAATTTATTTATATCTATTTATGATTTTTTTATTTATACATGACTAAAAATTACTGAAACAAAATTGAAATCAAAATTACATTTTGATTTTATAAAAGGATTTATTAAAACAATAAGTATCTTACAATTCATCTTATAATTTAAAAAAATACACCTATCAATTGGAAAATTTTCTTTCCAGTCTTTATTACTTCAGGAATTTAAAACAATTTCTTCCCACCAAAAACAGAGCTTCGTAATTTTGCCCACATTCTTTGTTGTGGAAAAACTAAATTTAGAGATGAAGCCACAGATCGTACGATTATATCTAATATCCGCATCAATCTTCTAGTTCTTATATTCCTTTTTTCCTGTCTATTTTCTAAATTTATTTTTAAAAACAACAGAAAAAAATCGTAAACGTTCTATGATTATCAACAGCGACTGACATGTGCTGCATTTAAATAACAAATAGACGCAGACGTAATTGTGTTTTAGAAGAAGAGTGCATTGGTCGTGTCGACTTTATCTCCTGTAAGCAAGATATATGTAATCAAGGTGGGAGTGCTCAGTAGTTAAAATTTTAAGTAATGAATTAAAATATTAAGGTAAGAATAACGCGGGTAAAAGAAAAAAAATTAATAGTAAAGTTAAATTAAAACAAAAAAGTTAATTTTAGCAGAAAAAATATAGAGTTACAAGTTAAGAAAATTTAGAAGAAAAATTAGATAAGACTAATGATCCATGGAAAACAAAAAAGTAATAATATTAAGAGGCCCAGAAAAGCAGATATCATAAGAATACAAAAATATTTTTGTAAGTTTTTCAATCTTTTTGGATTTTTAAAGTTTTATGATTTTTTTTGTTGTTGTTATTTTTAAAATTTAAGAATACGAGGTCAAAAGAACAGCAATTGAAAAAAAAAGGCCTTCCCCAGGACCATACACTTCGTAACGAGATAAATGCGGAGTTCGAAGGTGGAAAGCTAAAAATAGCAATACAGTGAATTTGGAAAAGTACGACACCGGCTGGGATCGAACCCATAACGTGATTTACAAGGAATGATGGTGTATGAGGATCACTTCCGCCGAATCATGTGATGGCCTTTACTTCCGGTAAGACGGGTAAAAGCAGGGTGAAAATGTGGTCCCGTGTAAACGGACTTCGAAGGTTTTCCCTGTTAGCGGGTAAATCCCGGGTATTATTGTTGTCCATGTAAACGCAGCAAAAAATAAAGCAGCACTTGAAATTCCTTGTAAAACTCAGTCTCAGCAGATTCGTGAATGAAAATCATGTCTTACCTAAGCTAATTATACAGTTTAGGAAATGCATCAAGCTGGCGAAGTAGCTCAAACACGAGCAGACTGGAAATTAAAAGGAATACTGTCATCCAGAATGGAGGTCAGAACATATTGTAACCGCATGTAAAACTTTGTGGAACAATCGCTTGCAGCGGGGGATTTTAAAAAAAAATCTGGTGGGGTGATGAAGCTATCAATGAATTCCCCATCGCATCGAATTCTAACATTCTTTGGATCTGGGGTCTTAAGCTCGCGTGTCTCATCTTTCCCGAAAGCTTGGGAAAATCTGTTAAAAATCATCCACGACCTTGGGACTCCTAAACCTGTCACTTGGTGGCCGTTATTCAGAGATTTCGACCTACAGAAGACAAAGTTTTACTTAACGACCTTTTCGACCGATCCAAGACGCAGCCTGTCACCGGGAGTTAATCCCACGCTCCCCTCTCGAAAACAAGTGTTTTCACAGAACCTCGACATCGCTGTAAAGGAATTCTCAGCAGGATATATACTCAAGAGCCAAAACATTATGACCACCCCTACATTTTGCAATGAATTCGCCTGGATGACGTGGAAGGCACGTGATCAGGTGGAAGCGGTATTTAACTGCTGCTGGAGAGTCTGAAGAATCATTCTTCCACTTACTTCTGTGTGTGATGGGAAAGGCTACGGATCTAAGCGACTTTGGTAGAGGGCAGATTGTAATGGCTCGAAGGCTCGGAACAGGTATTTCCGAAACTGCACGACTCGTGGGTTGTTCGCGACCTACAGTTGTTAGTACTTATGTAAAGTGGATAAATGACGGTGAAACCAGCAGTAGACGACATGGTGTTGGACGTCCACACGCTATCAAAGAAAAAGGTCGTCGGAGACTGTCTCGCATGGTGAAGCAAAACCGGAGCCAGACAGTGGCTCAGCTGACAGCCCAATACAATGCAGGGCCAAGTAGAATAGTATCGCAGCACACTGTTCAGCGGACACTGTTGGATATGGGGCTACGCAGCAAACGTCCCACTCGTGTGCCTTTGCTGACCAAGCGTCATCGCCAACTGCGCCTGCGCTGGGCCCGGGAACATCGCGACTGGTCCATGGATCAGTGGGAGAGAGTTGCCTGGTCAGATGAATCACGGTTTGTCATTCATCACGCCGATGGCCGTGCCAGGATACGCCGTCTTCCAGGCGAACTGTTGCGCCCTCAATGTACAGTAGGTCATACGCACGCCGGTGGTGGCGGTATTATGCTTTGGGGGACGTTCTCTTGGGCGTCTCTGGGACCCGTGGTTGTGGTAGAGCAGACCATGAATGTTATAGGGTATCTGAACATTATTGAGGACCAGTTGCACCCTTACATGGCCTCTGTTTTTCCAGCTGGAAATGGAATGTTCCAACAGGACAACGCCCCGTGTCACAAGGCTAAAATTGTGTTGGAGTGGTTCCAGGAACATGATGCTGAATTCCAGTTAATGTCCTGTCCGCCTAACTCACCGGATCTCAATCCGATAGAACACATTTGGGATGTCATGGGACGGCATCTCAGAGTTCAAAGACCACCAATTCGCAATATCTCGGATTTGCGCGACCGTTGCTTAAACATCTGGTACAATCTGTCTCCGGCCATCTACCAAGGACTTGTGGCATCCATGCCAAGGCGGGTTGAAGCTGTGTTGCGCGCCAAAGGTGGGCCAACTCGTTATTGACAGGTGGTCATAATGTTTTGGCTCTTGAGTGTATATATGTATATATCCAGACTCTAGGCGCATCTACACACAAGCGAATCAGCTCCCCCCCCCCGTCGCCTTTTGACACATTCTGGAGTCGATTAGTCCCCCCCCCCCGACGTGGGGGAAGTATTTCGTCGCTTTGAACATTCGTCTTAAAATTCGCCATTCGGGGCGGTCTACTACGAATCTTCAAAGGCACGAGAGACGCCATAAAACCTCCTCTCGGCGACGGGACCAGTAAATCGCTGCTTTCCCCTACACTTCGCACTCTGTTTCGCGAATGTGTGCTCGTAGGGTTAGAGAGATATCCAGACCGAGCGGCCACACAAACTCTGCCTCTGAAAACTAAACTTTGGGGAGAGAATCCGCTGTTAAAATATTTTGTAACCAGGAGTCTCGTTCAGCTGTAATTTGTTCAAATCAACGTTAAATATATTAAGTTTTAGTAATATTCTGGCCTGTTTATTTAATCATCTGAAACCACTCGGACATTACTTACTATTTGCCATGAAATCGATCAGAACACGGGAACGCCTCGCTTAGTCTACAGAAGTTGGTACGGTATAATCGTACGTGCAGGCTGCTTGACAAAGAAAACCTCTAAGAAGTCAAGAGACCCGATGAATTCCGAACCTTATTATTGTATGTCTGCGCTTGTAGCGCATATAAGGGTAATTTGTGTTGTAAAACAAGGCCCGGGGCCGTTTTCTAAAGGGTATACAGGTTGATGGTACGGAAATGGTCTCGAGTAATTTTCGAATCTCCGTGAGGAGTTGCCTAATGACATCTTCATGAAACTCTCGAGTTCCGTTATACAAAGGCATCGAAGTGAACTAACGCATAAGCTGAAAGACTTAAAGTATCTAAAAGGAGTTTGGGTTGGGGAACCACAAGTCAGAATTGTTCTTAGAAATGACCTGTTTTGTAAGGACAGACGAGCGCGTTTATACAGTTGAGAAAAAAAAGGGAGCTTTTTGCAACAGTAGCTTCACAATTTCAGTGGTCTGTCGTCCCTCCAAAAACAGGAAGTAAACGCCTAGTACATATACTCAGTTGCTCAGAAGATCGATTCTCAATTAAATAGAATACTAAAGTGTGTGCAACGTGTTCAGTGACAGAAATAGGAGCACGAAAAAGGATAGTGGCATAATTAGAGGTATTAGCCTTAATTATCAATCTACGAGACCATCCTGATAAGATGAGCGTTTGCATTTGGAGTGTATTGAACAAGGTGCATGGTCATTTGAATATAAAGCAAGATTGACTCTTGGGGGATCGCGGAATATCAGTATAAATGTAGAACAATTTCGGACCGAGATGAGAACCTTTGAGAATATGCCTAGGTTCAGATAAGCCGTCATTTAGTTTAATTGAAAAAGTTCAATCATATCAGCTCAAGATATTAATTGTTAATTTTGATTAACATAGAAAGATAATTAGCCATAATTAATTGATAAATGCCAAGTGTGTATTGTTTCGACTTGAAACCCGTTTGGTCAGGTGAAATGTGGCTCTCCGAGACTAAAGAAATCCAATCTTTCGATCAGGAAATCTTGGAGAGGCAAAAGAGAAGACCAATAGGGTCGGTACTGTAAACCTCGCCTTCGGGCAGTAGAAAACTTTTTCGTCTTTTAACTTGACATGGTTGCCTCAATGCCCATTTATTCATGTTGAAGTCAAGAATTCTAACTGTTCTCTGTGCAATTCCGAGCAGTCTGTGAACGGGTGTCATCCGGACACGTATTCTGTTCTTAAATTTTTTAATTGTACCGTGAAAAGATGATGAGAAGTCATAGGGGTAATGGTTAAATTGCTAAATACCTGATATACGGGATTTTTTTTTTTTTTTCAAAACTGTATTGTCTTCAATCTAGAGCGACTAAACATAGTCATGCCAGCGAGTTCATGACGCTTACGAATAGCAAGACGAATATCTCTTTCGATACAAAAGAGAGTACGCTCCCCCCACACGATTTCTCATTTCCCAGATATAGGACTCGAAATTCGTTGCTAGCATCATATTTTCCTTTGAAACTTCGCCTCCATGTCCATTAATTTTTTTTTTTTTTTTTAAATTCTGAACTCATTAGCTGCTTGGATAGATCTGCACGTATTGGTGTCCAATAATTAAATTTGATTATTATCAGATGTAGCTGAAAAACTTCTACGGAAAGTTTCTTTTTTGGTTCTTTGACCCATAATTGGAATTTGGTCTTCCTGCTAAACTTGGGAGTTCCTGTATAAGTTCAATAATACAGGCAGAATCCCGTGAATCATTCGTACCGACGTATCACTACTGTTAGAGTAGGAAGAAAGTGGTGATCGGAATTAGCAAAAAGCGTTTGGAGTCTAAATAAGAATAAAAAGAAAAAACTGATATTGATTGAGTTATTGAATGTATAGAAACATTTTTATTGGTATACCTCTGATTTATAGTTTTTGTTAAGTACGTTTTATTCTCCATATTACAACGTTAATTTTAAAAATGATGGATCGTTTGCCCACATGTTACAGAAGACCGTAGCATTCCGAGCCAAAAATAACATTTTAGGAAAGAAGGTGTTAATTAGGCTATATCATGAAACGTTCCTTAAGCAACAACATTAAAAAGAAGGGCAGAAAATGGATGCCATGCGTTTTACACATAGAGCTCTGGTATGAATTTCTAAATAAGGTTCAGTAATCTATGAGTCTAACCCATAAATTCCCAACGGGGTCCAGGTGGACCCCTTGGGGATCGATGGAAGTTAAAAAAGGTCTCTAGTATTCCAGAGGTCTAGGATAAATTTTTCTGTTTCAAAATTTAATTTATTTTTTTAGGAATGTAATTATTAGATAGTAATATCCGTTTTAATATGTATAAATACAGATTTGCATAAGCCGGAGTGATCCACGCATCTACAGTCGAATGTCATGACGCTTTTGTATATGCCTCGTATGCCGCCGTCGGCTTTTATTTGTGTACTAACACTAGGCAGAACTGGGGACTTTAAACAGCACATGGGTCTTCCCGATGCAACCAGTCGGAAGCAGTATCGTTTTCCTCTTGGCGATGTTTGTGCACTTACAATCTGTGTTTCTGAAATTTTGTTTATATTTGGGAAATTAAAAATGAAAATAGTATAAAAATAATAAAACATAAAATTAATGAACCACTTTTTCTAATTTTTTGTTCATATTCTTAGTCAAATTGTTATCTTTAAGTGCTTTATGTGCAACTATTGGTGGTATAATTATGTTGTATGCTGTATATTATAGAGAAAAATGTGAGGGGGGGGGGTCGATAAAGAAAATCATTCTTTTAAAAGGGGTCGATGTAGGAAAAAGGTTGGGAACCCCTGGTCTAACCACTAACGTTTTGCCTTTCGATTGTGAACAAATTGAGATGTGACATGTTGCGTGCATTGCATAATTCTTTCCACTTTACGTCGTTACCTTGGTTTTGAAATAGCGAAACGAATTTTTCTGGTTTTAACGTAGGATTACGTTCCTCCATAACGGTCCTTTGGAAAGCAAAATTTCAGACGCTAAAACCGTCCGTCCATCCGTCGTTGCGAGTTATAATTTTGGCAGCGTGCCAAACCCAGTCTATATTGCTTCGACAAGCAGTAAACAGTTAAACAGAAAAATACCAAAATGCGTTAAAATTTTGACATACATATATGTATGTATGTATATATATATATATATATATATATATATATATATATATATATATATATATATATATATATATATATATATATATATATATATACGTACATATATATAGATACATATATACATAACACATGTATACATACAAAAGAGGTAAGCAACGATACAAAATGCACATACAAAATGATACACATGATACAAAAAGATGCACATACATCTTTTGTATGTACATATGCACATACAAAAGAGGTAAGCAACGATAAGTTATCCTACGTTAATAACCCGCGGTAGTTTCGTTAGAAGAGACTACCAGAATTTTTTTTCGATATCTCAATAAGAGAAATTTTTTTTTTTCGATCAAAGTAAAATACTTTTGTGAGCTAATTTTGAATTCATCAGAAAAACTAAATCTTGCGGTATGTTATTAGAAACGCACTCGGGGTTCACGTTTTTTTTTTTCTTAACTAAGTTGCAACTATATAATTTTTCTGTTTATCAATGTAAAAATACAGGAGTTCTTCCATTCATTTCTAAAATTTCTCTTGCCCAATCATGTGTGCCGGAATTTTGGACTAAGGTGTGCGGTTACAATTTTTTTTTTTCTATTCCTAACCTCTAAATTGCCCTGTTCGATTTTTTTCGCGATTACCACATTCGAGGTAGAATATCTCGGGAGAAATGAGATTTGCTTAATCGAATAAATGATCTCACGTTAACTATCGAACACGTTTCTTTTCAACTTGACAGATATATATATATATTTTTCTTTTTTTAAATGGCGTCGCGTCGTTATGTTTCAGTTTGCTTTAGGCGTTTTGCTTTGTTAGGACAGCATGAATGCAAAAGGGCTCCAAAGATCGTGAGAAGGGTGATTTTCAAAATAATTTGCTGATCGGAAGCTCACGATGACGATAGAGTATTATTTTAAAGTGAATATCATAAAAAACACAATATTAAAGAAAAATATACAGTAATATTTTTTTTCTTTGGGAAATAGCTTGTCTGGTCGTGTCGTCTCTGTTCCCTTTTGCAGGTACTTTGGTGTATTCTATGGGTGGTTAAGAAGTAATGAAGAAATATGCAGGGTCCCCACCTATATCCGTTACACCCCCCCCCCTTAACTTTTAAACGGTGGCAGCTTAAGCCATAAAGTAGGTGTCTAGGTATAGTAAAAAAGGCTATGCGCTACTCGATGAGACGGCTTACAACGCCATCTATCGGCAAATTTTAGAATTAGCGTTTTATCTCAAAAACGGTGCGAGATACGGGAAAAAAGTCAATTACAAAGCTGTTCAGCATCATCGATTTAGTAAGTAAAGACGCCTTGCGCACATTTATACTCAAAACAGAATGTAAAAAATGAACATTTGTTTGGTCGTGATTTTGAACACTATGACGTCGTGAAACGCGGGCGAAGATTGTAAAGACCAGAGAATTTAGCCCAGAGTGCAAATGTGTATAGTGGCTAATAGAGAGCATTTTCAGCAACATAATAAATGATCCTGAAGATAGGGAAGTGTCTCAGTTTCTTTCTTCCACTCTTTATGACATGACAATTTTCGAAATCGTGACCAAACAAATGTTCATTTTCTACATTCTGTTTTGAGTATTAATGTGCGCAAGGTGTCTTTTCTTACTTAATCGATGGTGCTCAACAACTTCGTAATTCTTTTTTTCCCGTATCTCGTACCGTTTTTGAGATAAAAACGGTCATTCCAAAATTTGCAGATAGATGGCGTTGTAAGCTGTCTCATCGAGTAGCACATAGTCTTTTTACTATACCTAGACACCAACTTTATGGCCTAAGCTGTCACCACTTAGAAGTTAAAGGAGGTGTAACGGATATAGGTGGGAACCCTGTATAAAACATTCGAGGTAGGGAAGGGCTTCTCTCCGAAATTCCTATCCTTTATGTGTAATGTACAAACCAAAAATAAGCCTTTGAGGACCCCCGCGTTTTGTTTTTTGCCTTCATGCCCAATTACTCATAATGAAGTTCATAAGCTTGGAAGTAAGATGTAAATTAAATTGAAGGAATCGCCTTTATACATCGGTTTGTAAACGACACAAAGCTGCAGAAACTTGATAAGTGAAACAACATCGAAACAAAAGGCGACGGCAGTCGTGCAGAAATATTTTTCGCCCATTAAATCAGTGGTTCTCAACCTGTACCACCATGGGTAAGCTCCAACATTTCTTGGGGTTTGTGGGGGGAAAAATAATTGAATTACAGTGGAAAATGATTACACATATCAACAGAGTAAGACCACATACTAGTCAAAAGTTGTGAAATCAGTTTAAAATTACGATGAATGAGCCATCAGTGGAAGTTTCCCCCGTTTCTTAAAACCAGCTCGAGAAATCCGTTTCAGAAAGTACATTTCCGAGGAACCCAGGTATAGTTATCAGCCAAGGGAAAAGAGATGTTAATCGACTTTTGGACATACGTCCAAAGACTTCGCAGGAAAGTCCCTTACCAAACTACATATGCAGCTTCTGTCAAAAAATTTAAATGTCTGTTGCAATTTACAAGTACAGAGCAAGGGAAGAAGGCTTTTTATCGTATACACTAAAAGAAAATAAATAACGTAATAGGCTGAAAGTAGGTTTGCATTCAAAACTGTAACTTGCAGCAGTAGAGCTTGATTTTTAACGTAGGATTACGTTCCTCCATAACGGTCCTTCGGAAAGCAAAATTTCAGACGCTAAAACCGTCCGTCCATCCGCCCTCGAGAGTTATAATTTTAGCGGCGTGCCAAACCCAGTCTGAATCGCTTCGACAAGCAGTTAACAGCTAAACAGAAAAGTACAAAAAGGGGTTAAAATTTTGACATATATATATATATATATATATATATATATATATATATATATATATATATATATATATATACGTACAGATATATAGATGCATATATACATAACACATACAAAAGAGGTAAGCAACGATAAGTAACCCTACGTTAATAACCCGCGGTAATTTCGGTAGAAGAGACAACCTGAAAAATTTTTTTTTTCCCTCTAACTTTGTGTCGTGAAACATTCTCACTCTGAATGTTTGTTATATGTTTTAGAAAACTGAATCTGTTACGGGGTAATTTTTTTAAAAAGTTTATAAGACAAATTTTATCATAAAATGATCTAATACTTCAGAATCACACTCGATTTTTTAAAAAAAAATTATTTGTTAACACTCCCCAAAATATTTCACGGATTATTATCATCCCTTGTGCCAGAGAAGAAAGATGCTAAAACAAATAAAAAAAACTTGACTGCTCAATACCTCATTAACAACTGAAGGGCTTAATATAAGAGCAAATCAGTTTTAATGCTGCACAGTAAGTTAAATTCTCTAAAATTTTACGAGAATTTGAGAAAAAGGAAAACTTACGAATTATTTTAAGTACAAAATAATCGTTAAAAAGTTTGTTTCTGCGTACATTTGCATTAGATCATGCATCGATAAAGAAAAGTAAGATAAGAGCCTTATATTTTATTTTAATATGAAGACACTCCTAAAGGATTTTAAAAATGCATTTGTGATAGCTGAAGAAACTGTCAAATATAATTCGATAACCTAAAAGAAGTTTTAGCAGTTCCAATTTACAGGTTGTTTCTAACTTCTTGAACGTACGGTAGATGACGCTGTCATCCCTACTATGTTCATATCGGAGAGATGCTTTATTGAGGTATTAGGCATAAAAAAATACAATTCATTTATACCGCGTTATTTTTTTTCTAATTTATAGTATGCATGGTCACATAACTCATTTATACCTGATTTTAAAAAATTACCCTTAATTCTGACATTATTTTCTTTTCTGTTTTACTAAGGACAGTATAGCATGATTTTAATTAATAATTTCAAAATGTGATTTGATACGGCTCGGAAAAAAATGTCATTAAATTTGTCGTATGATTTAATTCTTTATATTTTAGTTCATTTCACTTTTTAGTATAAATTTCAGCATTATTATTATTTATTTATTTATTTTGAATGGCAAGTTTTTTTTCATACTATGAAGCACACCTAATTTTATCCACTTACTCAGAAATATTATTTAGAAACTTATTTTATCATCATTAAAGCGATATCATTTGTATGATAGTAGAGTGACTAATTTTTCTCACAATATCATTCATATTTGAACTGATCTGGCCACTTTCTGCGACCAGCGCAAACCAAATGATTTAATTGAACAAATGCATCTTCTAACTGTACAGTCGAACCTCGTTATTACGAACTTCAAGAGACCAAAGGTTTTGTTCGCTTTATCCGGTGGTTCGCTATATCCGAACCGCTAAGAAATATGCTAGAGTTCAGAAAATGTATAACTCATTAGTTGCAATGTGTATTCAATAATGATGCATTAAAAAATGACAAAATCTATTAAAAATGATCATTAATGAATTAAATCGACTAAAATCGATTACATTAAACTGACACAATTCTAATTAAATTATGTACAATAGGAAAACGGCGGGACCAAAATTTTCATTCGTTATATCCGTGAGTTCGTTATATACCGGGTTCGCTATGACGGGGTTCGACTGTATATACATTCTTATATTTGATATCCTTGTTCGTGCATTATTATATGCTTATGATACTACACTGACTTCGCTAGATAGATAAAAGTTATGTCTAAATTTTTAAGGGGAAGTGAACGAATTAAGAAGCATGCACTTATAAGTCTCTTTGAAAATTGAGAAGCGACTCTGAATACATAGTTATCAATAAGATTTTTTTTACTCAAGTATCTTATTAAATTGTATCCCTTCTGTTAACTCTAAGAGAGATAGTATTCAGATAAGACGAGATTCACTTACCCTTTAAATCTACTCGTTTGTTTTGGTTTGGTTTGAAGCGCTACGATCATTCCTTGCTACACGAGGGCAAATTAGACCGGGACTCTAATTAGTAATTATTCGATGGACACAAAATGTTAACGACAGTCATATGGTTACTCTATTGACAGAATTCATTATGTAAATATAAAGTATGAATAGAAAACAAAAACGCTCAGTTAGTTTGTCTGTTTTGCAATACAGCAAAAAAGTCCTCAATAATGTCTCTATTAGTAAGAACCTAACGCTCCTAAAATGAGCAGAAACGGTATAAAACAAGCTATCTTTTGTTTATGGCTAAAGTACACAAAGGTTATCAAAATAATGTCAAACACTGACCATTTTTAATAATAAACTGCAGACCCATCTTTGGCTTGCAAAACAGCATGAGTTCGATGATGGATAAATTGAGGAAAAGAATATACCATTCATCCTACAACATATGTCCTAATTGTTACAATGATGTTGGAGGGGGAAAACGTGTTCGATTCCGTCTTTCTAAATCGCACCCCTAGACGAATAATGTCACAACTCAAAACAAGCTGTTTTTCAAAAAATGGAAAACAAAGTTGCTATTTGCTTTTTTTTTATAAGGCCCTACACACACGGTGGATTTTTCCGTCGTGGAGAATTTACCGTTGCCACCGTTCCAACAGTAGAACATCATGGAAACACGGACTGTCTTTAGGGAATAACGACTGCAATGCATATAGTCCGCCAGTATGGTTTCGTAGACTTCTGAAGGGCCCTAGGGAATGCCAAGAGATAGCACCACTTAGCATTAGAGAGCCACTGTTTCCAAGCTTCTTAGTGGAAGCACTAGCAGTCGGGACGGTATGCTTCGGAAGGTGTTCGCCAAACGTATATTCTACCAGTGGTTGGGAAACAGAATGAAGCTCGATTTTTCCGACCAGATGACACGTTGCCAATAATTTGAACGTTAGTCTTATGTTTGTGGCACCATCTAACCTTTTTTTTCATTGGTTTCAGTAATGAGTGGCTTCTGGATTACAGCTCTACCATACATACCAGTCGTATCCTGCTCCCGATGAACTATTATTATTAAAATATAATCAGGGCAACTGTAGTCTAAGATTGTCGTTGTACAATCTGTACCAAGTCCCGCCTCTACTCCACTGAAATCTTCGTGTGACACCGACACTTTTTGCGTTTAGGCGTAACACCTTGTTCATTTCTGTACTCAGATCGGCGTTTAGTGCATTGATTCCACAACAGCTAATTTCTCGTTGACTGTACTACTGCTGTGTGGCAGTTGATTCTCGTACATCCGCGTATACGATACCAATGCCCGACAATGACATCGTTTTTGCAAACGCCGAAGAGCACGTGCCATTTCTAAGCGGTGTTTCCATCATTTTAATAACCCTCTGTAACTTATTTTCGTAATAAAAACATGTATTTTCAGCACTAGATATTTAAAACTTGAAATAGATAAATTTAAAAAAGGATTTTTATTTTGTAATAAAAGACAGTACTTTAAATTTATTACCTACCAATTAAATATTCTCTTGTTCTCAATGAATTTTGAAAATCTAATTAATAAATCCGCCACAATGAATTTTGTTTGAATTTTCAATATTTTGTGTTTAGAGAGTGAAACGGGTCACGTGTAGCCTAGCAGCTGATTAAGCATTCTTTTCAATTATTTTCAACCTATCTTCAAAATTTCACGAACTCGTAATTCTACGATTGTTCGATTTATTTACTAATATGTATAATATGCTTCAGTCTTCACTATGGATGTTGATTTATATTCCTGTCAGTATCCACTTCCTGTCGTATACCAAAACAAAATTCCTGAGAGACCATTCGCACCTCCGATTTATGTAGCTTTTTAAGCAAAATAACTAGAGTATTCCAAAATCAGACTCCATTGTAGAATCCGAATTGCTATTTATTCCATCTTGGGTCCTCGTACAAAAGAGAGGGAACGAAGAGGAGGGGAACAGATATCAGGGTAGTCCGAATTCTTTTATGTCTAGGGCGGCCCAGACACAAAAGTTTAGTTTGTTGACCTACTCAGAGGGTCCAATATAATTCGATCACAAAGGACTTCCACCACACGGGCCACAATACGAAATCTTACGAAGCATGTGAAAAGGGATGGAGAGACGGAGAGAACTGGGGGATTCAGTCAACAAGGTCTTTTGAAGACGCCCGCATTCCTTTAAAGGGATGGACCATGGAGCAAAACTTTCCTTTCAAGTGTCTGATGTTTTTATGTGAAGATCTGCTGCCTAAAAGATGTAGTAAAATGCGAAATAAATTCGATCCGCTCCGATCTCAGGGCGGGAATCGGGGTAAGATGTTTCCAAGTCTGAGCGAAGAATGGTGTGCTGCGAAAAGTCTGGCTTATCTGAGTTGAGATTTATTCTTTGAGATTTTTTTGTGCATTTGATCTTCGAGAGTAACTGGAGGAAAAAAAAAAGAACGTGAATTTAGCAAAGAAAATTCTTTCGTTTTTATAATTAATTATTCGGTAGAAAAGTTCAATTCATGGCTTCAACTGATATGGCCCAAACTTAACGGACGTACCGAATACGAGTTGAACCCTACCATTAGTCATGTTGCCTAAATTTGAATCTAAATTATTTAAATATATGGCTGGGAAAAGTTTACCCTGTAAGTCCATTCTTGATCGGATCTTGATCCCAACTGAGTCTTCCAGCTAACATAATTAAAGTTACAAATATAAGGTATTTTACCATCCACTTTTTCTCAGTAATCGAGGATTATATAAAATTCCACTTTTGAATTTCTTTTGATTGTCTCTTAGTTGTTATTACGTAAGAGAAACAGTCACAGATATCAACTTAGAGATAAAACTTTATTATACTTAATTAAGTATGTCTTGACTCCTAGATCATCTCATTCAAGACAAATTTAGGCTCTCTTGCTTTTACCGAATCCTTTTACATCATCCATATAATGTGTCAGTTATAATCTGGGAAAAATCTGAAATAAGCAACACAAAATTATAAAAGTAATTTTTTGTGCTTATACATTATGTTGTCTAGGTTAATATTTAATAAGGGTTATAACATTTAATAATAATATTTAATATGGGTTTCTGTGGAGTTTCTCTGTGAAATTCTCATGTTATAACATGAGAATTTCACAGAGAAACACCACAGAAGGAAAAGGCTGGCGGGAAAATCTATTTGTAGAAGATAGGTAAACAAAAAAAATAACTGTACAATCTTCAAAAATTGTATTATAGCCAAACAAGCTTTTGTTTAAAAAAAAAAGTATAGAAATTTTAAGATTGCTTTAATAGTTCACTTTAAATACGCGAAGAAAAACATCAGATGGCGATTACAGATTTTCTCTTATCCTTCCTTTTGTATTACTGCACTATAAAATTACTTTTATTCCGTTTTAAGATGAGAAAGATGTTTTAAAATCATGGTTAAGGTAATGACTTATAAGTGATCTTTACACAAACCTTGGTTGTGTTTTCAAAGCTTGTTCGTTCTTGATAAGCTAGCGAACCATAACCATTGTCATCAATCGAGTAGCAGTCATTTTCAACTACCTTGACTTGTTCTCCCAACAGTTTTTAATTAATTTATCTCATTAGCTGCCTTTTATTTAAATTCATTTTAATCAACATCGGTCCGCCTCTACTCTCTATTGCTGTTCTGAATTCCTTTTCTTTCTTTTTCTCTTCCCAGATCAACCTTAGCCAAACTGATTGCGGTGGCTCTGCAATTTTCTTATTTTCTCTATCATCCGCCCAGTTTGTTGAACTGAATTTTATGACCCTATTAGAAATGAACGCGAACTCTTTCGTCAAACCACAAAAATGCCAGCTGAGGCCTTTACTCTCGCCATCAATGAATGCAGCAGATTGAACAAAATCAACACTTCAGAACGCTTTATGATTGATGCAGTAGTAGATGATAGGCAGGCCAGAATAAGACGTTGTCTGAGGAAAATGTGATCATTCTGGGAGTTGATTAAAGCTGCTGTGTACTAACCCTATTGGACTAGCACAGTTCAATGTTAACCTATGGAGAAAATTTATCTTCTATTTACAGCTACATAAATGCTGATAATGAGGCCAATAAAATGGTATTTTCAGTGAGCCTGAACTTTTCTGGATCTTGCAGCAGGATTCCTTTAATAAATTTCATCCACCAAAGGAATTTAGAAGCGTTTAAAATAAACTATACCAGTTTTTTCCAATTTAAATTTTAAAATATTTGGAACATTTTAAAAAAAATGCCTTAAGATGTAAATTTTCTTTCTCTATTACGGAGTACAATAATAATAATAATAATAAAATCTTTTAATCCAAGTTGGCAGTTCTTGGACACATTTTCTCCTTGGGTTAGCGTTGAGGTGAGCGAATCCAATAGGGTTAGTACACGGCAGCCTTAAGGCTGCTATTTACTAAGAAAAAAATCGTATTTCCCTTTTCCTCTTCCTGCAGACTCTTGTGGTGGGAGGAGTCCAGTTGACAGTTCGAGAATTCCACCCCCCTTAGGATTGACATTTTAAGGGATTGTAACGGCTCTCTCTCTGTAGGGGGGTTAAGCACTGCCCCCAAATTTTTTACTTAAAATATATTTTTGTCAACTATTTACAGGTACATAAATGCTGATAATCAAATAAAATTGGTATTGTCAGATAGCCTGAACTTTTCTACAAAGCGCTACAGGATTCATTTTATAAATTTCGTCCACCGAAGGAATTTATGAGCGTTTAAAACACACTATACCAGAATTTTCCCCGAATAATTTGAATTTTAAAATATTAATTGCATTTTAAAAAAAACGAAAAATGTACACAAATGTAAAATTTCTTTCTCTATGACGGAGTACAATTTCTTTAAAAAAAAATCTTTGAATCCAAGTCGGCAGTCCGTGGACAAATTTTCTCCATAGTTTAACATTGAGGTGAGCAAATCCAATGGGGTTAGTACTGTAGAGTATTGCATTTCAACCTCTCCGTTAACAAAGAAAATTCTTCTATCTCGGCCTGAGAGTCATCAAAGAAAACCCGACCACTCAGGTGGCAAAATGCTGACGGCATTTTCCCTTTGTTCATCCGATAGACTTGTTCCACAGAACGTTAGGAGGCCTCGGTCATTTTTCTTGATTTAGTCATCGCTACCGGGTGACACCGGTTGACGTCAGTTATAAATGACAGGAGACTCCAGGTGCTTTTTATTCATGAACTATCAGTTGTTAAGCAGCATCCTGGAGGCACCGCGTGCCTAAACAAAAGGACTCGTGCCCCTTCGCATTGACAGAAGCGGCTCTTTGAGGCTCTTTGAAGTGGCTGTGAGGACAAACTAAAAAGGCGGCCGCTTTAGACCCGGGGAAAATATTTCATTATCGCCCCAGGAAACCCATTTCCGTTGCTCACTTGTTCTAGATCGTTCGACCTTTCCGGAGAGTGATGCAATATTCGGTGGAGGCTCTCCTATAAAAGAGAATGGACCCCTTAGTCGTGGCTTGCGTCTTTTGTTCCTGATCGTGGCAGATCCAGTGTGAGAGCAGCCGGGTGGCCGCCCTTAGAGGTACAAAGTCCCTTGTGACTGTTTGCAGCGACGATTAAGTTCCTGCAGGAGTAAACATACTCCGCTAATTTTTGTTCGGAGACCAGTCTTCGTGGAAGTAGCCGTCGCTACCGAAATTACCAGTGAGGAGTCCCTTCTCCTTATTTTTATATTTTCATCGCCACGGGGTGCGTGCAGTGGTCACCACCGCTGATATTGCTGGGGAGCCCCTTTTCCCATCAGGACGAAGTGCCGTTTCTTCATCATTGAAGCGGAGTCAGTTTCTGCTAGCCTAGCGGACTTCTTTGTTCTTACTCCGCCCCACGCCGATTAAATCGAGTGTGATTTCTAAAGTTTACGAAGTTCATCTTACATCTGTGCAGTGTACATATCTCATCATCATCAATTTTCTCAATAAATTGCATTTGTTTTGTTTAAGTAATGAGTGATGTATACCTGGTGTGTTTAGTTCATCTACTGGTTGAAACTACGAACCTCAGTTCGCTACAGTACATAGCAGCCTTAAGACTACGATCTAAAATGAAAGGTATGTCTGTTTTGATTTGGAGCCACACATTTCGTAACATACACACGCACATAGTATATGTATGTTTGGTATGTATGTTTGTATTTATGTACTTATATAATATAATATGCTATATAAGTACATAACATATTATTGTACTTAACCTATTATATTTTGACATATTATGTCAAAATTGTCCCGTTGCCTTCATCAATACTGACCATAGGCGTAGCATCAGGGGGGGGGGGGGGGGATAATTAAAAAGTTAATAGAAGTTCAGTTAAAATCGGAAAATTGTAGAAAACTTTTAAGAAAGTTGGTTTTTTCCCGCTTTTTCAAACTGTGAAATTGAAGATTCCGATTATGTCTTTAGCCTTAACATAGTTTTTAACAATGATAGGATCCATAATAAAAATTCGATGCTATATTTTTTTTCTCATTGTATAATTTTTGAATATTACTCAAACATCAATTCTATTGTTATTCAATTTCAAACAAATCATAATAGTTCATATTTCAAGGACCGTCCGGCAGTCAATGTACTGGGGAGGGCCCTAACAGATTCAATTCGTGCCCCCCCCCCCAAAAAAAAAAAAAAAAAAAAAAAGTTAGAAGCATGCTACGCCTATGATACTGACTGAAAATTCATTTCTAATTTTTTCATTGATATTCAAGACATGGAAAGGGCAGATATTTATTTTGCCATTTTAAAATTTTTTTAATTGGCTATTTCATTCTGTAGTATCATGCACAACAAAATGACACCCTACCTTCCATGCTGCATTTGTTCATATTTTGTTCTATCATATTAAATAATTACAAGATAAAAAGAACTTTTTATGTACCATGTTTTTAAAATTTCTGTTGAATCATATAAACTTGACAATTCTATGTATTATAAATACTTAAAAATTTTTTTGATGAATTATCCCATCAACTTGAAAGAAAATGAAGTTAATTGGAAGTTAACTTGCATTTAACTTTTCCCGTCCCGGTCGATAGATGGCTGCACCAGTCTACAAAACAAAACTATCTGAAAATAGCTGAAAGTTAATTCAATTCTGCTTAAAGATGGCTAAAAGTATAAAAAAAATGCATTGTCATCGTGTTCTGAGCTATTCTAAAAGTTTTAAATGTCTAGCTAGTCGGGAAGTTCGTTAAAAATCGATTGCAAGATTTGTACTAGACAAACACACAAACAAACAAGATAGCGAGTTAATGAAAACATGGAATAAAAGGGAATCGAACCCACAATGTACGACATTCGGGCCAATATTCAAACGACCGAATTATCTATCTTCCCCGTATCGCTGATCAACATTTTAACGATCCCCTGTGTACCCAAGTGAATTCTTTTACGGTAAAAAAAGGCTTGTTAGAGACTCGAAATGGGTGCATCTATGTTTTGCTTGCATTATTTTATTTATTTATTTTTAATAGATGAATAGCTGAGGATATCTTTCTCATAGATAATAAAAAAAAGCCTTGTTCAAAATGTAAAAGACATTAAATACATGGAATTTCCCTTCAAATCGTTTATGGGATAGCACGGAATTCTATTCTAAGTTATTGTTGCTCTGCGACTGATATTTTTATGGTCTAAACTGCGTTTAACGATAGGCGTGGTGTGATCTTTTAGGAGTTCGGTTGAATACTTTTTTTCTCTATACCTTTTGTAAAGGATTTTTTTACTCGGCGTTTTTTATGATTTTTTCGAGGCTTGTAAGGAGTGTTAAGGCTTATAAATATTTGCGGGACAAAACTGTTTAATATTCTCACAGGCACAAAGAAAATCTGATTCTTTGTAAGCATGAGAAAAGAAAAAAAGGCGATTCACGCGTACATAAACCTATGTCAGCGTAATGTAATATATATATATATATATATATATATATATTTTAAGTATTTCTAAAATGTTATCAAACATTTTATGAAATGATGTACAAAAAGAACTTCTAGATCAGAGTAGGCATGGAAGTGTCTTAATTATGAAAAGCTAAACGAACGATCAAAACATCTTTGACTAATTTACTTTTTAAAAAACAGTCTGTAGTATAATAATATGTCGTGATAAGGCAAGGATTCTCAACCTTTTTATGTTTGCGGCACCCTTAGGTATAAAATTAGAAACTCGTGGCACCCCTGCAAGAATTTTAGTTTTTTTTCCAATTTTTTAAAAATATTAATTAAAGTGGAATATATTTCAGGAAAATGTTAAATTTAAGTCCAAAAAAATACTGGCCTTAAAGACAAAAGAACCGTACGAAAGCTAACCTTAACTGTTTTGAAAAATGAGTGGTGCTTTATGTTTGCAGGTGTTGCATCTATGTTGTATCAAAATATTATTAAAATATCTTTCAAAATACTTTTGTAATTCATTCCGAAAGTTGTAACAGTATTTAAGATATAGATAAATTGATGGCATGCTAATTATTTCTTTTTTTCAGTTATACTGTAATCCTTGGCAGTTATAAGAAGGGCCGACCCGTGGATTTTTGCGTTTGTGTACGAGGTCGCAATCTGCGCCCAACTGCGCCCCACTGATCATTCTTAAAGCAGGCGCCTGTGTGCGCTGCACACTTCGCACACGCCACGGGCCGGCCCTGGTTACAAGTATATAAAGTGCTCGATTATGAATGCTGGGGGCCCTTGGGCCAATGCTATTTGGAGGCCCCCCCCCCCTTACGAACATTTATAAAAATAAGAACTATCTATGAACTATAATATTAGAAGTACTACACCAAGTATCTGAGGATAAAATGTTAAAAATCAGGATTTAAAAAAATCATATTTGATTTAAATTTTGATTCAAATAACAATTTAAACCAAACAACCCTGCATGTGAGTCCTATATTTGCTATTACAGTGTATGGCTGATAAGATGAAGCATTCATAAACATTTTTCACATCAAATTGAAAACGCCTTTCACCTTCTGCTGTACGTCTGATACAAATTGATAGTATAACTTTTTTCCTAAAGCAGAAAGCGAAATTAAAAACTTTCACTTATCTGGCACCCTATCTATTTTCATGTTGCCAAACATGTTAAAGAGGACCGTTTTGGGGCCCCCTAGCATCAGGGGGCACTGGGCAAAGTCCCGATCTGCCCATGCGATAAAAAGGCCCTGAGTATATACCACACATTCTGAAGCAACTGTACAAGAACTATCTAGTACTCGGACCCTAGAGACCTCATGTTAGCTGGTGATATGCTCATGAAGCTAAAGACCCCTTTAGCTTCATGGTTTCTCCCCAGGGCCACATTCTTGATCTTTCTTTATAACATATAAATATCTTCAGCCCTTTCGGAACCAAAGGGCTCGACAGTAGCAGTTTTCTTTCACGGACAAAGGATTCCTGATTGTGTCGGGGAGAAAGCGCATTCACTAAAGGCACGGGCCATGTGAAGCTACTCCCGACAGGTAAATTTTAGGGAATCACTTACCTCTCAACTCCTCTCTCAAATCTAGCTGACAAATCAGGCATTTTGTTGCCCATTGTTGCCGTTGCCATGATGGTATGAGGCTTATAGCAGGTCCTTTCTCCGATTCCTTTCTTAAATGACCGGTTTTTGAAGAGACTAATATGTTTAATGGATTTTTTAAACCTAACTGGAAAAGCAATTATAAAATTATTCAATCCTCCACATTCTAAAATTCGAATTATTGTATCTGAGGATGTGGATTAATTAACTATGTTTATTAAACTAAAATAGTTTGCCTGAAAGATCTTTTACTTCGAATTAAACCACGAAACTCTGGCATGTCACTGAATGTTGCAACTTATTAACGGAGAGATAGAGATAATCGAATTCGTAAAGTTTTCGGACTGAGAAGTTTTAGTTCCGATATTTCATAAAGTGGTGGTAAAAAAAACAAATGTATTGATTGACGCATGCTTGAGCGATATGTTTTAATAATTTCATAATTAAGATAGTTAGAAATAAGATGAAAGCTAATAGTTATTTAGGGGCTCTATTTCAAATAGCGGGGTTTGCGGGGTAAGGAACCACATGCTTTTGAATGTAATTTATGGCGTGAACTTTTTTCGATTCTTCCAGCTCTATTTCCAGCTCGAAGTCCAGCTCTATTACTATCGATACTAATCTATGTTTATAAAACAGTTCCGTGACTGACTGACTGGCAGATAACATACAGACCGAACCGCTGGACCTAAAGGGCTGAAATTTTGCATGGCGATTCTTCTCATAGTGTGGGGTGCACTAAGAAAGATTTTTGAAAAATTCTTAGATTTTTTTTAAATTAAATTTTTAAGCTGTTTTGTAACGTTTTTTAAAGTTTGCATTTAAAATAATAATCTGAGGGTTATAAAATTGATATCACTAGAAAAATCATAAACATTCCTTTAAAATGAAATGTTTTTTGAATCTTTACCTCCATTTTCTGATTTTTGGTGAATTTTTAAGGATTAATTTTTAGAATTTAATTTATTAAGTGCTGATAACATGGTCTCTTTTCATTTTGCGATACTTTAAATTAATTTGGCATCACGTGCATAACAACGAAATAAATTGACAAAAAACTATTAAAATACGGCAAAAGATAAAATTTAACCACTAGAATAATTGAGATGGAAGTTTTTTAAGAATTCAATTCAAATTAGTATGTTTTATGTATATTAAACATGCAAATTAATTGCATACATTGACCATTGTATTTAATTTGAATATTTTCTTCTACATTATTTTGTCTATAAAAATGTCCGTTACGATTTTTTTTATAAATATATATATATATATATATATATATATATATATATATATATATATATATATATATATATATATATATATATATATATATATATATATATATATATATATATATATATATATATATATATATTGGCATTAATTCCATACATTGACCGTTGTATTTATTATATATATATATATATAGATATATATATATTTGGGGGGGGGGGGACATTAATTGCATACATTGACCGTTGTATTTAATTTGAATGTACTCCGTAGAGAAGCACGGGTATTCAGCTATTTTAGTATAATTATGTTAAAATCAGCTTCCTTACTCTTACACAATTACGTTTCTAGTATAACAGGAAAGCCCTTCCATATTAAATCAACCCCTTTTCAGTCGTTCAATGAAAAGCATTTTTTCAACATATTCAGGCATGTTGAAAAAAATACTTTTAATTTTAGCACATAGTGTTTATTAATTCCCGTTCATTCACACGCCATGTTCATGTTTCATGTACATTTAAATTCTTTGAACGTGTTCCCTTTCGTCTCACGTCTCATCTCACAATCATGACTTCGTCAAACTGAAAACCATCTGACGTCCACGATATCTCTTTACAAATATGCACAACACGGGAGCACACATAATGGACATAGCGCAACCTCGGAGGACCTTGGATGTTTTTTACCCCGAACAGAGTTGAAGTAAAGCAGCCGTAACACAAGAGCTTTGAGAGAAAGGGACGTGCATTTTCCAGTGTCGACAGATTTGAAGTGCGACATTTGGCGCATCTGGCCAAGTATCATCATCGCCCGCTATCACTGTAGGCTTATCATATCGCTCAGGGGGTTGCCCGAGCTTCGGAGAAAAAACATGCTCTTGGCGGGCTTGCGATTTGATTTCTGGAAAAATCGCCAACTGAATAAATATTATGACCGTTACCCGATGATTTTTCTTCGAACATCACACAGAATAAAATCCGGACTTCTTTACTTATTTAGTCACCAGAATAAAAAAAAATAACGACTTCTAGCCTATAACACAGGTTTCTACTCGAACTGACTTTTAAAGGAGATGCAATTCCTTAGAAATAAAAGATTTTGGCGAATTTCAGTTTTTAAATAAAATAGAAGTTAACACGAGGAAGATCTATAACAGAGAAGTGCCATGTATGGATGACTTACTTATTCGATTGCCATAAATGGAATTTTGGGGTGTTCATATTTCTGTTCCCGAGAAATACAGGTCCTGCAAATCCTGCTCTTTTTTTTCTATTTTCGTTAATTTTTACCTAAATGAAACACAAATAAACATTAATTTATTAAGGGTGTCTGGGCTAAAAGTATCCAAAAGTTATGACTTAATTTTACGGTACTATCTATTAGAATTTTTTTTTAAATATTTAAATAGAAAGAACATCTCACGAAGTTTTAATACCAATCATAGATTTCGATCATAGTATCATAGATTTCGATGTGTGCACCTTTTGTAGCACGACTAACGTCTAAATTGTAGCATATCAGGAGTTATTAGACTTTTTTGCTTGGAGATTCAATAAATCCGTTGTGTATAAACAAAAAATTGAAACTGTGGATGAGTTGAAGAAGCATATCATTTAAGCAATTCGTGTAATAATTCCTGATATGCTACGAAACTCTTAGAGAGAACTGGATTACCATTTAGACGTTTGTCGTGCTACAAAAGGTGCACACATCGAAATCTATGATACTATGATCGAAATCTATGATTGATATTAAAACTTGGTGAGATGTTCTTTCTATTTAAATAATTTTTTAAAGATTCCAATGGGTAGTTCTGTAAAGATAAGCCATAACTTTTGGATACTTTTAGCCCGGACACCCCTGTATTATCACTTCCAATGTAGTACATTCAATACATTCAAACTTCTCTATGGCGGCTAGTCATGGTTCTGAAATAAAGTGGCCGTTTTGAGAGGTGCCCGCGGAAAAGGGGGTAAAATAACATTAAATGTATGGAGTGCATTGAATCGATTCTGAACAAAATATGGTCGCTTAGCGGGGTGGCCGGCTAGAGAAGTTTCACTGTGTATATTGATTTTGTCAAAAGCACGAACTTTTTATAACAGTGACTAAATTCTTGAGACGATAATAGCATTTTGAGATCGTAATGATCTTTCCATGCCCTAACTATTGCCCCAAGATGGATATAAAGTTTTAAAATATTCCAAATCTCACTTAGAGATCCGACCCTAAACTTCGCAACTTCGTTCTGTTTATAATATCATCATACATTGGGCTTGAAGTAATCCAATCAGAGAGTAAAATTCTGCGTAGAATAAATTCAGTGTTACAGAATGAAAGCGAAATCTATATATTTGCGACTAATAAAAAAAACAAAACACTCATTATTAAAAAAAAAAATTCATATTCGAAATGTAAGATTTCTGTCTTTATACTTAAAAACTTGTAGCATAACATCATATTCTTTCAATCAGCTAATAATAAAGCAAGATCACCAGCTCTATATCTGCAATATACATAATGTATCACAGATATCTGCAAGTAATTTTTTTTTTTTTTTTTTTACGCTTAAAGGAGAGTTCAAAATTGAACAGTAATTTGTTTTCTCCGCGGATATTTTCCGCCAAGTGAGAGATTGCCCTTTGCGCCTGGAGCTTCTATCTGTGCGCCAAAGGCAACTGAGTACACAATATTTATACGGAATCATAACTTTGACTGCGTGGGATCGTTGGATGAACGGGCCTCTCACAGCGCTCATCTGCTCGATTTTTACACCTTAGGGCCATAAGTGGAACATTCCCCTTTTCCGTAAGTGCATGAGCCGGAGAGAAAAAAAATACAGGAAGAGCAAACAAACAGCGAAAACTGTCGTCGTGAAACGATTAAACAAATGATTATAAAAATCGTGGTAAACACCAGATTTCTCTTTTACCTCATAGGTATTGGTAAAATTTTCGGTACCCCACATTGAGACAAAGTCGATGCTTGAGTAAATGGGTATTTGTTCTATATAGCAGTGGTACGCAAACTTTTTTTGACCGTTACCCACTTTCTTTGAATTACCCCCCCCCCCCCCCCCATTGGAAAATATTTTAGTAGTAACTTCGTTATAGCGAACTCGGTATATAAAAAACTCACGGATATAATAAACGAAAATTTTGATCCCGCCATTTTCTTATTGTACGTAATTTAATTAGTACAGTCGAACCCTGTTATAACGAACTTCAAGGGACCAAAGGTTTAGTTCGCTATATCCGAACCGTTAAGAAAAATGCTAGAGTTCACAAAATGTATAACTCATTAGTTGCAATGTGTATTCAACAATGATGTATTAAAAATGATAAAATCTATTAAAAATGATCATTAATGAATTAAATCGACTAAAATCGATTACATTAAACTGACAAAATACAGTCGAACCCCGTTATAGCGGACCCGGTATTGTAGAATTCAGCAGTGGAATTCTACGATGATTTATCTTTAAGAACATGTTTGGATCATGACGGGCGTAAAAGCAATATAGTAACTGCAGATATATATGTGCTAGTGTAACAATGTGTAACAATGTTCTTTAATCTTTTATATATTTATATTTCTTCGCTAGTTTATTTCATTATTCTTTGATATTTCTTTGTGTTAAGAATCTAAATTCTTTTTATGTAAAGAAATCTGATTTCATCCTGATTTGAGGGTAAAGGGCTAGGTATTATATAGACCTTACAGTATATTTCTATGCCTTCAAGATGGCGTCGTTTTGTGTCCTGGGTAGCGTCTTCCAGGAATTTTTGCTGTTTCAAGAACTTTTGGGGTGTCTGGGGGTTCATTGCCCCTTTAACTGCTGCTCCCTACCCCTTGTTTTCAAAAATCGTTTAGTCGGGGATTAAGGGATTATCGTTCTGGCAAATCCAGAACGCCGAAACTGAAAATTTGCATGCAGCTCCCTCTGTGGGCGATAGCGGAAACTACAGGAATAAAAACGGGATGCACATTGCCCCGATACCCGGGAGAGCTAAGATTTTGAATCCACACGCCCGAACCATAACCTGGCGGATGCCGATAGACCGATAGCGGCAGTTTCCAGCTAGCCCGATGTATGGTCCTGCCGAAGAGAGCGGAACGTGCTGAAGAAACGGTTGATCCAAGACATATCTACCAGACCACTTCTGTTCCTCTTCAGAAAAAGATATAAAGAAAAAGCAAACGTCAGGTCAGGTTTTCCCGGCAACAAGCTATGATATCAAACTCCCCTCGAAGATGCAGTGGAGTACGATGAACCCCGGGATCCATTTTCACGCCCACACGGAGGATCTTCTGCGCTGTTCCCCACTAAGCCCCCAACTTTGAGAAGACGCTCGGAAACAGTTAAGCCACCTCTTGTCATTTCTTTACCTAGATGTTTATTACTTTATTTACTCTCAAATGAGGCATCAGGAGATCAGATTCCCTAGGAGATGTTTTTCATTAGCATGAATAATTACATAAGGTTAAAATTAGATAATCATTATTGACTTTTTTTTTTAAATTATTTGTCTTGTTATTTTTGATCGTGCGCTTTGAGAACTTGCTCTCTTCAGAGCTGTGGAATCTGACAGAAATTTCCTAAATGTTGTAAAATGTATGTAAAAACCTTATTATAAATAAATATTGATGGGCCCATTTAAACAAATGCTCCTGTGAAATTATTTCACATAACCAAGATGCATGCATGACCAAACTTTTCTTGGAACAGTATGGGGAATGTGAGTATATTTTATATTATTTATAATATGTGTTGATGGCATTCATAAGTGGTGACTAATATCGGATTAAGAACCTGGTAACACAATGCTTTGTTTTCATTTAATTATTTGGTCAGTCCCACTGAACTACCGGGCAACACTACAGTATATAACGGACTCACGGATATAACGAACTTAAATTTTGGTCCCGCCATTTTCTGATTGTGCGTAATTTAATTAGTATTGTGATATTTTTCTTAACGGTTCGGATATAGCGAACCACCGGATAAAGCGAACAAAACCTTTGGTTCCTTGAAGTTCGTTATAACGAGGTTCAACTGTATATGGAAGGACAAAATATTTTTTTCTTTTTATCATCTTAGTTTTTTTCATAAATACTTTTTAAGAAGGCTCTTTCCCTTCATTTTCCCTTGTCGAATATTAGCTGCAAAATTTAAAATAAATTTTTCTGAAAGATACAAATTCTTCAACATTCAGTCCTAGTAAGAGATGAAAAGAAAAAAAAAACTGTGCGGTCGGAGGACCCCCGTCAGGAACGAAGTTTCTTACTTTATTTTTTCAACTCTAAACGTGATTTAATACACTGCTGGCCACCCAAATTGCAACACCAAGAAAGCCAAGAGATATCACAACAAAATTTATTTTGTAGATAACATGTTGACCAAGTATCAAATGATTAAATTTATAGACTTCTGTGAAGTGTGGTTCCTGCCAAAATCAGTGGCCAGAGTAGCCGCCATTGTTGGAGATCACCGCTGCCACACGCCTCGGCATTGATTCAAAGAGACTTTGGATGAGTTCTTGGGGGTACAGCAGACCAAGCAGCTTCCACACGTTGCCAAAGTTGATCTGCTGTGGCAGCTGGGGATGGAATCTGGGTCAATCGTAGAGCAACCATGGACCACATGTTTTCTATCGGCGAAAGATCCGGAGAGCGAGGCGGCCAGGGAAGCAATTCAATCTGGCGATTGACGAAGAACCGTTGGACAATGCGTGCCACGTGTGGTCGCGCATTATCCTGTTGAAATATGGCTGTGGGCAAGCCCTGAAGGTAAGGAGGGACAACTGGCTCCAACACCTCGGAGATGTAGCGCTGGCTGTTTAAAGTACCGGCAATTCGTACTAGAGGTGTGCGAGAGTAATATCCAATACCGCCCCATACCATAATACCCGGTGCAGGACCAGTGTGGCGGTGCATAACGCAGCTGTTCAGCATCCTCTCTTCACGGTGTCTCCACACTCGAATGCGACCATCGTGGTGTTGCAGACAGAAACGTGACTAGTCAGTAAAGACAATTTTATTTCATTCTGCCGTCCACATCCTTCTGTCATCGCACCATTGGCGGCAGAGACGTCTGTGGTTCTGCGTCAAGGGTAGACAAAGCAATGGACGTCTTGCGGACACCACTCTGCTGTAAACGGCGTCGAATGGTACGCGCAGACACTGGATGATGCGTTACAGACTGCATGTGCTGTGCTATGGTTCGTGATGTGACTGAGCGATCCGTCACTGCCATGCGCACAATTTGCCTGTCATCATGTGAAGTGGTGCGCTGAGGTGGATGCGATAGAACACGCCGGTCCGTCGTACCCTCCTGCATCCAACGATCACATATCCGCATTACAGTTGTTTGGTTTCGTCCAACACGACTACCGATTTCCCTGAAAGATAATCCACAATCTTGGTAGGCCACTATCCTTCCTCTGTCGAACTCGGATACTTGATCAAAAGATGATCGCTGTTTTCGACGAGGCATAATTGATAGTTTTTTGAAAAAACCACAAGAAAAACACAATTGCCGAACTTGAAATCGTCGAAATCTCCAAGCCTTAAATAGCGCTTTCAAGTGGCGCCACAGGCGCGCGTGATGTGCGTCTGCGCTGAAATTCTAATCATTTGCATATCTCACCTCCGCTAATGCATGTTGTAAATTTCATGTTATTTGCATGTTTCCTTCAGGGTGTTGCATTTACAGTAGCCAGCAGTGTATGTAGATTTCGATTGATTATATTAGTGTATTTTTGTCACGCCAAAAAGCGCAGCCCTCTTTTATTCAACCAACTCTCTCTCTCTCTATTTTATTAAAATTAAAAATTTTAATATATAAATTAATTATTTTGATTTAGATATTACCTAGCATAATTTTTAATCGGATTAATTTTATTATTTAATCACCAAAAATAAATTAATGACACAATATAAATCCCGCGTGAATTAAAACAATACCACACAATAAGTTTAAACAGAAAGACGCTATTCCATAGGGACGGTATAAAATCTTTCAAGTAAAGCATTTACAACTGGTCGAAGTTTATATAAACGATCATGCTGAGGGTCATCATGTGGTGGTTGTTTACTGTTGTCATTAAAATGTACACTGCTGGCCACTGTAAATGCAACACCCTGAAGGAAACATGCAAATAACATGAAATTTACAACATGCATTAGCGGAGGTGAGATATGCAAATGATTAGAATTTCAGCGCAGACGCACATCACACGCGCCTGTGGTGCCACTTCAAAGCGCCATTTAAGGCTTGGAGATTTCGACGATTTCAAGTTCGGCAATTGTGTTTTTCTTGTGGTTTTTTCAAAAAAACGATCAATTATGCCTCGTCGAAAACAGCGATCATCTTTTGATCAGGTATCCGAGTTCGACAGAGGAAGGATAGTGGTCTACCGAGATTGTGGATTATCTTTCAGGGAAATCGGTAGTCGTGTTGGACGAAACCAAACAACTGTAATGCGGATATGTGATCGTTGGATGCAGGAGGGTACGACGGACCGGCGTGTTCGATCGCATCCACCTCAGCGCACCACTTCACGTGATGACAGGCAAATTGTGCGCATGGCAGTGACGGATCGCTCAGTCACATCACGAACCATAGCACAGCACATGCAGTCTGTAACGCATCATCCAATGTCTGCGTGTACCATTCGACCCCGTTTACAGCAGAGTGGTGTCCGCAAGACGTCCATTGCTTTGTCTACCCTTGACGCAGAACCACAGACGTCTCCGCCGCCAATGGTGCGATGACAGAAGGATGTGGACGGCAGAATGGAATGAAATTGTCTTTACTGACGAGTCACGCTTCTGTCTGCAACACGACGATGGTCGCATTCGAGTCTGGAGACACCGTGAAGAGAGGATGCTGAACAGCTGCGTTATGCACCGCCACACTGGTCCTGCACCGGGTATTATGGTATGGGGCGGTATTGGATATCACTCTCGCACACCTCTAGTACGCATTGCCGGTACTTTAAACAGCCAGCGCTACATCTCCGAGGTGTTGGAGCCAGTTGTCCTTCCTTACCTTCAGGGCTTGCCCACAGCCATATTTCAACAGGATAATGCGCGACCACACGTGGCACGCATTGTCCAACGGTTCTTCGTCAATCGCCAGATTGAATTGCTTCCCCGGCCGCCTCGCTCTCCGGATCTTTCGCCGATAGAAAACATGTGGTCCATGGTTTCTCTACGATTGACCCAGATTCCATCCCCAGCTGCCACAGCAGATCAACTTTGGCAACGTGTGGAAGCTGCTTGGTCTGCTGTACCCCCAAGAACTCATCCAAAGTCTCTTTGAATCAATGCCGAGGCGTGTGGCAGCGGTGATCTCCAACAATGGCGGCTACTCTGGCTACTGATTTTGGCAGGAACCACACTTCACAGAAGTCTATAAATTTAATCATTTGATACTTTGTCAACATGTTATCTACAAAATAAATTTCGTTGTGATATCTCTTGTCTTTCTTGGTGATGCAATTTGGGTGGCGAGCAGTGTAGAAATTCTCTTATCTTTTCAAAGCGTTTTAATGACATACATTCTTTTATTACATCATTGCCTATGGCAGGTGACCAATATGCCCTAGTGTTTGGTGCATGTACAATAGACATCATTATACAAATACCAATGTAGTGTTTAATTTCTAAATTCGTTACATTGACACACTTTTCTGGGTTTTTTTTGCACACTGAATAAATTTGTATCTTGAACTATATGCTCAATCAAATCTTCTGTAAAAAGATAACTAAAAAAATTTAGAGGTGTGTTTAAATTCATAATTTCAGGAGCGAGATTCTCGTCACCTCGGAATAAAATTTGATCATCATTTAGAAGTAAATTAGTTTTCTTCCAGTTGATTGCAGGCTTTGTTGTCCCTGTATTATTTCTATTAGTTTTTGGCATGTTCCCACCATTAGGCAGATCAAGAACATCGCTATTATCAAGTAATGATACCTCATCTTCCGAATCACTACTACCATGAAAAATTTCATCACAAAATTTGCTTGGTTTATAATTAGGATCACCGGTGCTACCATCGCTTTCTGAATCAGATCCATCTTCACTTTGATCACTCCACGATCTGTTCATATAAGTTCCTCAATTTCTTTCTGTGTTAAAAACTTTCTTCCCGCCATTTCCTTAAAAAAATGACGTAAGCACACCATGTATCATTTTTGATACATAAAATTGAAATCATACTTGAATTTTTTATAAACGATTAAAGAAGTATTTTATTAATAATTATAATGCTACGTACCTCTAAAATATATTTATAAAACTTTCAAAGATGTAAACTGACTTTAAAATACTGAAAATATAGCAAATACTAAGGCAGGTCTGGTATGAATTGAACGGCTATCTTTTACTGAGATCGCAGTTGTATTCCTGCTGCCATCTATACTACGAAAATGTAACTAACAGTGATTAAAAGCTTTGCTATGATGTTTCAAAATTAATACAAGGTAACCAAGTGGATAAAAAATATTGCTTTTGAATATAAAGGGGAAAAATAACTTATGTATCAAATTTGATACAGTGCGCAGTGAAGGGTTTTAAAATTGCCGGCAGCGTTTGTGCGGAGATTTGAACCGGGGACCTCTGCAGTACTGCGGAGTATCGGACTTCAGTCCGATGTCCGATGCGATAACCATTCAGCCACAGAGTCCTTGAGAAAAAGCTCTTATTTAGGGGGCATAACGCTTTTTCGTTGCGTGATGATTCCTGCTAGTTCACTCTACTGTAAGCCGCGTAAAAGAACTTTGTTCCAATAACTGTTGAATTATACATACAAAAACATAATTTTTTTCTTGTCACGAATCTTTCAAGTTCCTATAAATATATTGTTTTGAGCTTGGGTGATGATAATATTAAGCAGTGGTGCGCAAACTGTTGGTTGCGACCCACTTGTGACGCTCCAAAGCGACGTCTCTTCAAAATTTTATCTGAAGTGGATTCGTTAAGAAACTTTCGTTACACAGCCACAATATTTATTTCAACAAACAAGGACAAATATCTGAGACATATTAACAGTAACTTGCTACATCATCGTCTGATCTCTCAGAACAGAACTGGAAAATTCTCCACACTTCAAACTTCAGAGGCGCGCACAGTGCCCTCTTTTACTGAAGTTCTGATTGGCCGCAACACCACTGGGGTCGTGAAAAAATTTGTAGGGGTCGCGGATTGTTTGAAGTAATTTTATGTCATATTGAATCATTTAATTTTTAAAAAATGCTTTACATTTTCTATAATAACATGTGTAAGGTTTACATAAGATTCGATTCACAATAATCGAACTTTTAGGTGAATAAAGTTAAAGAAGCTGCTTAAGATATGCCAGTTGCGGCATACGTGGTTGGTATAAATGCCAAGCAGCTAGATTAAAGAGACGGAGTGTTGAGGAAGAGAGCTAACGAAGTGAGAGGAAGTGAAAGGAGGAGTAGTGCTGGCGAAACGAAGTATCGAGCTGGAGCTAGGCTTAGTGTCTGGTTTAATAATAGTTGAGTTTTGCGAGCAGCCGCTGGAGGCATAGCTAGGTGGCTTCAAACCTACGCGAGTTCTTGTTAGGTCCAAGGTTTACGTGGCAGCACTGCTGGTTGACTTTCAAAGTATCTGTGAGTATTGCAAAGTGTATTTTTCTTGAATGAGTAGTTATACAAGCGAATATATTGAATTGTATTTCCCTTGCATGAATGCTATATATATCTCGTAGCAGTAGTACGTATGGGTCATTCTTCTGAAAGTGTACATTTTATGTCTTTTTTACGATACATCATTATGATTATATTTGCCTTAAATATTTTTCATTGATATTTGCCATAATAATGGGCTAATAAAAACTAACAAATTTTTGTACATTATTTTAAATAAATTTAGTGATTTTTTTCGAACATAATATATCAAACCTCACCTCCGTGACATGTCCTAACCTCTATGTTGTCATACATTTCCCTCTTTTATTCATTTTATATTCAAAAATATTTCTTTTTACTTAATAATTCTGAATTTTAGATAGTAAAAATTAGTTATTCCAAATATTATTTTATTAATATTTTAAAATTAACAATTATTATATTAGTAGAAAGTTTTGTCTCAAGAACTTTTTTCACCTCCGTGACTATTCAAGAATGCTGTTATAAACTGGCACTAAATGGCAGTGATGTCTTCAGAACATGGTATTCTGACAACACACAATTAGCCATTTTGTTTTGGTGAACAGAGCAACTTGCAACAAGATTGTTCTCATGAGTTTTATTTGATGTCCATTGTGAAATCCGTAAACGGTTACACTTAAATCTAACCTCCGTGAACCTTTATTACAGGTAAGAATATGTTCAAGTAATAATTTTAATATTATCACAAGTTTAGTTATAGAGAACATTTATTAATAGCAATTAATTGTTCAGTTTTATGATTCCACATATTTAGGATAAAATTTTGTGTTAAATATAATGATTCTCACCTCCGTGAATCTCACTTCCGTGAATAATTTCTGGGATCAGTTATCATGGAAATGAGATTAAATTACGGAGGTGATAACTAAATTCAGTTACATTATTCATCAGCATTCAGTTAAATTAATCATGATTTTATAATGGAAGAAATTTGGTTCTTTATAAAAAATTAAGTGCAGTGATCATTTATTCATGATATGTAAGCTATATATTGAATTATAAAAAATAAATTATACGATTAAAAATTTTACATTCATAGCAATTTACTGAATGATAATATAATAGTAATTTTGGCATAAACATACAAGCCAATTTACTAAAAATTTAAAAATTTCAGTTTTAGTCAATAACTGAAAAATATTTTGAATGTATTAAAATGAAATTGGAATGGAATTATGAAATGAAAAATAATTATATTCGTAATAATAATGAGTTCATACAGGGAAACCTGTAATATTATAAATGTAAATAATTCAACAGTCATAAAAACAGATCAAAAGGCAGACTGTAGAAGGGAAAAAAAGAAGACGAAAAAATCAACAACAGCTAAAGACAAAAGTAAAAAAATTGGAGCAGAAGCTGAAAGAAGCCAATAAGAAAGTTAATAAATACAAAAAAGAGACTTCAGCGATTAAATAATAGTAAGACTGCCTGAAAAGAACGGCAGACTCTCTTGTAGCACAAGGAGAAAATTTAAACACCTTTATCAAACTAATATCAGCCCTTAAAACAAATATCAAAAACATTTCAATTTTTTCAATCCCATCAAAAGATATTGATGATATAGATAAATTATTGCCAGAAAAACTTGCACAATTTAAAGGGACAATGGAAATTCGACAGATAACATGGTCAAGAGAAGATCCTATGAACATTCATGCCCGAAAATTAAGTTGTTTAACTTGTGGGTCTGATTAATTTTGTGAACATTTTGAGATTGGAATTATTCAGTTACAGCCTACAAATAAACATACCACAAAGAAGCCGCATACTGATGGCAAACAAGCGTCTCATCCAACACTGACTGATCATTATAGACAAAGAGTGAAAATTAATGAGCATGACTTTGTTGTTGTAAAGTTTCCTGGTAAAAAATTTGTAAAATTTTACATAGGCACAGTTCTTTCGCAAGATGCCAGAAATGAATATACCATTAAGTTTATGAAAAAGTGTGGAGATGGAAAATTTAAATTTGCTGATGTAGATGATACTAGGGTAATAAATGCCAAAGATATTGTTAAGGTACATCCCCAACCTGCAATCAACAAAAGGGAACAATATGTATTTAGAAATTTAGAAGAATTCAATATTAGTTAATTTCAATTGATTATTTCAATGTCAGTTTTAAAATAAATAATTATGTCCATTATTAACTAATGCTCTATTTAAACATTTTATTTCTAATTCAGGAATTTTAGTTATATTATGTGTAATAAAATTAAATATCACTATATGCATACTGTTTATTTAATTGAAGTAACATTTTTTGTGAAACTTATCACCTCCGTGAATTCCATCTCACTTCCATTAACCTAAAATATTAAAATTCTTAATTATAACTATATTATAACTATTTTTTAGAATAACCATAAATGATTCTAAACTACTATATGTAAGTAGAATGCAATCATATATATAAATTAAGAAAAAAAATAAATTTATTTTTGTCATTTTTACAACTGGAAAATGTACAGTTCTGAGAGAATGACCCGTATGCTTTATGTTGAAAAGCAAAATCTATATGTGCAAATATTTAAATAAACATTGTTCTTATGTAAGAACTGTGTTTGAATGAAATTACAGTGATTTCCGCTTAAGATTCACGTTTGTTATTACTGTTTTTGATTCTTATAAGCGGTTGATTCTTATAGCCGAAATTTGGGTTTTTGGACAGGCAGGCACACACACCTATATATGAGATAATTTACCATAAAATACTCTTAAATTTACGTTAATTATCTTTTATTAAAATTATTTTTTATAATTTTAAAAATACAACTTAATTTCTATACCTATAAGTAGATACACATGATTATAGTAACAGAAGAAAAAATCCAATATTTGTTACAACATACCTGCTTAACAGTTTTAACATTTCAACTACAGGAAGGGAGCAAGAAAAAGTTTTCTATGGTAGTTTGACGTAATGAAGTTTTCAGGAGGCTGTTTATACGTCTTTCAATACTAATAGTCTCAGACGAAGATTCGCCTTCTAGCTTACGTTTCACGATTTCATAACGTGCTGAATCTATTAATGTCGCGTTTGCCTAAGTCATAATGGACACTTCGCCGAAGATTTATGTGTTTCAGGGTCCAGGGAGCCGCAACCAGGATGTGGGAGGTGGGAAAAAAAGAGTCCCTGTCTTCGTTTGTCAGTGAAGAAAATTGAAATCGAACCTGGACAGGTAAAGATGCTCCTGGGTCAAGCTAATAGGACAGTGTTTAGCTAAAGCGTTTAAGGGGAAAGTATTATATTATGTCTAACAAAGAAAGGGATGCATTTTACAACTGTATTCCACCCCATCTTATCAGTCTCTAAGAAAAAATAAAGAAAGTACTTCGTGCTTTTTGAGGGTTTAAGTGGCTTTTTTTGAAAAATGAAAGGAAAGCGAAGAGTGTAAGCTGATTCTTAAAACCGGGGGATTGATTCTTTAAAGCGAAAATTTTAACATGGAAATAATTCATTTGCTTTTGTTTTTGCGATATTGATTCTTATAAACGGTTGATCCTTATAACCACTGATCACTATAAGCGGTGGTTACTGTATTTAGAGTGCCACTTCAAGATATACATACCCAAAGTTAGGGTGAAGTGTTAATACTCTATACATATTTATAATATATTTATTTTTTATTTGTTAAAAACTGATATCATTGTTATAAATAAGGTGTCAAACAGTTTTACAGAAAACAAGTGCAGGTAGATGGTAAGCGAGACATTTTTTTATTGCTATTGTGTAAAATTAATATATACCCAAAATGTACAGTTTCTTTTTTCTCCTATTTTTTTTCTTTGTTAACATTTTTATAATTTTTTTAAAAATTTGTGTTTCTACCCAAAAAATTTTCATTGGGGGATCGAGTGGTTTTTTTTATTTAAAGGAAGTGGGTCGTAGTCGAAAAAAGTTTGCACACCACTGATATAAAGAATAGATTTCGGAATGGGAAACTGGCCATTTTCTGAATAAAGCTTATTTTTGTATGAGGATTCGAACCCCCTTTTGAAATTTCTGTGAATCCAGAGGAGGGGGAGGGGGAAGTAAGCAACCCTCTATAGGAGCTAAAATTCTAAAAATAAAGCTAATTTGTAGAAATAGCTTTATTTGTATAATTTCCCCAATCCCACCTCCTAAAAATGGATTATGTTTGCCCTATAAACATGTGCATTGTAACATTAATACTTATCACTAAATTTCTGTTATAACTGAAATGAACGCCGATTTCGGTTTAAACGCATAAACTGTTCCTTTTTAAGAACAGTTTATGCGTTTAAACCGCAGAAAAAGAAACAGAAATGAGCACTTGTTACCATTTTATCAGATAGGTTATCAATTAGCTGCAAGTTTCAGACTACTTACTTGCGTATGATAGTTACTAGATGTTATTATTTTGATCTAAAATAGCGCTTCATATAGATGCACTTTTTCTTATTTTAATAGTTTGGGCCGAGTGATCAAAATAACTCACTCGCAAAACTTTTACTGCAGCATGTCATCAAAAGGAACAGATGTCAGAATATATCTTTCACCAACATATCTGTCACCCAATATATCTATCACCAACTCCTTCTCAAAGAAATCAAGAACTTGGAACATCCCTCTATTACTCTCAAACATATGGGAATACCTAGAATAACACCAAAGGTGCTTCGTAGTTGCCCTAGTTACGAAGAGAAAGCGTATTAATTAAAAAACAATTAAATGCCAAGAGAAACCCTAAAGTGACTGAATCAAATTGCGGGGGGATACAACTGTAAAGAACTTTTGTTCTGATCGCACCAAGGACTTAATTTTCTCCCGTTTTCACTCAGTCATTTTTTTCCTTCAACAGTGTTGATAGCATATTGCTTCAGGATAACTCACGCTTTTGCGAGCATGACGGCGAACCCCAGAACAACGAGAAATTGACTTCGTTATTCTGATAATTCAGAAATGATTGCTTTGACCGTTGAAAGCATTCCTTTATTTTTGCATAAGGTAGCGAAAAAAGATCAAGGAAGCATTTTCAACGGCAAAATATGTATACTCGGACAATTTGCCGAGTCGTTTTTGAACGAAACGATTTTGATATTAGAGTGAAGCATTTAGGTCCGTTTCTTTGGACAGCCAATGCAAAGATAAGTCTGGGCTTTAAGATCTTCCTGGCTGTGTCATGTTTATGGTCACAGTTGAGCTGTAATTGCCTGTAACATTGTTTAGAACAGGTGTGGCCAACAGGTCGATCGTGGAAGGTTATTCGGTCAATCCATCCCAGATTGAGGATGATCAGTTTGACAGAACAAAACATTTGTATACTTGTAATTCTCTAAAAATTATCCCCATGAAATAGTAATATAAAATTATCTTTTTATAAGTTAATGCCACTTATTCCTAATGGCATTAATACTAGTTTATGAATGCCATATTTATGGAATTACCATTATGATATCCCAAGATAGCAGTTTCTTGTTCAACTTACCTTGTCAGTTCATTGTACATGAATAAATACTTCCCTGTCCTAAGACTTACGTCATTATATAAATATGCAGAATAACAGTCGCTGACGCGCGAAGTTCAAACAGGGTGCAGTTTAATTCATAAGCTGCAAAGAATACAAATACTATTTTTTGTAAAATGAATGTTGGCTTTACTCTACTGTTACTTACGTTACAGCACAATATAAAACATCCGTAATCGTGGTGAAATTTAATTGCTTCTTCACGATTTCGCTGGTTAGATTTTCAAAACTCAGGTTCTCTTTGATAAAGCGTGAGAATTTATTAAGTGACTGCTTATGACGTCTTTTTTTCTTCTTTTAAGCTCAGGTGGACTATCTTCTCAATTAGAATTTCGACATTTAGCCTTTTTCGTGAAGAACCTGAAGAATAAAATGGAAATATTTAGATCATGTTCTGACGTATAGATGCATGCATATTCTCAATATTAATTCTATATAAACATCCCACTAGGTATTCTCCTAATACCCATTACTTTACCTTACCTATTCTATATTAATATGTATTGTAAATATTTAGAACATGCATGGGGCGTTATGCACTTGTAAGTACAGTGGTACCTCCGAAAAGCGGACAGTCACGGGACCAAAAGTTTTGCCCATTATTAGGAGGTGTCCGCTATTGGGGAGGACAACCTTTTTTAAAAAAAAGTTTTTGCACTTCTGAAAATTACGGCTGCAGTTTTAATTAAAAAGGAACAATTAATTAGGTAAGAAAAGAATAACCATTTACTACTTTACCTTTTAATTTTGGCTAATCCTTTTATCTTACATTAAATAATCCCAAAATATAATGTATTGGAGCTAAATTATTTCAATTACTACTGAAAAAAACTGTTAACAAAGTTTGATTTCTATTTTTTACACAGCAAACCTGTTTTTCAAGGTGAATCTTCATAAGATTTAGCTTTGCTCGTCCCTCCGAATCTTCATTGTTCGGAAAGAACTGTTGTAATTGTTCGCTGTATTTCAGTGCTTCCGAATAATCTTTGATTTTGCAGTCTTCCATTGGCGATTCCTCATCATCAGCCTCAGAAAGGGCCAGTGCTTTAGTCGTGTCCCGATGAATGAAACTGGAAACATGCAGGTTTTCTTTCTCAATGGATAAATCGTCGTCGATCTTGATTTTCACTTCAACACTGACATTTGAATCCAAATTGGCTACTAGATCCGCAAGTTCTTTTCGCTTTTTTCAGTAGTACTCTCAGTTGCCACTTCGCTTGTACTCAGAAATCCTGCCTTCTTAAAGCAGTTTAAAACGCAACCAGGTTCCACCTTTTTAAGGACTGACGTTGTCCAGGAAATTGCATCCAAAACAGACACCGATTTTGCCAACTCTTCGCTTGATTTGCAGGAGATAATCTGTGAAAGCACATGTCTCAGAAGCAGCTTTCTGTATCGTACTTTAAAGCTGCGAATAATTCCCTGATCAAGTGGTTGTAGCATCGAAGTGGTGTTGGGAGTCAAGAAAATTATATTAACACTTTTGAGCTTTAAATCATCAGGATGGGAATTAGCATTGTACATGAACAGAATGATTTTCTCTTTTGTTTTTTCATTTTGTTGTCTAACTCCACCAGCCAATCGCTCATAATTTCAGCAGTCATACACGCACACGCTTTCTTATTTGATTTCCACGAAAAACTAAGTTTTCGTACATCAATGTTCTTGAAACATCCAGGCTTCTAAGGAAACATCTAGGCTTTGTAAAGACGCATAAGCATATATTTTCAGCTTGCTTGTTAGAATAATTTTGAAATGCTTGCCAAAATAATTGAAAGTTTTTCAAAAATACCTGTCCGCTATCCAGAGGGAATAACATAGATTGTCCTATATAAAAGGACTGGAACTCGTAAAAATGTCCGTTAATTAGAGGTGTCCGTTAAGGGAGGTACCACTGTATAACAAAAATAGACTTTCAGTCCAAGATTGTGACAAATGTAGTTTTGCGGTCGTAGCTTTATTTCTTTTTCTATCCTGTCCTGTAAAAGTTCCTTATGGATTTCTTTTTCAATTTTTTTTGTTTGGCGGCATTCTATCAAAATGACTTGACTAACACCTATTTTGAATAAAGCCAAAGATCGCACCTTCAAATAAGAACTTGGATTGGATCGTTGAAGTGTAAAAGGCAGAAGGGAATCAGCGTGGAGATCTGAGCATGTATTACAATGATCATCAAAATTTCCTGTAGCGTGGAGATCTTAGTTCTAAGAGAGCCCTTTCAGTTTTATTTCAGCTCAGCTTTGAGAGGAGTCCCTCAGTTCAGTTTTAAATGTTCAAGAGAGAATAACAGTGTTCAAGAGAGATCAGTGCTGCCAGACGAGTACAATAACATAATATGATTGGAATCGTGAGTACCTCTGTTTTTAAACATTTACTCAATAAGTGGTGTGTGTTAATAAACGTAAGGTTTCCTAGGTTTGTATTTTAAGCTTGAAAACGTAAGGATTTAGTTCCTTTTTTTAAATAAGGGGAACAGGTACTGTATAAGTTTTAGAGGATTGTTTTAAAATATAGGATAAATGATGTTTTTAAATATATGTGTTGCCTAAGAAAAAAAGTTTTTAGCCTAAGTAAATCTATGCCGGTCATTACTAATTGAAGTCTAGAAATGGTTAGAAGCTTAAGTTCAACAAGCATAAAACAGAGGAACCGTACGTAGTTACGAAACATTTGCACGGAAAAAATGTGTCCAAGGAATGAAGGCTTGGATTTGAAGACTATTTTTTGAAAAAATGTTCTCCGTAATAGAGAAAGAGATTTAACACACTGGGGCATTTTTCGTTTTTTTTTTTTAAATGCAAATAATATTTTTAAGTTAAAATTATTCGGGAAAAAATCTGGTATAGTGTGTTTTAAACGCTTCTAAATTCCTTTGGTGGACGAAATTTATAAAATGAATCCTGTTGCAAGGTGCAGAAAAGTCCAGACTATCTGAAGATACCATTTTTATTGGATTATCACCATTTACGTATCTGTAAATAGTAGACACATTTTTTCCATAAGTTAACATTGAGGTGAACGAATCCAATAGGGTTAGTATACGGCAGCCTTAATTATAAGGAATGAACTCATCACTGATTTAACTTTCGGTATGCTTGCCTCACAGACGAATAAGAGAAGTTTCGACTTATACTTGAATCAAATTCTCGTTCTGGAAAACAAGAAATATCAATTAGATGTATGCTCAAATGGAGGAATCTAACGAGCAGATAAAAACACCTTTAAGTGAAAAGTTTTGTAATTTTTATAAAACCTTTCAGATAATGTTACGTTTGATCGGAGAATTATCAGTAGAGTCTCTAGTTGGATAAATTTATTCTTAACCCTTTTCCCCCATTGAGGCGGTGAAAGGCAAAGTGGTGTAAGTCAGTAAGTGAAGTGGTGTAAGTCCAAAGCATTTTACTGCAAAAACTACAAAAAATTCCACTATAAATTGAACAAATTATAATTCATAATAATTATTATAATATTGCAAATAATAATTATTTGCAATTCCACTATAAATTGAACATGGGGATTACAGTTTTGCCCTTAAATAAAAAAAGTTGGAAATATGACTTTGCCTTTCACCGCCTCATATGTAGATGGCGTTTTACGTTGAATTTCATCGTTTCACAAACATTTATCCTATTTATCCCTATATCGTTCATTTTAAATGAATTGGCAGAGTGTCCACAAGGTATAAGCGAGATCTGTGGATCGACATGTGGCAAACAACAACCAAAATCCTCCACCACTCCTATTGGGTTGTCATGTGATACACATCGAAAAAAAATTTTCAATTTTTCAAATTCAGCTTTTTTTTTAACGGGGAAAAATAAATCCTTGGTATTGAATGTTTCCCACACACTTTCATTGGGAGAATCAACAGATGTGACAGGGGTGATGGGGGCGATCCGGATGCACCCTATAGCGGTAACGGAACCTATGAATAAACCAATTATTGTACTATTCATAGTGACACGCGTTCGAGCACCTCTGTTTTGGGGGGTGCCGGAGAGGTCCTTCTGTGGCATTTGGCGCGCAGTTAATTCGCGTTTATTATGCTGGATTTTGCGCAACAGCTTCCTTCCTTTCACCTTTTGTGCACGAGTGCGATGAAAAAGATACGGCTAAAGTATTAGAAAGGACAACTGCTTTTTTGGGACTCCACGGCTGTACGTCGGTTTAGAAATTATGCCCATGGATAAAAGGATAAAACTAGTGTACAGGTGTTTCTCGTTCATTAAGTGTTAAACCGCATTTTCTTGATATGTGACATCAAATCTAATCGTAACTTTAATTATAGATATATCTGTGGAAGTTCATCTGAAGTTACATTTTTTTTTTTTTTTACAGTGTAATTACCACTTGCGAAATTTATGTTTTTTAATGTTCTTATTTAACAGCTATTCAAAAAATTGATAAGGAGGAATTAAAGCGATGCACTAGTTGACCTGACCAGTTGGCCATTCCAATGGAAAGGCATAGAGAATTTTTCGAATCACAGATTTGGAAATGCATATGTTAGATTTCTGATGTTTGAATACATATAAGTAGATGCTTTAAATAAAAAGTACACAGCTTTTTAGCCTTTAAAAAATTTTTCATTCGTTAATATTTTACATGAAATATTCGAACCCACAGACTGGTACGAAATGCCAGCGCCCTAGCCATTCGGCCATCATCCGACAATAGACTTGGAGGAAGTGGTACTCTTGAAGTTTTTAATGAAGTGTTTATGAATACCAGCCTTTCATCTCTTGAGTGGGTAGATAAAATGAGGACCAAGCATGCTTGGGAATTAAACTGTGGGGGTCCCACGTCAGGTTGACCGCCTGACTGAGACATATGGTGTATGGCACCCCAAGCCCACGGTCAAGAAAGCGGAGATGGGCACCGCCGGCCTTGGTTAGCGTTCTGGGCTTCCCCGCAGTAGGCTTGGGTTCAAATTCCCGAAAGAGGCTTGGTCGTTTCCGTGTCGTCCCCCTCATAGGGAGCAATGCTGGCTCACCTATATGGTTTTTCAAGGCACTCAACTATAGCATTTACTATATCCTCTGCACGTGTTTGACGTTTGAGAGTCAATAATGCTAAAAGTTCTTTAAGACTTGTAGATGAAATAAATCGTACAAAAAGTGAAACTTGCGCTGTATCATTCATGTCACAAGGCTCGTCAACTGCTATTGATAAAGCTGAAACCAATTTAAGATCTTCGACTTGCTGGTTGGTTATATTAGAAGACATTTTGACTGTTCTAACTTTCACTGTTTTAGTAGGCGGTGGTAACTCTTTATCTTTTTTAGAATATCTGCTTTGTTCTTAAATACCCGAAACAGCTCTTCGGATGCATTTATGAAATTTTTTTTTTATGTCCCAAGTCCATCCTCTAGGCCCTAGTAGAGGATGGGTTTGGGACTGGGAATTCTCAGATCAAATCCCGGCGAACGCCGTTAAAATCCTTCTTGTCAAAGGGATTGAAAGGAGCGAGTTACAACGCAAGAATTATATTGCGGGACCCAAACAATTTCTCAACGATGAAAAGACACAACATATTGTTACAAGAAGAGGATAATGATAACAATACTGAAGAAAATGAGATAAAAAATATACATATGAACATTAACAATCCAATTTTAATCCAATTTTTAAAGACTGACATAGGTATTACTGCCATGCTTTGCTCGAAATGAAAGACACTTTCGACTTATACGACCAACTTACTACGTTAACATGTTTCTTATTTTGTTGATGCCGCACTAAAGTAATGGACGAGACACCTTGATTTTGTCTTTCACTTTAAAACCATTGCGCATCTGTTTCGGAAAGTTCTAGATCCTGTTGTGATCTTAATATTCAGTTTTTAACTAAGAATAAAAATGTAATGAACAAGAGAGCATCGTTCGGTTTCTTCCAGTGATTACAAAGTCGCATTTATTTTGTAGATTAGTTTCACCCTCCCATGAGAAAAATGCAGCCAACGCCCATGTGAAAATCACAAGTCTGCGAGGCCGGGAAGCGTTTCCTTACTAAGTAGGCGTTAAGAGATCAGTTTTCCTTGAGGATGAAGACTAGTATCTTTGATATTTATTGAAAAAAAATCAAAATTTTTCAGCAGTTTCATCTTAAATAATGAATATTGGTTATCAAGTTTTAAATTTCATCTTTAAACCTTAGCTGTTAGAACATGAATTTATTTTTTCGAGAGATACCAGTATAGTCAATTTTATTCCCAGGTAATTGGTTTTAGGTTATATTTCGTCTTCTACCACTTTAAACTTAGGAGGGGTTGAAATAAAATTCAATCTTTAAAGTTAAAGTCATGGGTTTTTCTAACCAGTGATCAGGAAATTTATACTTTCCTCTAATACATTTTTTTTATTATTGCACTGAACACTTGACTCAAACGTATTGTTATGAATTGCAAAACGTATAACTTATCATCAGTAGGTAAGTTATACGTTTTGCAATTCATCCGTATATCAGATAAAAAGGCTAGGAATAAAGGGCTAATTATTTTAAAAACTCAAATTAAAAAGAATATGGCAGACTTCCTCCATAAGAAAAACCGAAAATATATGAAATTGATTTTATTATTATATTAATTAAACTCTATTTAAATCATACATAAATTTAATTCAAAACGCATGTAAATAAGCCTCTTTTACAGTATACCTGTTTTGGAACCCTATTTTCCTTTTTTAGGGGGGTGGGGTGGTGGTGCAATAATAGCGGAAAATCGTAATTTCAAAATGTCTATTAATTGTTTGTGAATAGTCTTTTTTGAGGAAAAAATTTTCAAAATATGACTTCCTCTCTCCAGGGTAGCTTAATCGGATAAGGCGCCAATTTATAAACCTGGAGATCTACCCTGGCAGTCAGTCGTAACAGAGGTACCCTACTGTTGAAAAAAAAAAAAAGCTTGTGGTCATACAATAACTTTTACTCAATCTGTTGTAAACATAAATGTTTACAACAGATTAAGTAAGTCCTAAATAATTTGTAACAGAAATTTTAAATAAACTCTATGAATAATAGAAAAACAGTAGAAACTCAACTGGCTAAATTTCTGTCATAGCAGGAGAATAAAATAATAGTATAATAACCTTAAAGAAAAAATGTTTTAGTTGTATTCTAATTAATGGTTTGTAATATATAACTTAATAAAATTCCCTTGACAAAACTAACCTAGTTATACACTCTCATTTAAAAAAAAAAAAAGCGCGACGCACCAAGAAGGAGTTATCCGAATGGGACGAAAATCGGTAGATGTGATGTACATGTACAGAAAAACAAATGATTACAATTTGAGAAAAATTGGATGATTTATTCAAGAGAAAGAGATTCAAGAGACGAAGGCAAGCAGTAGAAACTATCGCCGTATGCATGCGGGTATTGCTGAAATGTAAGCGCAGAATGGCGTGATATGAAGGGCAACACGACGGGGCGTAGAATATCGTCGACGTACCGCTGTGCTGTAAGGGTGCCGCGAATGACAACCAAAGGGGTCCTGCTATGAAATGGCACCCCAGACCATCACTCCTGGTTGTCGGCCCGTATGGCGGAAGACGGTGAGGTTGGTATCCCACCGCTGTTCTCGGCGTCTCCAGACACGTATTCGCTGGTCATCGGGGCTCAATTCGAAGAGGGATTCATCACTGGAGGCAATTCTACTCCAGTCAGGGACATTCCAGGTCGAATGTACCCGACACCACTGCAAACGGGCTTGTCGGTGTACAGATGTCAATGGCAGTGGGCGCAAGGGGCGCCGTGAGATCAGCCCCCTTTCTCTGAGCCACCTACGAATGGTTCTTGAGGTCACTGAAGCACCAGTTGCACGTACGATCGATGATAATGATGAATCTGGGGCTGTGAGTGCCGCTCTGACGACTGCTCGGTCCTCACGTTCTGTCGTTTCTCTAGGCCGACCGCTTCCTTCTTGAAACTGTGTTTGGCCATGGTTCACCCACTCCTGCCAACATCGTCTAATAGTGGCATCGCTCCTATCCAAATGTCCAGACTGGCTTCTTGAGCCCAACTCACGTCCTATCTCAAATGCTGACATCTGCGCATATTGTTCGTGCACCTGTATGCGAGGCATAGTTACTGTCTACCTGAGTACATAGAATGAAATTCGCAATGAATTTATGACGTGGAATCGAAATTTCTCCTCTTTAATATCCTGTCAGTTGCGTAGTTAAGATGCGCTGCAGCGTCACGTGTTCATTCATTGGCCGCCAAACTTTAAAATGTTGCATTTTCCGTCGAAACCTGTATGCATATCAGTTTGCGTCCAGTTTGCATTACCCCTTCTTGGTGTGTCGTTTTTTTTTTTTTTTGTCTAAGAGTGTATAATTTAAAAATGGATATAAAATTTAATTAAATGTTTTATTTATTGTTAATTTTCTCATCATGCATTGTCTAGAATAATTGTATAAAAATCTGCTGAGGTAGAATCTGAAGGTATTATGAAGGGTCTATTTTGCATACACGAGTAGTTTTATAAATACTCGTAAAGTACAGTGCGCACACCATATTCAAGAGTCAAAATATATATTACCGGGAAAGTGAAAACATTTCAACAAAGGCAGTACAGTGAGCATACAAAATACATGTTCAGCATTCAGATAACAGTAAGGTTTATAAAATACAGTTATATAAAGTAAAGTACAATGTTTTATAAATTTCTGCAATTTTACTACAGCAAAAGGATGCAAAACACCATAAAATTTTTTGATTCCTAGTTTCTTATTTGATTGTTTTTATTTTAATTTATTACTTAATTATTCTTCATTTAATTATAGATGTCAAGCTCGCGAATCCTTGAAAGTTAAACCCTCGAACTTTAGTTGTAACATGGCTTTTAATCAGACCTTCAAATAAAACATATTTTACACACCATTTCGTCTAATTACCGCCCAGGATGTAGCACAGAAGGATTTACTGCATCTGAGAAATTTTCTAAAATTCCTTTCAAATAATCAAATATGTATTTGAAAGCAGAGGGAACAGAATTATACTCAACGTAGCTGAAATAATTATATCATTGGTACAACTACAAAATTCTCAAATAAACTGTTAAACTGCCGCTGCACGACGGGAAGCAATTAAAAAAGAGAGCTACCAAGCCAATCCTCTTTAGGTGAGTAATTCTCGCAGAAACCACGCCCAAGAATGCAATTCTCACCACGCAGCTGACATCAGCGGGCCCGTTAATAATACATACCACGATCCTCGGTTTTATTAACTGGAGTCGCACGCCCTTCAACCTCTGGCAGTCCCTCCAGGGACCAGCTTTTTGAGTGCCCTCTTGAGATTTCGAGGGTCGCCCCGCTTCACCCTCTGCTATGCGAACTTCGCAACAGAATTTTCCCAGAACTTTCCCGGTTTTTAAAATGGATGGTCCATCGCTGTAACTGAGTGCGACATTTTTGCAGCCCTCTCAAATGGCCGAGTGGGTGAAGAAACTGTATTGACGGGAAAACAATTAGCTGAAACGTACAGATTGGTCCTCTGACGTTACGCGTGTTAGGCGATGGCGCGTTGCAGTGTGGGAAAGAAGCCGAGCTTTTTGGAGCTGAGTTTAGAGGACTGGTCTGTCAGTATTCTGCTCTCGTGGTGAGTGACTGGGGATCATTTAAATTTTTCCTTTGAGGATCCAAGCAAGAGCTTCGAGTGTTTTTCATTCCCTTTCGCTGTGTCAGTTATTTTCCAAGAATCGAATGTCACTACAGGTTTCTGTAGAAAGCAATGTAAGCCGCAATTAGGACTTGACCAGCGATGGCTCGTGGATTAGGAAGGGATTAGGATCAAAGAAAAGGAACTAAGGGTTGTAATTTGAATCTTCGAGAAATTTTGATTTTTGAAAGTTTTTTTTAAAACAAAATAATATAAATGTAATTTTTTTTTGGAACTTATGAGAGACGAAATTCGAAAAATGAGAGCTTCCAACACCGTCGACACTGTTTATTTGGGAGGATACTGGCCTCGAGGTTAGAAGAATCGGGTTCTGTCCGGTTGTGGGTAGACGTAGTTACAGTGACACCCTTCCTTTGGAAAAGTACGATAATAGACCGTTAAACGAAAATATGACTAATACTGGTGATGTGGAAAATTCAGTGCCTGCCAAAAATTAGATAAATGAATAAATGGGGGAAAAAATGGGCAGTCTTACATCCTGCTTCGTTGGCCCCTATACGAAAGGGATTTTTTGAGGAACGGAATTCGGAAAGTTCCTACCATTGTTATATACATATTAATAATGAAACACTCGGAGGCATATGAAACACTCGGAGGTTTATTTTCTTCTATAATTGGACGTCATTTAATTGAACAAGAATTCTTAATATTAACCCCCCCCCCCCCAAGAATGTTATTAACGCTGATGTGTTGTTTGTACCGTATAAACTCGCACGTTTGAGTCTCACCTATTAGTGGTACGGAAGAAAATATCAAAAAAAATTTTTTTTAATGCGTTTCATATGAAGAAGGGGAAAAGGCTTTAAATTAGAGAAATCAATATCTATTCTATAGAATACGCTAAATTACGATAGTGGAAGAATTTTCAGTTTATTGTGGAGTCCATCTAAAAAATTGCAAATTGAACTTCGTCATTTCCTCTATTTTAAAGAAAAATTTAAACAGATTGCTTCGGTATTTCTGAATTTTAACTTTAATATTTGATTTAAAAATCTGTAATATAACAGCTTCTTATTCTATTTTATTGATAAGGGAACTATCTGTTAGAGACAGAGCTGGATTAAGACACTAGGACCCTGGACTACGGTACTGTGAGGCCCCCAGTAATATCAGACTGATCATTGATCATTTGGCAAATGTTTATATTAATATACGTACTACGTCTTTACATTTTCTCATTTTTATAGGTATGTAGTTCTTTGCAATGCGACTACGTCACCTATTGTTGTTGTTATTGTAATTTGTTGACTCCACGCACTTCTATTTCTCTGGTCACCGAAGAGAAGAATAACTGCTAGTGTCAAGCGACTTTTGCATCACTCTTTATTTAAAAAAAAAAAAAAAAAAAGAAGTTGAAGCCAAATTTATTCTTATGAGGTTAACAACAATAAAAATTCAAACATTTGCTTAATTTTTTCATTTAAGCGAATAACTATTCATTTTAATTATTCATTTGCGTAATTTCTTAGCAACAAATTTCTCTAATACATCTATAAATTGTAAATCCTTTAGAATAATCATTTTCAACTGCCAGAAGAGAAAGTCTGTCGAGCCTTTCTTGTGCCATGATAGATCTGCATGTATTCTCCAAAAGTTTCCTCTTAGAAAAATTCCTTTTTCCAGTCGCATTCGTTATCATCAAGCACAGTGATTCCCAAGCTGTGTGCCACGGCACTTAAGAGTGCCATAAGATTTTTTTGTGGTGATAAACAAATATATTAGTAAAACCCACTTAAAATAAATATTAAGTTGATTTCAAACATTTGCGCCCCAAGCATCAATCTTAAGTCTCATATTAATAAAACAAAACTCTTTTTAGTGATTTCCATTGTAGTCCTCTAGTGTAATACTATATTGAACCCCCATGTCAATTTTTGAATCTGTATTAATATTGTCTATTCTAGTGTTTACACCCGGTGACATAGTGGTTAAAAGCGTCAAGCTGCCACACCACAGGTCCAGGGTTCGATCCTGCGATTGGGCAAGGTCTACTCAGCCTTTCATCCCTTGAGTGGGTCGAAATTAACTGAGCACTAAGCTTTCTTGGGAACTAAACTCTGGGGTCCGACGTCAGGTTGACCACCTGACTGAGACATATGCTGTATGGCACCCCAAGCCCACGGTTAAGAAAACGGAGATGGGCACCGCCGGCCTTGGTCCACAGCGGACTGTTGTGCCACGAGTTTAGTTTTTATTCTGGTGTTTGGTACTCATATATTTCAATAGATAAATTAAATCAGCAATGGAATCGGTATTTATTTGAACTTAAATTTGACATGTTCCCGACACATGTTCCGCTTTGATTTGCTATTTAGAAAATTTTAAAAACTAAAATTCTAACAAAGGTACCCCGAGTTTCTAATCTCATTCCCGAGGGTGCCGCAAACGTAAAAAGTTTGGGAATCCTTGCTATAGCATATGTCAGTCCGCAGGACTATGTCAATATTAGGGCATGAAGAAGTTAATCAATCGTTTGCTACAAGGGTATAGTTATAAAAAGCCTTTACAGTTTTGAGTTTTTGCCTGAATTCAATTTTGGCTTTTCTTGTATCTCAGTAATTCCCAACTGGTGTGCCATGGCACTTTAGGGTCCGAGTGTTTTTTTTGGGGGGATAAACAAAAAAATATTAGTAGGGCCCTATTAAAATAAATATTAAGTTGATATCAAACATTTGTTCTCTAAGCACCAACCGCAAGTCTCACATTAATAAAACTAAATTTTTTTTATTGATTTACACTGTAGTCCTCTTGTGTGATACTACACTAGACCATAAGACCATCAGAAAATGGGTCTAACTGCACTTCTTGGGCCAAGCCCTCTAGTGCAGGCTTTCAGAGAGTAAGCAGGGGGGAACCATGATTAGTCAGAAAGTAGAGAAAAGGAGAAAAGTGATTGGAGCGCTCAGGATCCGTGAGTTCGAAGTAGGCATAGAGAGCAAGCAACTTGCATGGACAGTAATTTGGATGGTTTACGATCGATGCTAAAGTTGTGCTCAAAGTAGAGTAGGAAGTTTAGGGACAGCAGTACATATTTATTTGATTTTATAAAATTTTATGATGTTTTTTGTCTTGGCAAGTCTGTTATCATTTTTATTTTTATTATTTTTAATTGTTTATTTTATTTATTTTAAAAAGAAAAAGAAAGAGACAAAAACAACATTTAAAAAAGAGACAGGATGGCTCTTGGCCTTTTCCTGTTGTCAGGAGCAACTTGATCATAATTTGCTAATTCTTTAAGTAATTCGTTGTCTTTAGAATTGTGGCAATTAATGACTGATTTTTGGAGGATTTTTGAATAGTTGGGAGTCCAATCTCCCTGTAATTTGGTGTTTGTTATTTATATTTTTAAATAAATAAACAAAATCAGCAATGGAATCAGTATTTACTTAAACTTTAATTTGACATATTCCTGATATAAATTCAGTCTTGATTTAATACTGAAAAAAATTTTAAAATAACAAAAACCGTTTAAATTCTAACAAGGGTGTCTCGAGTTTCTAATCTCATTCCCAAGAGTGCCGCAGACGTAAAAATTTTGGGAATCCCTGTTCTATCTTCTCGAGATCCCCCAATTGGCCGATGTCCCTGAGCTGCAACCCCTAAAAACCCATTCCTTAATCCGTCCCTGATTAGTGAGTCTTGTGGTCTCATCAAAGGAGGTTTATCTGTGCCGCGGCGCAAAACAACGAACTTTCCGGCGCCTGAAAATAAGCAGGTTTCTGTGTTTTAATAAGGGGTCACAGATGAACTGCGGAAGAAACTGCGCAGAGTGGAAGCACATGATGATATGTTTCCCATTGTAAACATTTCGACAACCCTGAACTACTTGTTACTCGGTAAATTTTTTTTGCTAATTCTCATTCCTTTGAAACGCCCGTAGAAAGAATCTGGCAAAACAGGAGTAACATCAGTTTCTGCTAAAAATCTACAAATTTCTGCGAATTTCTGCTAAAAATGTTAAAGAAAAATATAAAATGATGGCTTTCGTATTTCTGAATTTTAGCTTTAATATTTGATTTAAAAATCTGTAATGTAATATAACAGCTACTTTAGTCTGTTTAAAATTGGTCCTATTAACATTGTGTTTATAAATTTACTGTAACGTTACTGTAACGTTATTAGTGCAATTTTCTGATGTCTGCTAGTAAGTAGCGACACTCTGGGGATCGGAGTGCTAAGTCAAAGAAATTGGGAATAAGATGCCTCAGGCGCCGAATTGAAAGAGACACCAAAATGAGACACATTAAATGAGACATAGTACGAAATTTTTAACAAATAACGAAAAAAATATCAATAACTTAATCTAATACATGAAAAAATTCATAAACATATACAAATATAAGCGAATATTTAGACTATTTTTTTATAAACTCCTGAATTTGAGATGATGAAATTTTGAATGCATATTTCCAAACGTTATGTTACCTCTAAAGGCCTGTTCACATTGCAGTTCGTTAGCGTGAGCGCAAAAGAAAAAATGGCGCTGAGACGGAAATAAGCCAATCACAGGCCTTAACAAATTCGTTGCTAATCGTTTGGAGGTTTGCCATTGGTTAAATATATTTCAATACTTTTACGCTTACACTAACGGACTGCAATGTGAACAGGCTATAAGAATTCTACTAACACTACCTGTCACTGTAGTGACATCTGAGTGCAGTTTTTCTAAATTTAAAATTTTTAAGAATTATCTATCAACAATAACTCAAGAGCGATTGAATCATATATAAGCTAGCAATAATTTCTACAGAAAAGACAATTTGCTGCAATAAAGGCTCTTAGAAAGATTTAGAAAAATATTTTTATTGCAAAACAAATTATATTCAGATTTATTTATTTTCCTATTTTTTTTAAAGTTCTGTCATTTTAAAAAAATTTTCTTTTTTTAAAAATAAATATTTTCCCAAAATGTCCGTTATTCTATTAAGCAGACTATTTCTAATAGAGATACATTCATTACTTAAGGCCTGTTCACATAGCAGTCCGTTAGCGTAAGCGTAAAAGGTCACCGGAGTGTTCACGGATGATGATAGGTGAGTCAACGGATGATGTTATTGCGTTCAGCTATATGATTGGTTAAAATTTAACGCTTACGCTAACGGACTGCTATGTGAACAGGCCCTTAGTCTCTCCAAAAATTAGAAAAAGCGTCATTTTAAAAACTTCTTGAATAAACAAGAGAAAATGATTTCTTGATAACCACAATATAAAAAATTTTATTATTATTACTATTTCACTGGAGTTATTAAGACGTCATTTGCTCCTGTTTGTGTTTCCCCCAAGAAAGATCCCATTCATTCCTTGAATATCATGTGCCAAAATGGATCTGTCAGGTTCTGTTTAAAACTAATTCACATAGATCGGCTTAAATTGCCTCTGTATAGTTTTAATAATAAACAGGAGTGAATTCGCATAAGTCCGTTGATGTAAATAGGTAGAAATCCATTGGTATCTTCTTTTACTATTGTGCCGTGAGACTTGCAATGAGCCAAAATTTTTTCGGCCACAGTATCATTTGACCTTGAGGGGTATATCCTTACACGTATTTTATTTTCATCGTTAATCGCAGATGTATTTAAAGGCTGATGTGTACTAACCCTATTGGATTCGCTCACCTCAGTGTTAACCTATGGAGAAAATTTGTCTTTTATTTACAGCTACATAAATGCTGATAATCCAATAAAAATGATATTTTCAGGTAGCCTGAACTTTTCTGCACCTTGCAACAGGATTCATTTTTACAAATTTCGTCCACCAAAGAAATTTAGGGACATTTAAAATACACTATACCAGTTTTTTTCCCCGAATAATTTAAATTTTAAAATATTATTTGCATTTAAAAAAACGGAAAATATCCCAAGGTGTAAAATTTCATTCTCTATTACAGAGTACAATTTTATTGAAAAAAATCTTTAAATCCAAGTCGGCAATCCTTGGACACATTTTCTCCATAGGCTAACATTGAAGTGAGCGAATCCAGTAAGGTTAGTACACATCAGCCTTAAGATCGAATTTGAAGTCAGTAAGTTAGCCATCGGTACAGTACTGTCGACAATCCTTACAAGTCGGTGATTTACTTTTCAAATGTATCTTAATAAATGTCGCCGACTAAAATTCGGAAAATATCAAATCATTGTGGAGCTATTGCGAAAACCAGGAAGGTAGAGAGCAGCTTTTATATACTATAGTCAACAACTAACAGCTGTGGTACATTATGAAAAGTTTAAATTCTACTATTAGTAAATTCAATTTTGTCAAAAGGGGGATTACGGAGAAAATTTTACATCAAAGAGGATAGCGACTCAAAAAGTATTGAAAACTTTTGTTATAGAGAGTTGTGCTATCTGTATTGTTAAAACTATCCCTGTCTCTGCGTATAAAAGTTCCTAGTCTTTTAGATCAGTGCTCCCCAACCTTTTTATCGCCGCGGACCGGTCAACGTTTGATAATTTTACCGCGGCCCGCTGAAGGGGGAACGACGTTGATTGTTTATATTTTAGATTGTTTTGATTTAATAATTTTAATTTAATTGTATTTAAACATGCCTTCAAACTAAAATACAGTTACACGAAAAATTGAATATAAAGTGATTTAACCTTTTAACTCACTAGAACGCTAAATCAATGAGAACCCTGAGCTTGTGGCCCTAAGCTGGCGGCCCGGGGGTTGGGGACCACTGTTTTAGATGACTAAGTATAACAGGGTAGTGTAAGTGTCTTTCCATGGGAAGCTCTAACTCGGATAACAAATTATAAATAAAACTAAATAATGTATTTTGACGAATAAATATTGATTTTACGCCTGATACAGTCAACATCACTTGTCAAATGAAAGTGACTTAATCATTATGTTGCTTAGTTATGTTTTAAAACTAAAGCAATTATTTTTATTTCTAATCCAAGTGGCATAAGCTTTTTAAACACTATATTTATTTTTACCGCTTATTTAAATATTAGTCCAACGGACTTGTCATTGCAAAATAATGCCTGATAATTTAAAACTTGAAGGAAATTTAGTTTATACTCATGACTGGATCACCGATTCTGGATCACTTGTTCGCCGATTAATATTAATTATATATCCTGGAAAGGGGCCATGGACCCTTTCTCCCTGTTTTTCTAGCCATAAAACTATTTAAAATATAGGTTTTCCTCGGGAACACCAAAGTCGTAATTGGGCTAAACTCCCTCTTTAAGATCTCCAGATCCGCCTTCGGGCACATAGGGCTGTGGGAAAGAACGAACACCGATAGCTGCATCCGCTTTGGAGAATTATTAGTTCGCTTACTGCGCAATAGATGGCAGTGCATTCTGTGCTATACCCTTTCTAATGCTCCTAAGCATTCATTTCCCCCTGTTCCCCTCTTTTCTTACCTTGCTCCTGTATATAGGTTGATAGAAAATAATAGCTGTATTTATTTAAAGGAAACCAATTAGCCTCGGCAATTGCAACAGGATGTCATGGTTAATTATATTTTCTGTCTCAGTGCTGTAGTCGAATGTATCTGATTTTGGCAGGGGCGCATTATGAAAAATTTAGGTTCAATCTCCCCTCGGGGAAGCTGAAATAATTAAAGAAAACAATCTAATTCCAATGTTTTTTCCCCCCTGAAAATAGAAAAACAAATAATACTTAATAATCTGGCAGCACTACTGTATTATAGTAGAGTTCCTTATGTTTTTAGAACATCGAGCTAAAGAAACATTTATCTTAAAACTGTCTAGAAAGAGAGCTTCATGTTTAAGTTGGAGAAAAGTCTGAAACTTTAAAATTTTGTTATGAAGTCGTTAATGAATATTCGGTACGGGAATACTTGGGAGGAGAGAAATAAAACATAAATGTTTTCAACAGATAAAACAATACTAGAATCGACGATTCCTTAATTCTTAGCAATGATATTTAAGGCTGCTGTGTACTAACCCTACGGGAATCGCTCACCTCAATGTTAACCTATGGAGAAAATGTGTCCAAGGATTACCGACTTGGATTGAATGATTTTTTTTTAAATTGTACTCCGTAATAGAGAAAGAAATTTTACGCCTTGGGGCATTTTTCGTTTTCTTCAAAAAATACAAATAATATTTTAAAATTTAAATTATTTGGGGGGAAAATCTGGTATAGTGTGTTTTAAACACCCCTGAATTTCTTTGGTGGACGAAATTTATAAAATAAATCCTGTTGCAAGTTCAGGCTACCCGAAAATACCGTTTTTATTGAATTATCAACATTTATGTAGCTGTCAATGGTAGACACATTTTCTCCATAGGTTAACACTGACGTAAACGAATCCCATAGGGTTAGTACTCAGCAGCCTTAAGGAATGTTAGAAAAGAATGTCTGCATTAATATATAACGTTCTTTCTATCGATTATTGCAGTGATGCACAAGCTTTTTGCAACCGCGGCACACTTTCTTTAAATAATATCTCGACTCCCAATGGAAATATTTAGGTAGTAGCGATTAAAAAAAAATAAATAAATAAAAAATTGGGAAAGTATTAACAGAAAGAAATAAGAAAATTTTGGTAAACTATTTTAAAAATCGATAAACTGGAAATATTAAACATACATCTACTCAGCAAAATAACAATAAAAAACAAATTTCAGGTAGTCTCTTCAACGAAACTTTTGCGGGTTATTAACGTAGGATTACTTATCGTTGCTTACCTCTTTCGTATGTATATATGTATGTGTTATGTGTATATATATATATATATATATATATATATATATATATATTGTATGTCAAAATTTTGACGCATTTTGGTACTTTTCTGTTTAACTGTTTACTGCTTGCCCAAGAGATACAGACTGGGTTTGGCGCGCTGCTAAAATTATAACTCGCGACGCAGGACATCTGAAATTTTGCTTTGCGGAGGACCGTTATGGAGGAACGTAATCCTACGTTAAAAAATGTCTTGGTCACCTTCTACACTTGTTTTTTTTTTCTAAATCTCGCGGGACTAAAACTTCACATTAAAAAATATTTATATATTTGTTTTTCATTTAGTTAAAAATGAAGGAACATCTAAAATTATGAGTTTCGTATTAAAACACCGAAAATTAGAAACTTCATTTAATTTACCAAGCTAAAATGGACCACAATTAATGAGAAGGTGGTAACCTGGACTTCAGATAATATTTAACATATGATGAAATCTTCCGGTTTAAGTCTTGACCGTTGTCTGATTTTTTGTTGTTGTTGTTTGTGTTTTTAAAGCTACCCATTTTGAAAACCCAGTCTCATATATATATATATATATATATATATACATACACACACAGATAGGTAGAAGCAATGGGAATATAGCTCTGTAAGACCGATTGGCATCTTATTTTAACAATACCATATCATATTTTTTAACACATAAGAAAAATAAAATATTAAAAATTTGTAATTATAGAAAATTTAAAGCATATTTTTTTATTAAATAATTCAATATGATATAAATTTACTTCAAAATGTCCGCGACTCCTCTCAATTTTTTCACGACCCCCTAGTTTTGTGCACCACTGGATTATGTATGGCAAGAAAAGGAAAACGATATTTAATTTAAGGGCCTCTTCACATAGGAGTCCGGTAGCAGAAGCGTAAAAGGAAAGATGGCGCTGAGACGGAAATAAACCAATCATAGGCGTTAAAAATTTCGTTGCTAATCGTTTGGAGGTTTGTCATTGGTTAAATCTATTTCAATACTTTAACGCTTCCGCTACCGGACTTCTATGTGAACAGGCCCTTACTCTAACGTGCGTAACAATAGTTTTCTGGGATCAAGAAGAGAGTGAAAAAGCCACCATAAGCATAAATAAAATGAGTTAAATAGATTAAATTCATTACATTTTTTTCTGTAACATGTACCCTACCGAAACACATTCGGTGAATATAAACACAATCGGGCGCACTCATTTACATGATAATGATAAGTTAAAACAAGTGTTTAAAAAAAAAATATGAAATATGACCATACTGTTTACATTTAGAGCCTATAGCTAGAGATTGTAAATGGGCCTTTTTATGAATGTCTTGGAACTGATATATTCAAGAGTATTTGTTAACGACTGAAGCGAGTTAACAGCTGAATGGTAAATAGAACCGTGGGAAGCACGTATTTGTTCTTCATGACACAGACAAAGAAAACTTCTTAAAAGCGTATAATAAATCTCTTCGGATTTGTAAGAATTTATTGAGTTATTCTAGGCATTACTGCGCAAATGCGTGAAACGGCAGAGAGGGGAGAGGACAGTCATCAAAGGTTAGAATAAATAAATAAATAAATAAAAATTTTAAAAAAATAAAAGAAAATCCTGTTGTCGTTTTGTTTCTTGTTTTAATTGAAAAGAAAATGTAATGATTATAATTTTTTTTTGTCAAGACTAAATAAATAGATTAGAAACTTAAAAACCTTAAATTAAATCGGGATAATTAATTGAAAAATAGGTTTAATTCAGACTGAACTCTTATTTAACTTGTAGTTATAGTGAATTTATTAAGATTCTTCTGTTACGTCAACTTATGAGGAAAATTTAAAGCAATTTCAGAAATGCTGTCGTAATTTTCTGTACTATAAAATCTTAATAGGATAAATTATTTATTGATAACTTATTAGAAATTTTCTTTAATATAAAAAAGTTTATAGTATATTTATTCAATTATTTTTAAAATTTATTTCGTATATATTTATAACTATCTTAACTTTTTAATCTTTACTCCCTTTTTTTCTTATTTTATTTATTTATATTATTGTTGGTTAATTTTTTTTTATGTTCAGTCTTCCTAAATCAATATGCCCTTTAGCACTTTGCATGCAATTCAACTTAGCTTTCCATTCTAAATATATTTGTCTTCTGATGCTGAGCACTTCACTTATTCGCTACAATACTTTCAGTTATGCTCTAAGTTACAATTCTGTAGCTGGCGCTATGCACTGTTTCGATTGTTCGGTCGCCAGGGGCGGCAACGAAAAGGTGTTTCACCCTTAGTTCGTACTCTACATGTGTTCTAAAGTCAGGGTTAGATTTCTCTCCTAATCTTTTTTTCTTTGATCAGCCGCAGAGATATTACTTGCAATATCTTTCCAGAAACACCGAGCTTTTATTTCATTTACTCATGTGGTGGCTGCTAAAAACGATATAACGGTATGTCAGTATCTCCTCCCCCCTCCTCTCTATATATGTGTGTATATATATATATATATATATATATATATATATATATATATATATATATATATATATATATATATATATATATATATATATATATAAATATATATAAACAAACACACACACATACACACATATATATACATACATATATAACATACAGGCTAATGGATCAATAATATCTCCCCATGACTTTAGGTCTAGATCAGAGGTTCCCAAACTTTTTTTTCTCGTGGACCACTTTCAAAGTTTTACTATTTTCGGTAGACCCCCTGCTGCTACATTTCTACTGTATTCCCAAAACTCCTAAAAAATATCACCCTAAATTGGGGGTGTTAAGAAGAAAAAAAAAAGTAGCACATTTTCTTGTGTCCTATTTATTAAAATAATACTTGTGGTTATACAAAATTATAAACATTTATTATTACAAACAATCAACAATTGACAAAAAATCAACAATGAACTCTGACATGTAAATCAACAATAAAAAATAGTCATACTTTTAATGAGACGGATGTACTGGATGAATTGACAGCAAATTATCAATATTTGGCTTCAGTTTTGTAAGAAGTAATCTCAAATCTCCCCGTTCTGTGATGTTCAATCTGCTCCTTTTTTTTGTTAACAGGTTTGTAACGGCACTAAAACTTCTTTCTACAAGATATGACGAGGGAAACGCTATCAAAAAATTTCTCGCAATTTCCCACAGCCCAGGATATTTTTCGGGGATTTCTGCCTGCAGCCAAAAAATTTGATAGCCTTTTTTAAATTTCACCTTCAGTTCCTCGTTGGTGCTGAGCTCAAGTAGCTCCTCTTGTAATACTACATTCGCCTCTTCCGTTTCATCAAATGGGGTTATGATCCAAGGTGGTATTTCCATCGTCAGAATATCTTCAAATCTATTTTTGAAGTCATCATGCAGGGTATTTAAATGTTGAGCGTATGTCTGAATATCCTCATCAAGACATTCTATCTGTGACAAGTGCGGAAACTGGGAGAATTCGTGCCGACTAATATTTTGCTTCATTAATTTCAATTTACCAAGAAAAGCCGAAATTACACCCTTTGTTTTTATTAAATTAAGGCTGTCCCCTTGTAACTGCAAGTTAACGTCATTGAATTTTATGAACAAATCTGTTAAGTACGCAATGTCCTCTTTATATTTGATCAGATTTTCTTTTAAATCTGGTGCTTTAGTTTCCAGAAACTCTATCACTGATTCGAAAAGTGAGTAAAATCTCGATAAGCATGTACCTTTCGACAACCAGCGTACTTCAGTATGTAAGAGCAGTCGTTGGAAATCATCATTTTCATCGCACAATAGTGCAAATAAACGGGTATTCAAAGCATTGCTTCTTATTTTATTAACTGCGTTAATCACAAATTGAAGCGATTGGTGCAATCTATCACTCAAATTTTTCGCTACAAGGTGTTGTCGGTGGATGACACAGTGAATTGCAATTAGTCCTGGTATTATTCTTTTAAGATGGCTTATAAACCCACGATATCGCCCGAACATGGCAGGAGCTCCATCTGCTGCCACCGAAATAATGTTTGTAAATGGAATAGATTTTTCTGTAAAAAAATCACCCAGGACATTAAATATCGATTCGCCTTTAGTGTCCAACTTCAAAGTTTTTGCGAATAGCAGCTCTTCATGGATTTCTTCGTCCATAACAAATCGAACATATGCCAATAATAATGCTTCATTACCAGGCAAAGTAGACTCGTCCAATTGAATAGAAAAATGAGTAGTTTGCAGATAATTACACAAGAAGCTTTCTATATCAGAGCTCATTTCATCAATACGTCTTTGTACAGAGTTGTTACTTAAAGGAATTCTTTTGAGTACGTCAAATGGAGGTTTGTGCAGAACAGTTTTTAAAACCTCTTCAATAGCGGGTAAAATTAACTCTTCTCCGATGGTGTGCGGTTTTCCAGATTTCGCTATAAGCAACGAAATATTGTAAGATGCCCGCAAGCCATCATCGTTACTTTGAGACGTTGAAGCAAACATACTATTTACGGTAGGTCTCTTTTCATATTTTTCCTTCAATGTTTGAAAGTATTTCAGATCTTTACCTATTTTTTCAGGATGACACCTTCTTAGATGGTCTTCGAGCTTCGATGGTTTCATAGAGTCATTGCTCAGAACTTTGTTGCATAAAAGACACATGGGCAATCGTTTGTCTGCCGTTGATGGAAGAAAACCAAATTTCAAATAATCAACACTGTACTGTCGACATTTCTTCTTAGATTCAGCCATTTTACGTATCAGTTGTGACCTGTAAAAAAATGTTTGTTTTTGAGGCGATTTTACCAGAATATGGCTATTATAACACAACAGAATAGAATTATTGCAATAAAAAAAAACAAAATGCCCTCGGAAACACCGCTCTTAATTAATCGCCGTCGTCGCGTAAATAAATATTTTTAAACAAAAAAGTACCTAGGTACCTAAAGTTTAATCTTCCCTGGCTTTTTGTTCTTTTATAGAAGTTTTGAATAATCTCTAGTATTTAATTTTTACTACATAACTACCTACTACACTCAAATAGTAAAACAAATATAATATGATTGATAAATTACAATATACATTAAAAATATGTCTAACAAATAGGCAGATACTTACTTTTTCCGGCACTGCAAACACTGACATCGATTCACTCACAGTCACACTTTTATGTTCAAAATCCCGGAAACAAATGAGTAACGTTTTGTTCTTGGCATTCGTATTTATACTAATGTAGATTGCAAGCACAGCGCAAGTCACATTTCATCCCTTTGCAGGTCTAAACAAGCATCCCGGACGAGCGGGCGCACGGGCGGCACTTTGCAAGTCTCAACATGTGGTGTACACTTGTACTATTATCTATTGTTCTATTCAATTCTGTGTTTGAACTGAGTCTCAAATATTTTTGAGCACCTACCTAGTGAATGATGCTACCTGCCTACGTTGATAGGTAAATCCAAGCCAAAATTTTTGTTCTTTATTATGAAAACCAGAAAATTTTTTGTAGACCCCCCACTTACAACTTGTGAACCCCTGTTTTCTTTTCACGTCTACGTGGACCCCCGTGTGGTCTCCTATTGACCCCTGGGGGTCCACCTGGACCACTTTGGGAACCTATGGTCTAGATGCATTTTCTCGAGCTAAGACCATTAATTTATTAGTTTTATTGAAAAATTATTATCACTTGTCTCTCATGCCATCTTTCAACTTATTATGTATCTGTGTCTGTGTGTATATACAAAATTTTGTTGCACGAAATGATCATGTTTCGTGATTATTCCATGATTAATCTACAAATGGAGGATTTACAAATAGAGGATTTTGTGATCATATTTAACGTTCAAACGGGAAATAAAGCAGTAGCGAGTTTAATTAACTAGTTTATATGATAGAGATTAATTTGGCTTCATGTCTCATAGAATGAGTTTAGCTAACCCTTGTAGGATTTTTTACGCCCATAAAAAAAAAAAAAATTGTTAAAGTCAGTACTGCTTTTGGAGTCGATGGACTAGTATTTCAATTATAAATATTAACTCACTCTATGGTGTTGGTAGGAAGGAAAATTATGTAAACAAGTAATTAAAAGTATTTAAATAGTCTATTGCTAGTACAATTAAGTGTATAAACTTGTGATTATCTAATTAAATAGATAATTAATTAATTACAATAATTATAGGGGTGTCACTGTTCTTCATTAAGTCTAAAACATTAATTGAATTGGTTTCAATTTTAGAAAAAAAAAATAATAATAAATAAATAAATAAATAAAATAATAAAATAAAACTTAATCAATTGAGCTGTATACTCTTCTGGTATATATTTTCTTCAGTGTGGTTTCGCCATCTTGTATTTAGGGGAGGTGATAATTTTCAGTTATGCTTAATGGTTAGGCATATATAATATCAGTAATGGTTACCTATAATTCAATTTAAAAATAGTTTTACTCGAATTATTGTATAGTGTAATTTGAAATCAGGCTATGTGGTTATTAACACTGGACTAGGGCTAATTAAAAAAAAATGACAACATGTGTTAATGGTGCTGGTATGTTGAAAAATATTTGCTTTGGCAAAGCGAATTCAATAAATACTCGTATGTTAACTTCTCGGTCTGCAAAATTTAACCTTTTCGGCTTTATAGAATTAATTTCACTTGACTGTAGTAGTTATACAGCTAATTAGCACAATATTAGGAGTACAATATATAAACATTAATTTATAGGGTACTTACTTTTGAAGTGGACGGCGGCTTACTTCGCTGTTGGCTACGGTGGGTTGATCTGAAATTAGTGCTCAATGTGTTCAGTGTTATGCTATAGTGTGGAATTTTTTGGACCAATCGAGCTGCCCGTTATTGGTGCTGCGTTGTTTTGGCTATTGTGGGAAAAGGTAAAATAAGCTATTATAAGCAACTCATTAACTTATTTTGGCTCTTAAACGATAAAATTAATAAGCACAAAATTAAATTTGGGATTCTGGTGATTTGTCCCACTTTATGGGGGTGAATTGTAATAAGTAGTTTCATGAATAATATTTAGAAATTATTAGTTGGATTATAATTTGAGTGATTTGAGAAAATGGGTTTGGATAAGCATGTGGAATGTGGTCTAGTGGTTTAGACACGTTGTCGCTGGAATCTTGCTGGCTCAGTTTCGGGTTCGATCCCGCTTGTGACATTAAGCTAAATGATACTGGGATTTGGAATTTAGGAATTAAATGGATTGAGTTTATTCTAGGACCTAAAATGAAATTAAATTAATTCAAGTAAATTTAGTAAGTTTGGTTAAAAAAAAAATATGTACTACCCGTTGTCAACTACTCTAAGTAGTTTCTAAATTTGCTAGTTTATTCCGACTTAAAGGGGGTTTGTCTTCGCGCATCCTGCGGACCCGGTGGGCCGGAGGGACTTCTATTGCGCGGTTGGTCATCAATTTTTGCCGATACGCGAAAGCGGAGGGGGCTGTGGTGCTTTAGATTACGCCCATAAGCCATTAGCATAACATATCAGCATAAATAATGTTATTTATGCTGAGTAGCAAAGTAATTTTGTATGTAACTTAAACTTATTCTAATGTATATGTTTTAACGAAGGGGGGGGGGGGGCAACTCTGATCTCGCTAGCGGCGAGCCTTGGTTCGTAAATCGACTTATGTTATTATGCACCGATGCGCTTTGAACTCCAGGGAGTTCTGTTGCCGGGTCTTCGGACAGATCGTTTTTAGATCGATTCATTGTCGATTTACTTTTGCCTTTTATGTGTGCACACGAATGGTGTGCATAGTTATGTTTTAAAGAGACGAAAAATGTACGAAACTGTGGATGATTATTTATTTATTTATTACAAATGCCCGGAAGATTGGCTATGACGCTATTTGTTCACAGTAAAGGGCGAGGTTGCAGGCCATTCATTTAAGGGGGCACCGTATAGGTGGCCAGCATTACCCTCTACAAGCCGGTCCCCTAATTTAGAACCGAATCAAGTGACGAGACCGGAACACTTGACCCCGCACCTCCAGAGGTAAATTTGAGAACTCGGAGGGCATTGCAGCCACGACAGATTTTACGTGCACCGACCACCATTAGTGAACACGGCGGTGGATTTTGCCAGCGACCGGCATCGAACCCGCAACCCTCAGATCACTGGCTCGAAAAATAGATGCGTCGGCCGGAAGTGTGGATGATTATAATTGCATTGAAATATATTATAAAATAATGTAGATTGTAAAGCAGTGTTAAATAGTAAACTGTGAACATAAATAAAATAAACGATGTCAAGGATAAGTGGAGATAGAAAAGTGTGGATGTAAAATTGGGTCAAGCAAAATTGAGACTTTAAAACAAATCTGCGCAGATCATGCAGCGGTGTCAAGTGTTGGGGCTTGCGGGGCCTGGTCAAGCGGATGAAGTTGCAGATATCAGACATCGATATTTCGTGTGTCTAACGGCAGAACGAAACTTATAATTGAGTTACGCCAATTAACCAACAATGTATGATATTTAGCTTTCAAAAGACAAATAAATATGCCCGATCATTCACTTCTTCAGCTTAAGTTCTCAACTCAAAAGTTTGGCAGTTTCCAAATTCAAACGCGAGGATCATGTTTCAGCAGGGTGAAGCACAAACCAAACCCTGTTAGCCATCGTAACCCTGGGTTAAAACAGAAGCTCATCAATAAACCAACACTATATGAGATAACTTAGATTTCAAAATTCAAATAAAATGCGTACTTAGTTTTCAAAAGACAAATAAAAAATACCCGATCATTCACTTCTGCAGGTTAAACGCCCCAACTCAAAAGTTCAGCAGTTTCAAAATCCAAATGCGAGGATCGTGTTTTAACAGGGTGAACCACAAACCAAGCCATGTTAGCCATCGTAACCCTGGGTTAAAACAAAAGCTCATCAATAAACCAACACTATATGAGATAACTTAGATTTCAAAATTCAAATAAAAATGCGTACTTAGTTTTTAAAAGACAAATAAAAATACCCGATCATTCACTTCTGCAGGTTAAACGCCCCAACCCAAAAGTTCGGCAGTTTCCGAATCCAAATATGCGAGGCTCATGTTTTTAAAGCAGGGTGAAGCCCAACCGAGCCATGTAACCACCTCTGGGTTAAAACAAAAGCTCATCCGCGAAAGGTCAGCGAACACAAACAGCGTGAACTGGGAGAGAGAGAGAACGGGTTGTGTTGCTGCCCGGCCCATGGACGGACATCGCCCATAAATAGGCAGTAGTCGCCAGGCTGATCCGTCCCGCAGGGGCCGAGCGCGATGTTTGATGGATGAAGCGAAATCTCAGAGGGGGAAAAAACAAACAAAACAAAATGAAAGTGGTGCAGATGGAATGAGCAGAAAAAGTTATTACAGCGCTTGGGAGAGAGGAGGTAGGAGCCTTGAGAGAGGAGAGAGAAATCAAAGACACAGCTCTACAAATAGAATGCAGAAAAAGTAAAATCATTGCTCAGGGCTTTGATGAAAGGAAATAATAAAAAAAAGTTTAATAATTCATACTTAAACTCCATCCGTAACGAGCTTCTAGGAGCAGATAAATCTTTTTCCTAAAATGCAAGTGCTCATTAAAAACCTGTTAAGAGCTAATATATTTTGAGAGAGATGTGTAGATGTCAAATCGTATTAAAATATTATCGGATGGGAAAATTATTGTTAATGACACGTTATGGCTCAGAGCAATGTAGACTAATTCTGATTATCAGTGTTTCAATGGAACAGTCTTCAGTCGAAAAAATAATAAACACGAAATAAAAATATATTAATGAAGGGAATAACAGTGTATTTTGCCTCTTTTTTTACGAAGTCGGGGCAGTGACTAAAATAAAATTAAAATATTAATGAAGGGTATTTTGTCTCTTTTTAATCGGGACAGTGACTTAGCCAGAAGGAAGAAGTCCAGGAGGAGGGGAGGGGGATCATAGGTGATTTCTAGTTATTACAATTTTGATAAAATATTGAACAACAATTTTTGGAGCCTTTATCTACCCCTTCTGCTTTACGTCCTGCGAAACCTTCTGGACGTAGATCTTTTTAATGTCTATCCAAAAATTATAATGGTTATCGCTGAACTCTTGAAATACTCTGAAACGGAGGCTTCAAGGGGGGTGCAGCAGGGGCAGATCCCCCCCCAAAAAATAAATAAATAAATAAATAAAAGAAAAGCCCGGCGAATTTTTTTTTCATAGCCTAAAATTATATAATCCTAGACCTATTACTAAATCAGTTTAAATTTAAAATGAGAGGATGTTTATTTCTTATATATATATATATATATATAACCCTAAGACCCGATGTTGCCCCCCCCCCCGAATCTCTGGACTGGAGCCGCCACTGGTACTCTGGTTCTGAGTTCGAACCCCTGTATGAATGTTGTGACGGAAACATCTGTTAAATATTCTGTGGTTCTTTTAAAAGTAAGTACAATTTAACCACCTTTAAAATGATATTCGTTTCAAGACTATCTTCCCTGCGAGAGATATTTCTCTTATTAAACATTATTTCTCAATAAATTAATAAAAGTTTTCATTCTATTTACAACATAAATATTATGATCAGACCTGTTTAATAAATAGACCTATGAATCGCTGTAGGACCAAACTTAACATGTATTAGTTTGGTAAATTATTATCAGAAATCAACGTCCAAGAGCTGCTAATTTCTGTAACCCAAAAAATGTTGAAAGCAGTTTATTTACGTAAAAATTTTGATATCATTTGTACATTTCTCAAGCTAACTGGGCGCGATGGCCCAGTTGGAAAGAGCAGTAGGCCAGTGATCTGAACGTCCCTGGTTCGATGCTCGTCGCTGCAAATCCACCGTCGCGCACTAATGGTGGCCGGGGCACATAAAATCTGTCGTAGCTGCAATGTCCCCCAAGTTCTCAAATTTACCTCTGGAGGTGCGGGGTCAAGTGTTCCGGTCTCGTCACTTGACTCGGTTCAAAATTACGGGACCGGTCATTTAGTCAAGTCGGACTCCGACCCTTGTGGTACTAGTTCAAAACAGGAGTCGCCCGTTTCAGCCCAGCAGCCTATTAGGACCTGGTGAATGGAGCCTCCAACCAGGAGGCATTAGCAACAACAACAACAACAACAACACAAGACAAGCTAACTGAATAACAGTGTTTCGGAGTGTATATGATGTAAATCAATTACACCTTTCGGTTGGCGTTCTCAGCACAGTTATAGACATTTTGACATGCACCACATCATCACATTTTACATCTTGTGGCGTGTAGTAAAGGTACAATTTAGGATTTTACCATCCTACTTTATCTCTCTCTCAGGAAAATTATAAGATGAAAAGAAGAAAATTTTTCAAAAACATTGATAGGTTTATTGGTTAGTTTTTTGGGGGTTGTAATGGTCTTTTTTCTTTGTTGTAAGAAGGGCTATAAACAAACTTTGAATCTAAAAAGTAAGGCAGGCAGATAGGGGAATTTTTCAATTCTTACAAGTTAAAAAGTTTTCTGGTTAGTATACATTAATGATGATATTGAGATAAGGATTCGAATCAGTATTACTATATCTGGTATCCATTCCGGCTAGCGTACATTCCGTGTTTCCAAAAATTAAACGCCCATTGACGCTTAAATGTTGAAGACACATATGCAAAGATAAGATTCGTAGAATATAAGTGCAGGTGGCGACGATTTCTAAACGCTTAGGACTGATAATCGTCTGACTCGAGCGACAAAAGCATTCAATTTTATTGAAGTGAGATGAAATAATGAATTTAGAACTCGAAACTCCGAAACTCCGTACTGAACACGACCGTGGAATTTTGAAAGCGGGGAACTGGTTATCGGTTTGTCCGGTATTCGGCTAAGCATTGCGTGTCGCTTACCCATGTTTGCATATTTTGGCTTTGGCATACACCAAACCCTAGGCACCATACACCAAACCAAAGTTACAAGTGAGTAAGCCATGTAGCCCTAAATTGGGCAACTGATCGATAGTTTGTCAAAACGTGAACTCTTAACCCTTCAGCGGGCGCGCCCGTGTACAGAGTGCAACACTTTCGTAATTCTGAATGGTTTGTTTTTACATGTAAGGTTTGAATGTTCTAAGCAGTTTCTATTTATAGCTACACCTTTTCTAATGCAGGTCTGATTTTCTGACCCTTGTATTCCTTTCCATTCATTAGTAGTCGTGATTTAACGGTGGTAAACCAGCGATTATACTGGATTCCAATACGGCTGTCATGTCGTGGCCGACAACAAGCCAACACAATCTCACATGAGATCCAGTAATTCAAACTCGACATTGAGATAAGCAGAGGCACGAATTAAAATAAAAATTAAGCTCCTTTATTAGAACTCACTATATACAAATTATTTACAATTTAATCTCAAAACACAATCTTATCAGGATTCCAACGCTGACCAATCTATAGCCTTCGCGTCTGCTGTCTGACTCGCTCTTCCAAGTCACCCCCAAACGGATTCTCCCTTTGACGCCGAGATTGATGGCATAATTGTAATTGGTTTGACTTATCACGTGGCCATATACGTTGAGCTCTGTGATTGGTTTTCACGTCTCAGCTTCAGTCTTCTTGTACACAATTGTTCTGACAACGTTGAGAGGAAAAATGGGATGCTGCACGACATCACACGGCAAAAGCAGGAGTTGATGTACTCGATAAAATGTGCAGCCATTACACGGTACCCGCATATCCCGAAGATGGACAATTTCATTGTTTTTTAGGTTTCGGGACATAATAGGAAGTTTGGGCATAATTCGCAAGTTGTCCTTAGATCCAGTAAACCGGACAGTTTTGAAATAAGGCGATTGTATCTGCATTCTTTGGCCTTTAATTATAAATATATCTCAATATTATAAACATTTTATATCTTGTCATAAAACGCAAAATTATTATTTTCAATTTGAAAAAAAAAATTGTATTACAAAAGGAATAATCAAGGTTGAAAGAGACGTTGCACTTTGCGCCAAGCGCGCCTGCTGGTGTTCCAAAAATTGGTGCTCCCGCTGAAGGGTTAATTTTGTTGAAAACAGATGTAGTGAAATGTAAGTATTCGAACTTTTTTCGATTGTGGGTTACAAATGTGACAGATATAAATACCACCACTAACAATAATTCTTTTTATTGAAGTATTATTCGTTGATACTATTCCTGGTTAATGTCGAGAGGTAGAACCTATAACACTTTAATCGGGAAATACATGCTAATTGCATTTTAGGGATTGTGTAAGAAATCTTACTGTCTGAAACTTATGAATAGTGAAAGTTCTTCAAATTGAAACGTGACTTCAGTTCAGCCAGTTTCGCTGCGTGCATCCTTAGCCGCAATCCTTCTGTTGTAAATGAACTGTTGTTTCCTTTTACAAAAATAACAAAGTAAAATAAAACTCCATATTTTCATCATATTTTCTTGTTTTAGACAAACTTCAGTAACTCAGTCTTCGTGTCAGTGTGTTTCTAGATATACACGATGACTCAACGAATCGGTCTGGCGCTTTGCAACTTCGCATTCCATCAATCTCTTTTGTGAATACATTTGCTTGTCTTCTGTCTTCTTTCAAAGAAAAAAAGCGATTTAATCATTTAACTCATTCATAAAGTTTTACATTTCCAGCGCACCCATGTGTAAATCTTTACATAAGAGACCCCTCTTATTTAGGGATGTTCCATACATTTTTTTTTCACTATTAAAGTTCACGTAGAAGTTCTTCTCTTTAGTATGTGAAACCGGCAAATCGCCACAACGGAGAGATGGTTTAAAAATAAGAACCCTTCTCAGCATAACAATTTTCAATTATTTATAACTATTTGCCAAATAGCATCTTGACAATAGTTCATTTATATTCATTCCAGTCTTCGTATTCATAAGCGTGGGCTCTAGCGAGGTTCACGGAACAAGAATCTCTGCCATATTATTCATCGTATAATGTTATGATTTTACAGTCGTAATGGGAAATATGCAGATTATGCACCAGCAAGTTTCAAAATGCACAACTTTGGGACGCAAGTCCGAAACTATGAGAAATTACGTATGGAAAGTTGGAAAACATTCATCTTTTCAACTGAGCGTGTATGATGGATATTAAATTAATGTATGATTGAGAAGCTAGTCATTAAGACACATTGCTAGACAGAAAACGTCCCCTATCGGCGAAGTCATACATTGATTAGTCGTATGGAAATGGGACTAGGAGGAAGGTTTGGATTAAGGGCGAATAGCCCTTAAAATTGCGCCTTTGGGGCAAATTTCTCTCGCGTTACGTCACCGAAATATAAACATCACAGAATGAGGCTGGCATGGGTACCAGTAAAAATGATCTCTTGCTTCTACGCCAGTCAAGATGGTTTCTTGACTATACGCTATCCTGCATTAGGGTTAGGTCACCTTGGCATTAGGGTTAGGTCACCTTGAAGTTTGAAAATCAGTTTCATCTCCGCGCACGCTCGCTTTCTTGATACAGCAAAGATATGTGCAAGCAAAACAAGCCTTTTAGATCTAGGCTAACTAACTTTATTTACAGCTTATTTACATTTTATAACGAATACAAAATATTACACACGAGCTTCTTAAAAACGCTCACTTCCTAGTCACTAAATCGTTCTCGTCTTTTTCTGGTCTCACTCCTTTCTCACTAGAGGACGCGAGACGCGACCTTTACAGTATCCAAAACTTATCTTGTTTAGAGGAAAATAAACGTGGGATGCCGGTTTCCGGCCGATAGTATTTTTTTGGACATTAGCGAAATTTAAGTACGAAAAATTAGCACCACCGAAATCGAGATCATTCCTGTATTATAACAGTATACAATGAAGGAAACTATATAAACGAAAGAGTATGATTTCATGTATGAATAATATATGGTACTTAATTGCGTTATCGGCAGACATGGAGGGCCTCTTGATAATTTTTTTAATGGCTTCATTATTCGAATTTACTTACATGGAAAAAATACAACAATGACTATGAACAATTACTCGCGATGAAGACGAAAACCTAGTATTATTACAATAAAGTTTTGGAAGTCACTGGGCCATTAGAAAAGAATAATAGATAACACATTTTTTTATATCTGTAAAAGTTAAGTCTGCTTAGTTCCGAGCTATCGAATACTTAAATACTTTCAATAAATTGACATTGAATATTAAGTTACGTTAGGAGGCTATTTTGTTTGTTAAACCGAGGCGAAGGTTCTGATATATCGCATTGCCAAATGGAAGGGCAGATGAATGAGAAATTTAGAGAAGGCTGTTATTTCACTGCGCATATTTTAACTTTTTGCTAACTGTATCCGAGTGATCTGAAATAGAAATTTAGACATAAATTACGATCTTTTCCAATTGCCATTACTTCATTTAAAGCCGATAGGATGATGTTGCGCATTCACAAAAATGTTCAAACTTGGTAAATTTTGCTAAGTTAGGCTCAAAGTTTTCCGTGGATACATCCCATTCGGTTAACTACACACCGACAGGTTTCCGATTAAAAGACGATAAACTGCAGCAGGAAACAAAGTCCCGAGGTGCCGACAAAGATTTATCTCTGTTTACTAAAACTAAGACCGTAAACAAGTAGAGGGACCACCAGACGAGGTGATTTCGACCAAGATAAGAATAGCACAGGAAGCATGCATGATTTCGGAGGCAATCGCTAGACTTAAAAATAATTCATTTTATTATTCCAGTGTCGGGGGATTCAGTTTATTAAGCTATGGTTAGGGGTACGTAAATTTCGCATAAAAAATATCGAAATTTCGCAAAAAGAAAATTACAATATATAAATTTTGCATTTATTAAAAAAATCCCAATTTTACTTTCTTGGTTAGGTAAGTATCAAAATTTTTAGCTAAAAGCTAACATTATAGTAGTCTCCACATTCTCTTGCTTAAGTCTTTAGCGATAAGTAATAAGCAAATTTCTAGAGTGAGATCTGTCAAGCAATTATGTTAATAAATTATTACTATTATTACCTAATTTCGCTTAAAAAGCCGTTTATCACCGAGTTTTCTCTGAAACGTAGTAAGAAAATAATTTTCCCATTTGCTCGCTCATATCGGCAAATTTCGCATTTATTCGCATCTATTTCATAAATACGAAAATTACGTATCCCTAGACATGATGCAGTGATTGATTGTTACTCGTAGTACGGCACAGAACCAAAACTTTCACACTTATGCCGTCGGTTGCCCATGGAGTCCTAATTTAAAATAATTTATGTCTGTTTTGTAATGTGCAGATGTGTACAATACATAACAAGTTCAAAGGTTATCCCACTCGAGGCGAAATGCGAGTACAGGAAACTAGCTCACTTACTATGCAGTGAATTGTAACTGTAATGTCTTAACTGTTAGGTTTTTGACAAATATTAAGGGGATGGTGGACTCTCAAATTATCAAAAATCGAACAGAAATTGGATTTTTTTTTTTTTTTTTTTTTTGGGGGGGGGGGGTGTATTAATATTTTAAAAACATGTAAATATTGGAATAAAATGCATTTAAAATATGTAATGAAAAGTAAAATGAAAACTTGGTGGCTTTAGAAAAGTAAGTATTAAAGGTAAGTGAAAAAACATCTTTTAAATGGCTTTTTTTTCAAAATGAGAAATTTCCAGATTTGCAAGTCTTTAAAATGCTCCTCGCATCATATTTTTTGACGAAATTTTATGAAATTTATAATAAAGACTCCTGTAATACATCAAAATAAAGTTATGTATCCATTTTAGGATCCGAGGTCATTCAGGTTATCAAAGTTTAACTTAAGTGTAGAAAAGTACCAAAAATTCACGAAAATTCAGAGTACAAGTATAAAAATATTTCCTAAAAATTAACTATTCAACGAAAGTACAAAATAATACATAACTTTGTTCAAAATGTATTTATAAGCAATATAAATGCAAAATTATGGGGGAAAGTTAAAAATTGAGTCGCAAGGAGCATTTTAAAAAAAGTCATTAAATTTCAATTTTTTAATTATAACTTTAAAAAAATTATTAAATTTTATGAGGGGTTTAATATCGTCATACTGTAATGAATATATATGCAAAATTTCATATCTCTGAGGTAAATTTTTCAAAAATCGTGGTATCCTCACACCCTTGAAACGGAATTTTCGATCAAAATAAAATCGATTTCCCACTTATACAATAATATCAAAGCCTAATCTTTTGCCTTCCCAATTCTGTTTGAATTATGTTTCTATCTTAACAAAGACCTGAGTAACAGCAATTTTAACAATAGTTGTCAAAGAATTTTAAAACCAGAAGTAGCTTTTTCCCAAAATGAATTTTTTCATCGTTTCTCTGTGCGTAAAACATCCTAGAGTAAAAAGTTATGCATGAAATGCCTTAAAATTTTGAAGAGTTGCTCTTCAGATGTTTATGAAGGGAAAAGACTACGCTCATCCTTGTGGATTAATTAGTTTTTGTTTACATTGGTATGAATTGCAAATGACAATGAATTTTAAGCAAGTTTTCTGTACGTCAGTACTTAAACTGTTACAGCCTCTGAAATAAACAGAATATTATCTTGATAATACTCTATTCCATAGAAAAAGTTATTATCTTCATTCTCCAATTTATAAAATGATAATATAATTGTTCGAGTTATCATGTTTTGCAGAAATGTCAAATTTGCATCACTTTTTTCCCCAGATTTTTCCCCTTGAAAAAATTATTTTAATGTACCAGCTAAATGTTTTATACATTTTTCCAGGTTTTAACTTACGTCTCATTATAAAAAATAGATGAAAAGACAAAATTTTTTAAAAATTCGAAAAATCATGTACGAATACCCTTGTGACATTTCCCCTCCTCATGGCCCTGGAAATTTATTAACCTCGGCTTGAAACAGAGTAAGCCCATGCGAAGATGCAATAGTATGCAATAGAACTGCGAAGATGCAATAGTTTTCCCCTGCCGAGGGGTGCTTACAAAAGGGTCAGCTGTTCGACTCGCAGGTGAGGAGCGGCTTACAATAGCGATGTCTAGAGCGAAGACACTATAACACAAAAGACTAACAAAGGGAGACCATCCCTCTGATGAGAGGCCGTAATGATCCACCGTGCGATAACGATATGAAGAACAGGTATCGTTTTGCACATGGGCCAGGGCCAAGGGCCTATGATAGGCCAAGATCAAAGATAGGGGTTGTTACAGATCCCGCCATGGAAAACAGTTTTAAAAGCGGATGCAGAAGATTTTTACGGAGGAGACGAGAGGAGAGGAGAGTCGGAGACTGTTTTTGCTGTCGGATCTGATCCAGATCCTAGGCCGATCCCGATCCTGTTTCCGAAGAGTGAAGACCTCTTTCTCGCTGAGAAGGGTCGTTTAGAGATCAAAGCTTGATCGTCTCTATTTTCGAAGCAGCTAGCTTCTTTGGTGAGAGTGTGGGACGAGCCGTCCACTACTCTGTGATAATTAGATCATATTTCGTTGGAGTTCGAGTTAGCCTCATTCCAGCCGGTTCCGACAAGTGGAATCCGTTCCTAGCAACTGAGATTTCTGCGATTAGAGCTTTATTTCCTGAAGGCCCGAACGACGATCCGTAGCGACAGAGCATCCAGCCAGCCGAACGGACAATCTTTAACGTGCGTCGCAGACTTCAACGGACATTACTAGTGTAAATTGATGTTCCAGAACACGACCTAATCGTGAAGTATTTTAATCCAGAATCCCTAATAAATTGATATTAGTGTAACAAGTTCTTATTAGTAAGCTTTTTTATCACTATACATAACCGGTGTGACGCTACCTAGCGTGCAGGGCCGCCCAGAGGGGGGGGGGTGGCAACTGGGGCACTTTTCCCCAGGCCCCCAACTGCCGGAGGGGCCCCCAAAAATTTTTTTTAAAATTATTTATTAGATTTTGTCCGAAAGAAAATTCTGAAACTTGTACCGTACTTCAAAATTCAAAATAATCTCCTGAAAAAAGAGCCCCCCCCCAAAAAAAAAAATAAAAAAAATTTATTCGATTAATCAGATTTCTTGGGACCCCCAACAGAAGTTTGCCCCAGGCCTCGTAAAGTCTCTGGGCGGCCCTGCTAGCGTGTCGGCTTTGACACCAAACACGGAATATGTTACACCCTAATAACTTTAAAACACAATTTTATTTACTTTTCATTGAATTTTTTTTTTTTTTAATGAAAGAGCCTTTAAAATGTAATTATCTAAACAAAATGCGAGCAAATTTATATATATCATCCTTAAAAATCAGAATAAGTTGCTCAATAAGTAAAAGGAATAGGAAAATCCAAAGGCACACACGTAGTCCAAGTAATAACGATTAAACACAATGTTCGCGTTGCTGAAGTTAACAAAACACTTAAACCGAGCGGTTTAACAAAACACTTTTATTTTCAAAGGGAAATATTTCACAGGGAAAGTAATTTAAAGATAATGTTGATTAGATCCTCTTTAGAACATTTCGATCAACTATATTTACTGGAATATTTTGATCAAGTATTCTGTTCAAATAGATTTAATTATGAAAATTATTCGGTTGCTAATCGAAAACCATTACTTCACAACCAAAAGTTTCCTGATCATAAGGAGCTTTGTTGATTGTGTTTATTCTATAGCGTGGAGGCATGGTTCATACATTGTCCATTGAAAAATTTTACAAAGTCGAATGCATGGAAATACTAAAACCTTTCACAAGAAACTATAAGTTTAACGATAACGATAAGTTTAACTTCTTTGATTGTCGGTTCTTTGTATGAATCTCTGAAAAAAAAAAAGCTTTAGGGAAAGGTATAGGAATGTGTCAAGCTTTAATTATTATTTTGAAATCGTTAAATTTCGATGTTTTGTAAGGCGTCTAAACACTTTTCAGGTGCAATCTTCCACTTTACGGGGATATTGGAGTTGTAAAAGACTATAAAATTGGTTTTTCTTTTAAGGAGTTTTAACTTTCGGTTTCCAGTTTTGACTTTTTAATATTCGATATTTTTCGCATAAAAGAGCAGTGATCCCTCACGAAAGTATTTATAGTCTATTTTTAACGTAGGATTACGTTCCTCCATAACGGTCCTCCGGAAAGCAAAATTTCAGACGCTAAAACCGTCCGTCGTCGCGAGTTATAATTTTGGCACCGCGCCAAACCCAGTCTGTATCGCTATATATATATATATATATATATATATATATATATATATATATATATATATATATATATATATATATATATATTTCTCAACCCTTGGAAAATTAATTTACTAAAACTAGTACAAGCTAAATTACCCAATAATAGTAATAACATTAATAATCCTTATAAACACTTTAAAGCTGCTATTACAAAATTACAAGATGACTTTATAGTCACTTATGTAGATAAAGCAGCCAACAACTATGCTATAATTTGTAAAAAATATTTTGCCATATGTTTAAAAAAACAGTTAGAAAATAGTGATCTTTTTCTGCCATTAAAAGAAACTACTAATATTATTATTAAGAAAATCATAGCTAAATATAAACTACTAGGTATTTCATCTAACATTTATCATTTTCCTTATATAACTTTAGTTCCAAAATTTCATAAAACACCTATTGCTTTTAGAGCAGTAACCTGTGGTCATAATACTTATGCTACAAAAGCAAGTAAATTATTATTAAAATACCTTAAATTAATTTATAAAAATATAACATCTGGTGTTTGTGGTATAATTGATAATAGCTATAGTCTAATTAGAAAACTACAAACATTAGATAACTGTAAATATATTGTAACTTATGATTTTAAAGATCTATTTAATAATATTGATATAATTGATTTAAATAGAATAATCATAATGTTAGTACAAAATAATATTCAATACTTAAAAAACGAAATTAAACTAACTCGTTTCAATAGGCTCCTAGAATTAGTAACTAAACATAATTACATAGTTCATAATAATAGTATATACTTACAGTCCAAAGGTGTACCACAAGGTGGTAATGCTTCAAGTATGCTAGCTAATTTATACTTATATTATTTTGAAATTAATAATATAGAAAATAGCAATTACAATATATTTAGATATATAGATGATATAATAGTAATTAATAAAAGTAATAACCCTATAGACTTAAATTATTACCCTCCTAATTTGGAACTAATTAAAAGTAGCCATGATAATATTAATGTAAACTTTCTAGATATTAATATTAAATTAAGTACTAACAATAAATTTACTTTTGACTTATACGACAAAAGATCTGACTATAATTTTAATATTGTTAAATTTCAAAATTATCTAACCTGTTTACATAAATCTGTTTTTAATAACATTATTGTAAATCAGTTAGTTCGTATAAATAGGCTATGTTCTAAAGACAATAGGATTAAGCATATTATAGACTTGAAAGCTGTGCTAACTCGTAATAATTACCCAGTAAGTCTATCCAAAAACATAATTGGTTGTTTTTGTTTTAATGAATAGTTTGTTCTGTTGCATTAATAAGTTAAACATAACAATAGGTTAAAATAAAAATAATAACTACTAAAAACAAAAATAAAAATTATAAGAAAAATAAAAAAATAATTAACTCATAGTAGTAACAATAAAAAAAACTAAATAAATAAAGGAATAAAAGTCTTAAAATATGGTAACCTAAGTAAGTCTGTAACTGAGTATCCACTACCTCAATGGTTGCAAGTTATATGACGTTAGTCATCTTGCGGTTACAAGTTCTTAACTTCCACTCTGACTAGCGCCAGGCTTGGTGTTCTTTGGTTAAGTACTGTTATTCAAACTTAATTCATTTATTATTCAATTCTTCTGTTAAAAATGGATTGTACGGTGTCTGAGTGTGTTTATTTAATAGATCATACTCATCAGAAACAATCCATTGGTTTTTAGACAGTATTGACACCGCTGATGAAGAAATGCTGTCAAAAACCTTATTCATACTTTTCTCTACATGTTGGATGTTCCTGGCTTCAAGTAGCTTTAGAGCTATTACTGGTTTTCTCTTTCATCTTATTCTTATTTATATATATATATATATATATATAGAGAGAGAGAGAGATACATACAAAAGAGGTAAGCAACGATAAGTAATTCTACGTTAATAACCCGCTGTAGTTTCGTTAGAAGAGACTACCTGAAATATTTTTTCCTTACATTTCTTCAATCGGTATTTTTATATAAAACTCAATCATATATGTTCTACCTGCTGAATCTTGTACACACCAAATTTAAGAATCCTCTACGATCGTCATATTCTGCTTACAATCTCAACAAATAGGAATTGCATCTCCTAAGAAAAGAAAAAGAGCTTATTGTAAAATTTGAATACAAGACTTTTTATCTGAAACAGGAATCACCAGAGGCTAAATATGATCCTGTTCACACCTTCACCCAAAGGAGCTCTCACACCTTTCGCCAGAGGGGAAAAAAAAGGGGAAAGAAATCCCGACATGAACAAAAATGCGATCTTCGGCAAACGGCTTTCTCATTACAGTGATGAGAAATTCTTTTTATCTCCTTTCCGGAAACAATTAAACCGTAAACCGGCCACTCGAAAAGGCTTCCACTCTCGGATCTTCTCGGGAGAGGGTGGCAACTGTTGACCCGTTCTCAGGCTCACTCCCTGCTGAGGTTGAATAATCGCGTACCGAAAGGGATGGGCCACCTTTCTCATGGGATGAGAGCGGGCTCAAGGACTTCGGGTTTCCGTCTCTCCGAAAAGAAAATCATCCGTTATTTTTGTTGGCCTCGGGTCTCGATTTGTTTCAGGAATTGTGAGTTCTGTACAAAGCATGTGGCAGATATGCGTGCTCCTGGTGGGCACACATCTTTGTCGAGGAGTATCAGTCTTCCTCTATATATTGTCGACTGTCGCGGAGGACACGTTTGTAAAGATGGTGAAAAATGAAATGAGCCGAATTCGGTGACAAATTTGACAGGAAAAAAAAAAAAAAAAGAAGGAGGTGAGAATTCCAAGAATACTTAAAGACTGGAATATGTAGCATCTAACCTAAGGTTGACGAGGAAATTTTGAAAATTTGTTTGTTTTAAAAAACTAGTAAAGCATGATTTATCGTAAAATTTTGTTTTCCTTAAGAATTACGCGAGAAGTAAAAATTTACAACTAAATGCTGATAAAATCTCCATAATATAGTCTCCAATTCTAAATTCATGCTTAAGTACTTCACTTGCAAAAGCAAATGTAAAATAGGCTATTTTTAGAGAATTTTAACAGTTTTTCTTTAAATAAAAGCCTCCTGAGTTAATTAAGAAACTACCATAAGACCATAAAATACCATAAGAAAATGGGTCTAATGGCACTTACTGAGCCCTCTAGTGCAGGCTTTCAGAAAGTAAGCAGCGGGGAACCATGATTAGTCAGAAAGTAGTAAAAGACTAGAGACTGATGTCATTGTGATGACATTGTGACAAATATTCTCCAAGAATACTCATAGAATGGAGCAAGTAGCATCTGCCTAAATTTTTCGTGGAAAAGACACTGAAGTTTTGAAAATTTATATTTTTGAGTTTGTTTTAAAAACTACTAAGGCATGATTTATGGTCCAATTTTATTTTATTTTAGAATTATGGGAGGAGTAAAAATTTGAAACAAACTGCTCATAAAATCATAGCATCCAGTGTCAAACGCATTCGTACGTACTTCCCTTATAAAGGAAAGTAAAATTGCCACTTTTAGAGAATTTTAACAGTTTTTCTTTAAATAAAAGCCCCCTGAGATAATTAAGAGACTAGAGACTGATGTCATTGTGATGACATTGTGACAAATGTTCTCCGAGAATACTTATAGAATGGAGCAAGTAGCAACTGCCTACATTTTGCACGAAAAAGAGACTGAAATTTTGAAAATTTATACTTTTAAGTTTGTTTTAAAAACTACAAAAGCATGATCTATCGTTAAATTTCATTTTCCTTAAGAATTTCGCGAGAAGTAAAAATTTACAACTAAATGCTGATAAAATCGTAGTCTCCAATTCTAAATTCATGCTTAAGTACTTCACTTGTAAAAGCAAATGTAAAATAGGCCATTTTTAGAGAATTTTAAGTTTTTCTTTAAATAAAAGCCTTCTCAGATAATTAAGAGACTAGAGACTGATGTCATTGTGATGTCATTGTGACAAATGTTCTCCGAGAATACTTATAGAATGGAGCACGTAGCATCTGCCTAAATTTTGCCGGGAAAAAGCACTGAAATTTTGAAAATTTATACTTTTAAGTTTGTTTTAAAAACTACTAAGGCATAATTTATCGTCCAATTTTCTTTTCTTTAAGAATTATGGGAGGAGTAAAATTTTGCAACAAACTGCTCATAAAATCATAGCATCCAGTATCAAATGCATTCGTAGTACTTCCCTTATAAAGGAAATGTAAAATATGCCATTTTTATAGAATTCTAAACAGTTTTTCCTTAAATAAGTCTCCCTTGGACGCGAAGTCGTGATTAATAATAGTAACAATGTTGTCAGTCCCATATTATGTGACGCAGTGGACGTTAGGAAAGCCTTAAAATGCGTTCAGCTCCGCTAAGCCTATGTTCCTGAAGTTATATTCCTAAATCATTCAACCGATGCCGATGCTTTCAATCTTAAATTGAGCTTAAAACATACCAAGTGTTACTAGAATCTGATTATATATTTATTTTGGTTTAGCCAAGCGGTCATTTTTTAGCAATGTTCCATTAAATTGCCCTGAAACGTAGTTTATAATTCGATAAATCTTAGCGGTGTGTCATTTGGGAAAATTGACCATAGAACAAACACTCTAGGGCAGTGCTCCCCAACCTTTTTATCGCCTCTCTACTTTGATGGCCGAGATAGTTAAGTCTAAGAATATATCTATGGTGCCCAGTAGAAAGGGCTTAAGTCAAAAACAATGATTTTAATATACCAAGTTATTGGCTTTTATACCAATCGCAGAAATATAATTTCCACTTGAGTCTTTTGTACAAAGAAATGTACTTTTGTATACAAAATTGATAGACTTAGGTCTTTTATACAGGTCAAAAGTTTTCTTTTTTTTTATCAATACTAACAAATATCTAAAAATCATTTTTTTTTTTAAACTTAAGCCCTTTATGACCGGTACCATAGGTATAGTCTTCAAAATTATGGAGAGGAGGTTTCTAATTCCTTTTCTAGAAGATGGATGGTTTGCCAAGGCTTGATTCGGTTCACCCACCGTTTCGCCGACACTGAAATTTCCTTCTCCCTCTCGTTGGAAAAATCCCCAAAAAGAGGAAAATCTTTCACCCCCGTTTCGCCGACACAAAAATGCCTTCCTCCTTCTCGTTGACAAAGGTTTATTTACAAACTACACTACTCGCCTTATATATGTATTGTAGGTAGTTAGAGATGTAAAAAAAAAAAAAACTAAGTAGGGCTCAGTTTAGAAAACGAAGAATAGAAATGTAGGAAGCCGAAATGGAAGTTTTAATGAAAGTTGCTAAAATATGAACATTTTTTAAACGGTCGATTCGAATAATACACTCGTTGAATTTTAATGGAAACAAATCGCAATTTCAAGGCAATAATTCTCCAGACAAAACAGATACAGATATTACGAATATTTCTGCGCCTGAAACAATTCAAAAAGAAAGTGAAATTCTTCCACAACACATTGATATAGAAATAGACTTGTCTGACAAAGAAAAATTTTCGGAACAATTATTTTGATAATTGTGCAAAGTAAAATACTCGAACCTATTAATACAGTCTCGAAAATGCTACAAGGTACTCATGAAGATATAGAGAAATCCGCTGAGATGCTTTCATCACTCCTAACCCAATTCCAGAACTTATGGAATAATTGGGAGTTGTTAAAAAACGATACCCTTGAGTTATCAGCTGTATGGAATATTAAACCCTGTTTTCTCCCAAAAAGATGCGTCTTGTGAAAAAATTCTTTGCTTACAAGTAGATGAACTCATTGAAGACAGTGAACGATGTTTCAAAGTCGAGGTGTTTTATAAAGTAATGGATTTAATAATTGATCAATTTACTATTAGATTTTAATCCGTTCGACAGTTATGTACACTTTTTAAATGTTTATCACTGGCATATCTCGCCGCGTCACTTGATAAGTATTCTGGAAGGATCAGAATTGTTACAATCGGCACATCTTTCCAATATTTCACCTAATTTTGGACCTCAATTGCTTCGATTTAAAATGTGCTTTTATATTCAATTAAAACAAATTTCTTTAATACGCGAAATTGCTGAACTACTTTTAATTCACACCGCAGACTCAAGTAGCTTCTTTGACATAATTACAGGTTGCCTGATATTTTCACTTTCTTTACCTGTGACGATGACGCCAGCAGAAAGAAGTTTTTCAAAGCTAAAATTAATCAAAACATTTTAGAAGCATCATGTCACAACACCGTCTTAACTCATTGACCACTATATAAATTGAAAAACAATAACTTTCCTACTTGATCTGGAGAAATTGATTGATCGATTTGCAAACGAAAAAGTGAAAAAAAGACAATTTTTTTTTTTTTTATGTGGAAACTAAACATGTATAAGTGCATTTTGACAATACAGTTTATAAAATATGTAGTAAATATTAGTAGGTACTCCGTACTTAAAGAATAATAATTTGTTTTATTATTATAGTAATATTTATTAAATTGAATATCTTATTGTTGAAATGTCTTTAATTTCAATTTAAGTGTTATTAAGTAAGATTTTAAATCGAAATAAGATGATCAGATAGAAAACAAATTTCGCCAGAACTCTTCCGAGAAACAAGGAGGCGCACTGATTGTACTTGCTCCAGGGCGCTGAATATGTAGCTACACCGCTGCTATGCATACTCATAAAGAAGAAATCTAGATGTCTTAAGGGGATGGTGGATTTTCAAATTACCAAAAATCGAACAAAAATTGGAATTTTTTTGGGGTGTATTAATATTTTAAAAACATGTAAATATTGGAATAAAATGCATTTAAAATATATAATGAAAAGTAAAATGAAAACTTGGTGGTTTTAGAAAAGTAAATATTAAAGGTAGGTGAAAAAAATATCTTTTAAAGGGCTTTTTATCAAAATGGGTCATTTCCAGATTTGCAAGTCTTTGAAATGCTCCTTGCGTCACAATTTTTGACTAAGTCGAATATTCCTTAGTTCGTAATATAGACTAAATATGCTTTGGCTTACGTATAAATATATAGTTACTTATATATTCTTGGAACTGGAACTGTCATTTCTGTGACGGCTCTTTCTTTCAGTTTTGAAGAAAAAGTTTTTTTTGGATTTCTTTAATAGCCGGTTCGTGTGTATGAAATCCGGAGGAACTCTTAAAAATATCTTTCTGTAAAACTATACGAGCTTTACATTTTGAATCCGAGGAGCACTTCCAGTAGCTCAAATTTTCTCTTTTTTTCTTTCTATGCGGAAAAAGAAATTTTGGTACTGCACTAAATTTCCGCCACGTTTTGATTTAATGAAAGAAATGTCGCTCATTTTATCTCAAAATCAATGAAGTTCGACGCAAAACCCAAGAAATTAGACGCAAACCAAATAATTCGACGCAAAATCAAAAAAATTCAGTTCACCATGTGTTTGTGCACTTGTGCCTGCAATCTAGTTCCCAGAACTATTTCCTGCAATGTCGAACCCAAATAACATCTTCTCTCCGTTGAGAGAAGGTGTTGGCCCAACCTTCTTCGACTTGAAATCCCTAAATATCTCAAAAGGGAAGCTTGAACGGGAAAAAAAGGGGGGAAGGAAATTTTGTGTCGGCGAAACGGGGTGGACAACTCTGAAACTACCGGCTGCGTGCGGGGAATTCACCAATTTTAACTTCTGTCACTTTTTTAAAAAAATATCTGTCGAATAATATTTATAACAGCAAGTTCCTTGTCTTCAAGGCAAGATGAAAACAAATTTCGAACAGAATAAAAGAAAGGATGTAGGTTAATAAAGCTTTAAGGTATCTGCCTATGTTAAAATGGCTGTTTTGGTGCAAAATGTCGATTTTTTTTTTTATTATTATTATTGCTCTATGTTAAATGCCAATCTTTTAGGATTCTAAATCTGCTTTACTTTTATTCGTACGATCATTGGATGAGAACTTATTGCCAATTTAACAACCGAAAGCTATATTAAAAGACCGGAAGTAGCATTTTTAAATGCATTTTCTAGAACACTCATTTTTCAGTTACTTTTGTAAACGAGAAAGATAATAATTTAAAAAGTTTTCAATATATTTCAATGAAATTTTGCAATAGTGTTTTATATATTACTAACTATGTTTGGAATTAAAATCTTAGCTATATGTACTAATTTAATAATTTTACAGGTACCTGTACTTATAAAGAGATAACTTTTTTTATATAAATCAGTGTCTTTCAATTTTTTTGGTATATTTCAGTGATTTTTTGGAAATATTGTAAAAGTTTTACTTCATAACACAGGTAAGTGTCACAGTAGTATATAGTGTAAAGGAAATTAAATTATATTGAGTTGAAATGAATGTAGGGCGTGAGCACTAAATTGTACCAAAAATTTATAAAACATTCCCTCTATTTTAAAATGCTATGAAATTTTTATCAAAATAATATTTGTTTTCGTGATTTTATATCACATTTGAACTAAAAATATATGTATTTAATCGGTGCTGTATATTTTTGAAAAAAAAAATGTTCCGAACCTTAATACTACTGCAAAAGTGAAATATCGATTTTTCGACCGAAAACAACGTTTCAAATGCACGAATACTTTAAGTGCAATCGAAAGCAATTATGATCATTTAACCCTGAAATATGCATGCATTGTGCAGTCAGTGATTTCCTTTCAGGGCTGAGCCAGAATTGAACTGGAATCGAAAAAAAAAAAAAATGTTTAAATTACATCCAAGTTTCTCTTGTGAGACAGCAATAAAGGAACCTAGCGAAAAAGAACAGTTTATGTTAATACATGCACAATTGTTTCTCAAAACAGTATTGAAGTTAAAGGGGATAAAAAGTAGAAGCAGTTAAATGTACCATTATATGTAGAACATGCGCCGTTGATGTTTACAAAAAAGAGGTATAGTAATGACTTAAAATGGGGAAATTTAAAGCATGCGTCACTGAATACGATAAAATAAATATTAAGTTTTTTATGAATACTTCTCAGCTTTTTTTTCTCCCCGAGGATCATTAGCTTCCTCCTTTGCCTCATGCCGCGATTCCACTTACTTTTTTTTTTACCTCTATTCTTCTTCTCGTTTTCTATATTTATTTTTATGCTGTCTGTTTATGCAGATGACGATAAAATAGCATAAAACTGACCTTTACAGACTTTCAAAACCAGAATTCATGGCCAGATGTTTGACTTTTCGATTTTATCAGCGTATAAAGTTGCATCATAAAAATAACATTAGACTCTTAAATGTATGCCCCCCCCCCAAAAAAAAAACAACTATATATGAGATTTATATTCCATGACTTCTCTTTTTTTTCCCCTCTTTCCTTTACCCTTTGTTGTGTTGTTGCTTATGCCACTTGACCGACAGTAACACCAGATCGAGTCCCGAAGGCTATGGACGATGAAGGTGCGGCTCCAGTTTTGATTGGCACCAGAAGGGTCAGACTCCAACTTGGCCAAAGGACCAATCCCGTAATTTTGAAACGAGTCAAATAACGAGACCAGAATACCTGACCCCGTACTTCCAGAGGTAATTTTAAGAACTTGGAGGACATTGCAGCCACGACAGATTTTACGTGCACCAGCCGCTATTAATGTACACAGCAGTGGATTTGTCAGGAACGAGCATCAAACCAATGACTTTCAGATCACTAGCCCTTTGCCCTTGCCAACTGGGCCACTGCATCCCTTAAGAAGTTTACCCCTTTCAGAACTGAATCTGCGGCTCGTCTTTAAGCATTTGCTATTGGGCATCAGAATGGACTATTACCTGGTGCCACCACAATTGAGACAGAGCACCTTCAGGAGCGACATCTGGGGCTCATACCCTCCACCCATCTCTACAAACCCTACCAAATGGACTTTCCGGCCTATAGATTCAACGTGTTCAATCATGGCTTAGACACGAGGACATTTAGTAGTGCTTGTTGGGATGACTCGAATCGAGCTTTCTCGGTATTGAATCTCGACGCGCTAACCACCAGCCGCTCGGGGCCCATATGTTTATAACATGAAGGATGTCGCTAAATCAGGAAAAGAAAGAACGTCTGACAATGTATAATCGAACTTTTCAGCTGCACAAAAATTTCTCTTTCTGTTCTACTCTACCATTATCGCATGCTCTCTCGTAGGAATAAATTAAAGTTACAGAATACTAAAATGTATGCGGGCAAAAGTTGTCAGAGGCACGCACACATGGGGGTGCTGGGCCCGATTTTTAGTGGAAAAAGCCTCCGCATATGCGACCAATTTAAGAAAAGATTGACGGTGTCGTTAAACAAGTCGTTAGCAGAGTGTTAAATTTAAGGTAATTACAGCCACCACCGGGGGACCAGGTGCTCTAACTGACCGGAAGCGGCGGGAGCTTTCCTACGCAGAGCCAGAAGCTTCGAGAATGATCTAGATTTTCTGAAAGATGGGGTATATAAAGGGAAGAAAAGAATGCATGAGGAGACTCCACCTTATGGCCATTAGTTGTTATTCCCTGCCCAATCAATAGCAAGAAAGGCTCCCGAGGGCTTGGCCCAGAAGAAGTCGAACACCACACTTCATAGTTGAGCTCATAGTTGAGCAGGAGGAGAGGTAACTATGGGACGTGCTTCCCGTCTCTATGCTGGACTTTAGATTGAACTGATTTTGACTCTCTCCCTCTGGTTTTCGTTTGATGATTTTTCTGATTGAGGATTGAAAATGATCAATTGATAATGGAGATGTTGTATCATAGATGCTGTAAATATATGTGAATAAACAAGATATGTATATATGTAAGGAAAGTAGTTTATGTGTCCTGGGAAACCATAAACGAGCTATTTAACTGCGAGGTCCCGAACAAAGGTGTTGCATAATTTTTGATGCATTAAAGAATGACAGGAGTTATTCTTTAATACATCACTGATACGCTGCATCACTGATACGATATTCCCACTGATACGCTGTAGTTATATGCAATAAACTGAACTGAATAAAATCAAAACATCGAATATAACGGTTAAATGATGGATTAGGCAGGAATAGGTAGAAATCTTAATTTACTGTACATCTAACAAACTCCCTCAGGGTTGTAAGGATGTTTGTTTTCTCGTGGGCATGTTTTTTAATATTACATAAAGTATTTTTCGTTTTACAAAATCTTGTACAAAAGTTTTAAAAAATTTTCCCATAGGACCCTATGAAGATATTTTTTTATAAATAAAATAATTAAGTACAACCAACGAGAAATTACTCTTCGCAGAAATTCTTCCATAAAAATCTGGTTTCGTGCGACGATCTCAATCAAACGGAAAAATAGGTATATAAGCTCGTTTTATTAAGGAAACATAATATAGTTATTTTAAAAATTATATAATTTAATGTTCGGTTTATGGAAATTGTGTAAAGATTTTATTTCCTCTTTAATTCAACTATGTGAATTCGTGGAAAAAAAAAAAAAAAACTCCAACGCGACACAAAAGTTTGCATGCACCATGCGATTTGAGTGAAAATAAATATTTAAAAAAGTGGGCATTAAATAAAAACCTACAATTTTTTTAGAAAACTAATAAAATGTTTAGAGCAATTATAATTACATCTTAAATAAAATATACACATATTGTTACTAAATATCTCGAAAGAGGGCCAACACGTGAGAGATTTCCATAAAGAGCTTATAAATTACTCATTCAAAGGAAACGTTTGGCATTTATTTCCTTACTTCAGCTCTACTGACAGATACGAAGCTTGGTGTCGAATACCAGGGCCCGACTTCGGTTTATGCAAGGCCGTCGCCCAGCGTAAACTAAATAATGAGAAATATACCATTGGAGGAATTTAATTTCACACTGATTTTATGATTTCCTGGCCCGTTTAGCTTCTGAATTACTTACAAGACTCTGAACCGAAGATCTTCAAATTTCAATATGCCAATACCCATGGGTTCCAAAGGTTTGAGGAACTCCTTTCCTGATCATAGTCGCTTTTAAAAATATAGACGATGTCATCCTATTCACTCAAATTATTTTATTAACTTTTACGGATTTCCCACAGTTAGTTATCAAGAGAATCTTTGAAAGCAGTTGCATTTCCTGTGTTGAGGGGAATTTGTCCTGTGAGGGTTATATATATTGTTCCGCAGGCGGATTCAGTTTGCTATTTGACAAGTTGTGTTATAACTCCGGTGTGTTTTCTTCTGCCGGCCCACGACTGAAACCGAATCTCGACTCCGAGAGATACTGGCAGATAAGGATCTGTGGTTCTTGACACTGGAACATTAATATCTCAGCACGATCGGATCCAAGGTTAGTCCGTCGCTTCACAGGCCGTGACTGGGCTTCTCTGGTTCGTGAGCAGAATGGCGATGCGTTTTTCTCTGGGATCGTCAGCGCCAGGGCAGGGATGGGCCGCAGCGATGAAAAGCATTCTTGTTCCCTGACAGGCACGAAATCGAAGGAGATGATTCCCTTCATCATTGATGTAGTTAGTCAGTTAAAGGATTAAAATCACTCCGAATCAAGGACGAATGAAGCCTTTGTTTTATTATTTTATTATTACAGTCGACGTTCGTTAGAACGAACATCTCCGTTATAACGAGAGCCCCCAAAGAACGTCAAAAAGTTTTTATTTAGTTACGACGCTCGTTAAATTAAGAGCGCCGCTTAACGAATCGACGCTCCTTAAAGGGCGCTCTTTGGGACTCCCTTTAACGAGGAGTTTGCATTAAGGCATACTTATGAGTTTAAAAGATTTTTATGGACATTCAACCTTCACCCACGATATAACAACAGGAAACCAGCCAAATAAATCAGAGAACGAGAAAGGAATAAAGCATATGTATGAGAACGGAGAAAGCTAAAACCAAATAAGTTAACAAAAATCTGGACATAATGAGAACCAATTATATATGTATATGTATATATATATATATATATATATATATATATATATATATATATATATATATATATATATATATATATATATATATATATATGTATGTATATATGTTTATATATATATATATGTATATATGTATATGCAGTGCTAGATTTCTAGAAATAGAGGTGCCGGAACGGTAACCTTCCGGGGTGTGTGTGTGTGTGGGGGGGGGGGGGGGTATTCCAAATTATTGATAAAGAGAGGTACCTAAAGTTCCGGCGCGTTCCGCCTCAAATCTAGCCCTGTGTATATGTATATTTCTCTATTCTAAAAAAAAAGTAACTCCCACTGCCGCTGTCAAAAGCTTGTTACGTTATCTCCTCCGAAACCGCTGGGGGTATGGAGTCGAGAGTGATGCCAATGGATGCAGAAAAATGAGGGGGGGGGGGCAAAGAAAGATATGTCTCATCTTCGTCGGACTTTAATTTTTTTTAAATTTTATGTTTTGTGGGAAAATATTGACCTCTTTCATCTGCAGATTACGATAACTCGCCAAAAAATGATCGTAGAATTTTTATCTTTTTAGAATCTAAGACTACAGACATTTCTCTTTCAAACTAGACCTCATTTGTTTAAAAATATTTTAATACAGACTAATATTTTCATCAAAAAAATTTGACAAATTTGAAGTCATTTCCATTTAGAGACATTAAACTTGTTTATCGTATTATATTTGAAGACGAAGGTGATAGGACTAACCGCAAAAAATTAAGGTCTTTTGGTGGACTAAATTATGAAAATGAAAATGATGCAAGTTTTAAGAGGAAAACTGAATATGTTTCTTCCATTTTTTCCACAAGGGATTTAATTGCTGTATGCAATATATTGAGCTTTGATGATAAGGGTAGCAAACCAGAACTGGTTAAGAGAATTGTCATAAATTTGAATGATCTAAATATTTTGCAACATAATATTATTATTATTGATGATGATGATGATACTGATGACGATGACGAATTAAGTGAAAGAGAAAATAGTAATAGTGTAGAAATACACAATGCTTCTGCCATTAGCGCAATTAATAGACCCATGATAAATTTCAGCGATGTAGAAGCCATAGTTAAACCTTTTGATGGTTCATCATCTATGACCGTTCGTAAATGGGTTTATGAGTTTGAGGATATGTCGGATTTATTCAAACTATCTGACTTGCAGAAATTTATTTTCGCTAAGAGATTGATCTGTGGGAGAGCAAAATTGTTTCTTGACAGCGAAAAGAATGTCAAAACGTGGTCGAAAATTAAGACGATGAAGCAAATAAAACTGTTGGAGCTAATGAGAGTGATTTTAATGGCTTAAATTTTGATAAAGAAAACACGAATCTTGGAAAGGAGTGCAGCAATGATCAGGACTCTCAATCCAATCAGGAGAGTGCTGTGACTGGAAAAGTCTGTGATGTAGAGGAAGTTGAAAATCAAAAAGAATTTGTGGAAACTGAATTTGAATGTAACAAAAGTTCAGAAGATTTAACTCTTGAGAAAATTGATTATCAGCCCTATGAAGAACCAGAGTATGATGAATTTGGAATATTGAAGAAAAAGAATATGCTTTCAAAGTATGATGAAGTAATTGATGGTGAGAGAAAGAAATTCTTTGATGTAGGTTCTGAAATTACACCATCTTATAATGCTATCAGAGAACAACAATTAGAGTTAATCAGAATGAAATTAAAGCAACGAAATAATATGTCACTTGAAATGCCTGAACTGAAAGTGGCCAATGAATATTACACTCCTGAGGATATGATGCAGTTCAAAAAACAAAAGAAGAAAAGGAAGATTCGAAAAACTTTTCTTTTGAAACCAGACGATTTGCTTACAGAAGTGTTGGATGATGGAAAAGATTTGCGATCACTGAAAGGAAGAAGAATTGGAGGAGTTGATGAACCAACGTTAACAAGTGATGCTCTTGAAATGAAAGTTATTGAGAGGCCTTATTTGTCCACTGTTATTGATGAAGAAAAAGGTGGAAAAGAACTGTACAGTGCTTTAAACAAAGCAAAAAGGTCGAAAGGCAGGAAAATTATTAGCTCTATTCCAAAAAAGGTTATTGAAATTCTTAATAAAACTAATGTTGCTGAAAATGACGCTGCTGTTGATTCTAAGAGGATCAACATAGAACTGAATTCTGTTGCTGATTTCTGTAGAATACTCGGTGAAGTTCCTACTTGTGGTATGTCTGGCAACAGAGATGAACAGGCAAATAAGACGACGGATTTAGAAAGCGGGGTTTTAGAAGAAAAACAAAATCAGGAATTAGAAGCTCAGAATCGTGGAGTTTGGAATGAAGTTGACATTGATGAAAGGCCAGCTGAAATATCTGTGAGAGAAAATTAACCTATTTTAGAGGAAGAACCAGATATTAATCTTGGTATTGCTGGAGCTCTCAAGTTAGCTAATAAAAAAGGATACTTAGACAAAGAATCTAAAAAATTGTGCAGTGCCCCAAGAACTAGTTTGTTGAAATCACAGTCATACACAATAGAAGAAAAGTTTTATGAAGATGATAAAGTTCGGAAGAGGGATAGATATACTAGCCCTGTACAAGAATTCCATGACAAGGACCCTATCGGATTGCAAAGGCGAAGTCGAACGATCTTTACGACCTAGAAAAGATTGGCTGTCATGAAGGGCCAATTAAGACCAGTTCAGCCGCTGATCACATAAAACCATGGTCTAATGATCTGTACACAATTTTAATGCAAAATACTGTTGTTTTCTTTTTCTTTTCTTTTTAGGATTTATTTTGCGTCGAACAACGAATGGTTCCGCGGGGTCGCGTCAGTGTCATGATGGCCAAGTTGTGAGACGAATTCCCCGCAGTTCCCGAAAACCGCCTGCCCCGGTCTTGACAACACCAGAACTGCACAGTCGAGGTGCCTAAGAGGGCAATAACCCCGCTCCTAGCAAGCCCCCTTTTCTGGGAGGAGAGAGATTTTTTCGATGGAAAGGACTCTTCGTTTTTTGTTACGGGGAGACGGACTCCCGACGTCATAGGAGTCAGACGCTTAAAGACGACCTGTAGACGCTTTTATATTATTTTAACCACACTTCCAATAAATATACATTCGTTATTGTTAGATATCTGGAGTGATTACTTCTTTAATGAGTGCAAATACTCCTTCACACGAAAGGTATCCCACACACACACACACACACACACACATACACACACACACACATATATATATATATACAGTGGTGCCTCGACTTACGAGTGTCTTTACTTACGAGTTTTTCGAGATACGAGCATTCTCTCGGCAGATTTTTTGCTTTGGATTACGACCTAAAATACGGGTTACGAGCAAACTTCAGATATCGCATTGTAAAGTTTGCGCAGTGAATGCCACGTTACGTCATCAAATGAGAACATGAGAAGCATATAATATTTACATCCTTTATGTACAATTATTATACAATTGTATACATATTGCTCTAAGACTACTATCCAGTCTTAAACCGAGAGATTAACACTCAACAATTACCACCCGGGGCAGCTTGCTGTGCCCAAACTTGAGTCGCCCGCCGAAACCGAACAGCTTCCAACATCTCTCGCAGACAGATAGCTTCAACTCACTCCTCCACACTGGAACTCCCCATGGGGGTCTAGGGGATGGGATGACCTTGGTCCTAGGATCGCAATCTCTCCCCCTTCTTCGGATTATGAGAAAACATTCTTCGAATTCTCAGAAAGAAGAATCTGGACATTACAGCCACAGTGAACGATGCAAAAATCGCCCAGCTTCCGTGTTTCACTTGTTCACTTTAGAGTTCACTTAAGAGAGTAGCTGTTAATAAAAGCGAAAGTGAGGAAAGCGGGGCGAAAAAGTCAAAAATCAACGAATAAGATTGAAATTTTTCAGTTCAGCCTTTCTCCTCCTCCTCTTCCATCAGCATCTTCAAGTCTGCTCTCTAAGGTAAATGTTGTACATTACACTTAATAAAACTAGTTTATTGCAGTACATTCTATTGTATTGAGCTTTTATACAATGTTCGTCGTTTATAAGCATATTTTTCTTATTTAAAAACATGTAACAAAAAAAGAGGTGTCTTGGGGTAGCCCGGAACGAATTAATGGCAATTCCATTCATTTCAACGGGGAAAATTGATTCGAGATATGAGTATTTCGAGTTACGAGCTCCGTCATGGAACGAATTAAACTCGTAAGTCCAGGTACCACTGTATATATATATATATATATATATATATATATATATATATATATATTATGAGAAGTTGTGGGAAACATCATTTCAATCAGAGTGGTTGTGATCGCTCTGAATGATTTAGTGGAAAAACAAAAACTCTTATCAAATTTTAATGAAATGCGCTGTTAAACGAAGCTCGTTAAAGGGCGTTCTTTGGGACGCTCTTTAAAGGGCGTCCCAAACACAAAGGTCGTTATAAGTAGTGGTCGTTGTATCGAAAAATTAAAAATAACATAACATTAAAGGGGATCCCATTTGGGACTTTTTGAATCGGTCCTTGTATTGGAACGGTCGCTATAGCGGCCGGTCGTTATACCGAGCGTCAACTGCATTAATTAATTAATTAATTAATTAATTTTTTCTGACATGAACTTCATTATATCAAGGAGTCTACATGTACAAATAGTTTTTGCACTCATTTCTAAATTAAGAGTTAGCTAGTGATGCAACATGACAATTCCCAATTTCGATCAAAATGACCGGTTGATTTGCAATTTCCAATACTGAAATCACTTGAAATCGTATACTGGGATTATATTAGTAAACGAGGGCATGGTGGCCTAGTTGGCAAAGACAGCGAGCCAGTGATATGAACGTTACTGGTTCGATGTCCGTCGCTGACAAAATCCACCTCCGTGTACACTAACGGCAGCTGGTGCACGAAAAATCTCTCGCTGCAATGTCCTCCAAGTTCTAAAATTTTCCTTTGGAGGTGCGTGCTCAACAGAGAGAGAGAGAGGTATAGTAAATAAATAATAAATTCAAGCAAATGCGAAACTAATTTAACAAACAAAAGGATCTAACGTAGAGGTGATTAACACGAAGGCAGTATGGACGGCAGTAAATCAAAGGCTGAGTTTGCTTTAGGGCAAACTTATGGGTTTAAAAGTTTTTTTATGGATTTTAAACCTTCACCCACAGCATAACAGGAAACCAACCAAATAAATCAGAGAACGGGAAAGGAATAAAACATACATATGAGAACAGAAAAAGCAAAAGCCAAATAAGCTAACAAAAATCAGGACATAACAAGAACCAATAATATATATATACAGTGGACGCTCGTTAATTCGAACTCAAAGGTTCTCAGAAAAAAGTTCGAATTATCCGATGTTAAGAGAAAATATATAACTTTAAATGTGTATCACTGAAGAAGAAATTCTCCTAGTATGTATAACCCCGGAAAATATATTATACTATGTTATCTGAAGTTAAACATATTAAAAAGAAATACAGACTTACCTTAATCATAAAATGAAGCAGAAGATATGCAGTATAAAGTAAACTTTTATTAAAAATATGAATTACACTTTGGGGTAAAACTGTAAAATGGATGTTTGGTTCTGTTTATGATGCCTACATTGTTCAGCCAGCTTCTCGATTTGAAGTAAACATTTCAATTCATTTTCAGAGGAAGGTTCCATCTGGATAAATGATTTCAGAGTTTTAATAGAGTCCATTATGGCTTTGTCCATTATGGCCGCATTAAAAATATCTTTCGGCAGGTAAGTAGAGAAAAGCCCTGGCAGTTTTCTACCGAAATTAGTGCATACGTCTTCGTTTACATCAGAGCTTTGGCCACATACAGTTTGATAAGAAATATTGTGCCTTGACTTAAATCGAGAAAGCCAGCCATCACTGCATTCAAAATCTTCAATACCCATTCACTTGCCAATTCATGAACCTTCGTCAGCACTAGGGGTCCATTTATCGGAAAATTTCGAGATCTAACATCGTGGAACCATAGCAGTAGAGCTTTTTCTAAAACTTCTTGCGACGCATTTCCCATGCGTTTCCTTCCTCTAGCAAATTTTAATTTTTCCCATGAATCTAAAATTGACTCCTTGTTTTTCAAATTAGTTGACAAGGCATTTTTTTTTAATTCCATAGTCAGTTGATAACTTTGTTTTACATTCGCCATTCTCTACTTTCTTTAAAATTTCTACCTTTGTCTCCAAAGTTAGGGTTTTGTACTTTCCACGTGTAGACATCCTGAATTTTTACACGTTCACACCACACAATGAGGAAGAAAAACTAGACCTCCTTAACTTGTCTGCACTGCAGTTATAACTGACGCAGCTCCCTAGAATCTATAGTAAAGACTAGTTTTTCTGAAATTCTAAGAAAATCGATCCAAATAAAGGAAAATTACTTTTTCTATTTAGCACTAATAAGAAGGACAATAGCTACTAACGTTTAGCGGACATGCAATAGTCTAGGAATGCAGGCATATGCCTCTTTACACAGAAAAGAAATTGTGACACACAAAATAATAAATACAGTGTGTATTTTCTCCATTAAACGAGGAAAAAAAATTTTTTTTGTCAAATTTTTAGTTCGAATTAACCGAAGTGATAAAAATTTAGTTCGAATTAATGAGATATTTTTAACATTAACTCCAATACAAGATTTTTGGGGCCTTTGGATTAGTTCGAATTAACCGAAAGTTCGAATTAACCGAGTTCGAATTAACGAGCGTCCACTGTATATATATATATATATATATATATATATATATATATATATATGTATATATATATATATATATATATATATATATATATATATATATGTATATATATATATATATATACTAGCCATTTGCCCGGCTAGTATAATATAAAGAAAAGAAAAATTACAAATTCACTCTATTATTAATTTAACTCAAAACTCGATTATAAACAACATTTTTTGTTTACTATATTTCTCTCAGTGACTCCGAAAACAATGGATTCGACACTAATCTCGGTCCGTTTGGATTTTTTATTACCCCTTCTCCCCCACGAATGGTGATGGGAGGTTGTGCTTGCACTTAAACGGCATCGGGAGGGTCCTATTCATCTCAGCGACACAAAAACTATGGATTCGACACTTCTCTGGGTAATTTTGAGCATTTTACTTCTCCCCCTTCTCCCCCCCCCAATAGTGTTGGGAGGCCAAACTTGCATTTATACGGTATCGGGACTAACCCTATTCTTTGCAGCGAACCCGAAAACTATGGATTCGACACTATTGACGCTCATTTTGGACATTTTATATTCACACTTTCTTACCCCCACCTCACCCAACAATGCTGATGCGAGGCTGCACTCTCACTTAAATGGCATCGGTAGTGTCCCTATTCATCTCAGAGACGTCGAAAATTATAGATTCGACACTACTCTCTGTCATTATGGACATTTTATATTCCCCCTTCTCCCCTCCCCCATGCTGATGGGGGATGAACTTGCACTTAAATAGCATCGGGAGTATCAGTATTCATCTCTGTGACTTCGAAAGCTGTTGATTCGATATTACTCTCGGTCATTTTGAACATTTTATTTTTACCCCCTTCTTCCCCCCTCCCCCCTAATGGTGGTAAGAGGCTGAACTTGCATTTAAACTTCATCGGGAGTGTCCCTATTCGTCGCAGAGAACCTGAAAACTACGGATTCGAAACTAATCCCGGTCACTTTGGATATTTATATTCACCCTTCTTCCCTCCCCCCCCCCCTATGCTAGTGGGAGGCTGAACTTGCACTTAAACGGCATCAGAAATGTCATTATTCGTCTCAGCGACCCCGAAAACTATGATTTTGAAATTACTCTCGGTCATTTTGGACATTTCATATTCACCCCTTCTTACCACCCCCCCTCCCCAACGCTAATGGGGGCTGAATATGCACTTAAACGGCATCAGAAATGTCACTATTCGTCTGAGCGACCCCGAAAACTATGGTTTTGATACAACTCTCGGTATTATGGACATTTTATATTCACCCCTTCATCCCCCCCTCCCCTATGCTTATGGGGGGGGGGGGTTGTGCACTTAAGCGGCATCAGAATTGTCACTATTCGTCTCAGCGATCGGAAAACTATGATTTTGACAATACTCTCGGTCATTTTGGACATTTTATATTCACTCCTTCTTCTCTCCCCTTCACCCCCAATGCTGATGTGGGGGCTGAACTTTTACATAGACGGCAACGGGAGTGTCACCATTAATCTTAGCGACCCCGAAAACTATGGATTCGACACTTATATTAGTCGTTTTCGATTATTTTTACATGTGACCCCTGTCCCTCCTATAGGTGCTAGGAGTGTCTTCCCTCCCCCCCCCCCCCCCCAGTGTTTCTTTCCAGATTGTAAGTGATATGTGTCTCAAGTTTGGTTGAAATTGCTCCAGGCGTTGCAGAGTGATGCTGGAACATACACACATACACACATACATACATACATACATTTATATATATATATATAGATTTATATTCACCCCTTCTTCTCTCCTCCTCCCCCCTATGCTAATAGGGGCTGAACTTGCACTCAAGCGGCATCAGAATTGTCACTATTCGTCTCAGCGACCGGAAAACTATGATTTTAACACTACTCTCGGTCATTTTAGACATTTTATATTCACCCCTTCTTCTCCCCCCTCCCCCCTATGCTAATGGGGGGGGACTGAACTTGCACTTAAACGGCATCAGAAATGTCACTATTCGTCTCAGCGAGCCCGAAAAATATGGTTTCGACACTACTCTCCGTATTTTGAACATCTTATATTCACTCCTTCTTCCCCCTCCCTCTCCCCCCCCCAGTGCTGATGGGGGGGGCTGAACTTTTACATAGACGGCAACGCGAGTGTCACCATTAATCTCAGCGACCCTGAAAACTATCGATTCCACACTTATATCAGTCATTTTCGATTATTTTTACATGTGCCCCCTGCCCCCCTGCCCTCCCTATGGGTGCTAGGGTTGTCTTACCCCTCCAGTGTTTCTTACCAGATTGTAAGGGATATGAAATTGCTCCAGGCGTTCCAGAGTGATGCTGGAACATATACACATACACACATACATCCATTTATATATATAGGCTCGGGCTTCGCCTAGCTACGCTCAAGCCATCCGTCCACCAGATGACTGCTTGAAAACAGTCCCCCCCCCTATCAGATTTCAAACATTCCATTGCCATTATACGATTGACAATCTAATGCAGTGGTTCTCAAACTGTGCGCCCCAGAGGTTTTCCAGGTGCGCTCCGTAGTATTCCTAAAAAATCTATCCAGATATGAAGAGCAAATGTATGCTAAGTTACTATATTATACCATTTCTTTACGAACACTCGGCTTGTTTCGTTGCGACATTATTATGATAGTTATAAGTTACTTTTCTTGGAACTAGCTTCTGATCCGCAAATTTTTTACGCGTTTAAAACACGTAACAAACATGGCTGGAACGGCATGTTAACACTGGCACTAGCTTTCATCACGTGGCAACTGACAGTGTTGCATAACAGGCGTTGGTGAGTGGGCGTGTCGTGTCTTGTGAACTGCCGTCAAGAGTAAACGTATTGTGCCTTTTACAACTTTCAGAATAACTATCGTTGATATAATTGTCTTTGTTAAAAATAATCTACCCATAAAAATGGATAAGTTTCTTAACCAATTGTTTCTTACCAAATCTCAGAACTGATCTCACAAAATATGAAAGCTCATACTTTGGGTGAGTCACTTATTTTGCCTGCTTGCCAAAAGATTGTCAGTACGATGTTAGGAAATGAAGCAGCTATGAAAATAAGCTAGATACCTCTGTGCAATGATACTGTCAACAGGCGTATTTTGGAAATGTCTTCTGATATTGAGAAAAATGTATGTGGTAATAAACTCCAGTGTTCTGATTTTGCACTGCAAGTTGACGAGTCAACCGACATTACCATCAAGGCGCAACTCATAACATTCATTCGTTTCATAAACGAAAATCAAATAACAAATCAGTTTCTTTTTTGCAAAGAAATAAGCCTGACTACAAAAGGTGAGGACATTTATAACATCCTGAATAATTACCTTGATAAATGGCAGTTATCGTGGAAATCGTGTGTAGGCATTTGTACAGATGGAGCTCCTTCTATGATAGGCTGCAACAAGGGTCTTCTATCTTTTATAAAGGAACAAAACGAAAATGTTATTGTAACTTATTGCTTCCTTCATAGAGGGGCCTTGATGTCAAGAACATTAGGAGACGATTTAAGAGAGGTCTTAGATCAAGTTGTTAAAATGGTGAACTTTATTAAAACAAGACCAGTTAAATCACGCCTATTTGAACAGATTTGCATCAAATTATAACATATTAGTCCTATTTTGTATACAGTGCGCCAGCAAGTATCTGTAGTATTGTAAGTGCGCTCAGACTGTATAAAGTTTGAGAACCACTGATCTAATGAGAGTTCATTCGACTTCCTGCAAATAGTCCTCCCCCCCCCCCCCCATGAGATTTCAAACACCCCGTTATCGTTGTTTACAACCCAAGGGGAGAATTTGCTTTTCTTCCTACCGCGTTTGAAGAACGGCGTAGAAAATTTGTGTTGAAGTATCGTTCTTTAAAATTCAATTAAAAAATCGAAATTTTAAGATAGAGACTTGAAATGAGGTTTATATGAATGAGAAAGCTTTCATCTTCCTGATGATGTAAATATTTTCTTTAAGATAAAAACTCGAAGAGCATCGACCGTAGATCCTCAAAAGTGCGTAAATTTCTCGAAAAAGTGGGTCTAATATTTTGATGAAAATATTAGTCTGTTTTAAATTATTTTTAAACACATGAGGTCTTGTTTGAAGGAGAAATGTCTGTAGTCTTAGACTGTAAAAAGATCAAAGTTCTACGATCATTTTTTGCCCAGATATCGTAATCTGAAGTTAAAAAAACATAAAATATCACACAAAACATAAAATAAAAATTTTTCTAGAGTAAAATTTAAAATTCGGGCTTCGAGGTGCACTTTCCTATAGTCTGCACTACACGTGTGCCAAATTTCATGGCTGTAAGTTTCATAGATTCGTCTGGAGGCCGCACACACGCACGCAAACATTCGCTTTTATTAGTAAGATATATATATATATATATATATATATATAGTCGAACCCCGTTATTGCGAACCCGGTATATAGCGAACTCCCGGATATAATGAACGAAAATTTTGGTCCCGCTTTTTCCCTATTGTACACAATTTAATTAGTATTGTGTCAGTTTAATGTAATCGATTTTAGTCGATTTAATTCATTAATGATCATTTTTAATAGATTTTATCATTTTTTAATACATTATTATTGAATACACATTGCAACTAATGAGTTATACATTTTGTGAACTCTAGCATTTTTCTCAACGGTTCGGATATAGCGAACAAAACCTTTGGTCCCTTGAAATTCATTATAACGGGGTTCGACTGTATATATATATATATATATATATATATATATATATATATATTATGAGATATTGTTGTGGGAAACATCATTTCAATCAGAGTGGTTGTGATCGCTCTGAAGAATTTAGTGGAAAAAAAAAACTCTTCTCAAATTTTAACGGAATTCACAATTTATCTTACTAATCTCCAAATATACGGTATACTTACAAAAACATCAATTTATAAAATTCATCTCTCACCGAATAAATTTCAGACACTTCCTGGTTTCCAGCTCTGAGAGGAAAAAATATCGTATTTTTCCTTTATTTGTCCTTCTATTTTAACTATCCATCTGAAAAGTGGATTTCCTTTCTTCCACATTCATAAAAAAACAGATTTCGTGCGGAAATGAAATTTCAACCAACACAGAATTGATATTTTTTCTCTCTATTATAAGCCATTCTTTTCAGACAACCAGCATGGCTCATATGATCAAATTAGTTAATCCCCCCCCAACACATTTCTTTTCTGTTTTCTCTGAGCCAGTTTCAAAATCAAGTTCTCCGGCGACTCAGTGGCGACTTACTCTCAATTAGACAATTTCTAAGTGCTTTTCTCTCTAAGCAGACTATAAATTTTCTCCTTGAGATAAGTCTTCTACTGCATATTCTTAATCCCCTTGGTCTCAAAAGTATGCTTAATCATTTATGAGTGATAGTAAAAAAATTTGCATAATTATACGTTCTTTGGGCTCCATTCTTATTACAAATCATCCATTTCGTTGAAACACGTGGATTCTTCAAATTTTTTAGTCTAGCAAAGATACACTAGAGTTCCCAGGATATTCTTCTTATCGAAACAATTCCGAAACGTCATATCTTTTCAAATAAAACTTAAATGGAAAAACGGCCGAGGTCGAACCCGGATTTCTGAACCTCGAACTGGAGTTTTCGCAACTGTACCATCCCATGAAAATATCTTATTTTTGGACCGAGTACTTACACTTCTTTCCTTGTCTTTGAAGACCAACGATGCAAACCGCTGGCTTTACAAATCTTTACTATTATTTATATATTTATATACAAGGCCGGATTAAGACATTCTATGCCACCGAGCTAGGGTACTGTAAGGGCCCCAGTAATATAAGACTGATCATTGGTCAGTTGACAAATGTTCATCTTAATATACATACTACGTCTTTACATTTTCTCATTTTTATAGGTATGTAGTTCTTTGCAATGCGACTACGTCACCTATTGTTGTTGTTATTGTAATTTGTTAACTCCGCGAACTGCTACTTCTCTGGTCACCGAAGAGAAGAATAACTGCTAGTGTCAAGAGACTTTTGCATCACTCTGTATCTTTAAAAAACAAAAAAGAAGTGAAAAGCAAATTTATTCTTATGAGGTTAACAAGAACAAAAATTTAAATATTTGCTTTGCGTAATTTCTTAGAAACAGATTTCTCTGAAACATCGGTAAATTGTAAGTCCTTTAGAATATCATTTTCAATTGTCACGGGAGCAAGTCTGTGGAGTCCCCCTTGTGCCATTGTCGATCTGTATGCATTCATCAAAGGTTTCATCTTATAGAAATTCCTTTCTCCAGTCGCATTCGTTATCGTCAAACACGTGCTAATCCGCAGAGCTATGTCAACATCAGGGAAGGAAGAAGCTTAATCATTGTTTGCTACCAAAGTGTAATTATCAAAAGCCTTATAGGCATTTGCGTTAATTCAATTTTGGCTTTTCCTACATCTTCTTGAGGTCCCCGGGCTGCAGCCCCTAAAGCCCATTCCTCAATCGGGTCCTGTACACAGTCGGGAATAATATTTAGCCAATCTGAAATATATTTTAGAGTAGCTAAATATTATTCATGACTGAATTTTTGTCCAGTATAATCAAACGATATATCAAGGGTTTTTCTAACTGTTGGGCGTCCCTGTAACGATCTACTGCGAATCTGGGGTTCGAACCCTGCTCTTTGTGCCTCGAGGTCGGAGTTCTAGCAACTGTGCTCTTCCAGCTGCGTGAGGAAATCTCCTTTGAATTTCATTACTTACGACCTTATATACATTAACGGCCATACAAGCATACATTCATGTAATATGCAGTAGGACATTCTGTCTCTTCCCATCTAGTCGATGTTTTCTCAACAGAACAATCTCGGCGATGTGAGGCAGTCTCATTCTTGGAATTCCAGTCTTCACATATTTCCCCTTTCGTTTTGATGCCATAGACACAGGATAATAATATTTGCTTTTTTTATTTTACCCACTATTGTTTTTAAATGCTGAGATTTTCACCAGCATAAATTATTGTCATTTCTTTGACCACAAGCGCTCGATGGCCGTTCTTTCCAGTTCTCGCAATTCTCTGAAACGAACATCTGCTACTTCCAGGGGCGAAATCCGTCTTCCGCAATCTGGAAACCGGTGTTCTATCATTGCTTTTTAAATGAACTATCATCGATGAACTATTTTATTTTCCCCCACACACACGAAAAAGAATCCTTTGAAACCTAATACTTTTCTTTATGTGGCTACTTTAGTGACGAGACATTTTAGTGGCTCTACATAAATTTGTTATCAATGTAGTTATGACTTTTTTTTCTGAAAAGCCAGTAACAAAGATTATATGGATCTGAACCTGATGTCAAAGAGGCCATTCTTAAACCTTGAAATAGTCTTTGGGAATTTATATTAATAATTTATATTCTTGGAATTTACGTTCTTTGCACTATACTAAGCCTGCAATATCTCTGAACATATATGTCAATTATTTAAAATACATTCGTATCGAACAGTCTGATTATGTTTCTTGGTACTATACCAAGCTTGAGATATCTCTGAACATTTATGTCAATTATTTAAAATCCATTCGTGTCGAACAGTCTGATTATGTTTCTTGGTACTATACCAAGCTTGAGATATCTCTGAACATATATGTTAATAATTAAAATTCGATAGTATCGAACAGTTTCAGTATGTTTCTTGATACTATACTAATTTTTTTCTTCTAGTGCTACTTAATGCTCGAAGAAAAACAGAAGAAATTTGTTTTAAAGAAAAAAAAAGGAATAAGTTTCCTGCTGAAATACCGAGCTTTCTTTAAAGGGTTATTTATTTTTTAGTCTAAGCATTTTCAATTGCTCTTTGCCGAGTAAAGTAGAAAAGAAAAAGAAAAAAGATTTTTCTCCCCCTGTTTCAAAGAATGAGCAGAATAAGTACTTTTTCCACAGAGCAACGCTACCTCTTCTCCGTAATTATCTTAACAATCATCACTCAAATGTCTTCACACATTAACAGGAAAATGTAAGAATCAAGATCAAACAACTGCTGACTTTTGTTTAGCTTTCGCGAGAAGAAAAACTTGAGGTAATTTGTTTCACGTATTATCTCTCTGGTTTCCTTAACGTTCATTAGCCGAGAAGGCTTTGCCCTTTAATGCTTGGATATCTATGATACAGTTCTAAATTTTCCGTCCACACGTGGAAAAATAACACAAGTTTCATTCCCTGGTAAACAGTATTAAACATAAACACGGCAGAGATGGATAGAAACACAATCGATACTAATTGCGTATCTTCCACCATGCGTTTAGATGCACTATTTCTTAGTTCTGTTACCATGGGCATTTCAAGTTATATTCAACAAGAAAAAATTTGAATATACAGAAATAAATTGTTGCCTTCGGAAAAAATCGACTTGTTGTTTGTTTGGAGTGCACTAGGCGGTGCAGTAATCAGTTGACTTGACAGGTCATCGTTCTCCTTATGTTCAGCTATGGAGAATTTTACTCTCAGCACTTTTACAATCACAGATTAGCAAATGCATTTATTTTAATCCTGTTTTCTGAATATGAATATAGTAGACTACCGTATAACGAGATTAATATGCCACGCGTTGTATGAAATCGCGTTGTAGGAAATCGTGCTGTACGAGTAAAAATGTTGTATAAAGCGATGTTAAGGTAAAATGTTACGACTATTATCATGCGTCTAGTTTATATTCATGTATCTATTATCATGTATAAAGTGTAATTTAAGTTTAAATGATCTTTTTTTTGGCACTATTTTACCAACTTATGAAAATTTACATACAGAATATATAAATAAATTGACAAAGCAATGCAAAACTACTTCGTCAAAATCGTTAAATACCCCTTGTGCATAAAAATAAATGTATGTACAGTGTTTAAAAGGGAAATTACTGCATTTTATTCTATAGTGCATTATACGGGAATAGCGTTATACGAATAAAGTCGTCGCACTTTTTTTTAACGCGTTGTATGAACTCGTGTTATACGAGAATCTACTGTATGGATATTTAAATGTAATTCAGAAACCTTTTTATTGTAATATTTTCAAATAACAATTTAAATATTCTAGTGACTGCCATAAAAAATTTAACAACCTGTTAAAAATAAATAAATAAATAAAAATTTAAATTTGAAAAATAACTTGAACTTTATTCAAACGTCTACCTTCATATGGAGAAAAACCAAATTTCCAAGATGTATCTTCAACTTAAGACAATAAAAAAATACCTTGGGGGGGGGGGATATCCCGTAGTGTAACATGGGGATCGTAGATCACCGCGATGTCAACTGATGCACAGCCTTTAATAGCGGGTAATATAACAGTCGATCGTTACGACTTGAAAATTAAAAGAGGTCACAATATCGGCCCTGAATCCCAAAGGTACCTATGGTCACTTCGTTTTTTCTTTTCTTCCAGGCTGCAGTTCGTTCTTAACCCTTTCAAGCTCTACGAACCTATATTTGCGTTCCGAAAAATCGTTCACCATGGCCTATGAACCCACTAATGTGTTCTCGCACAACCATCCAATTTGGACTATGAACGCATGCATGCTTTCGATACTAACGATGCTTGTATGCCGCGAGATCAAAACAAAACACGTTGAAAGCACGCTTTTTCACGCTGCTCGCTTGTGAAATGCTTCATCGGAGCTGCCCATTCGGCTTGAATGGGCACTCATTGCACATTCGTTAAGAAACTGAATCACATTTTTTTATTGCGAGTTTTGAGATTATCCTTGTAGGTAAAATCAATAGATTTTCCATCAACACTTATTCCGTCCATCAGGAGCTCTGCAGTTAAAAAATGGGTAGCTCGTAGCGCATACTTAACTTCAAACAGCTCAGCGCTGAAAGGATTAATAAGAGATATATAGTCAACTTTCGTTATAATGACCGGTCATTATAGCGACCGTTCCAATACAGAAGGTCATTCGCCCTTTATGGAAACGATTTTGAAAGTTTTATGTATAAATGCCGTATTTTTTGAAGCGATTTGCTTCTATCTGATAGCCATGATTCTTGACAATAGCTCTAGCTCGAATTTTCCATGAAAGTAAACTTTTTCTTAGTACTGTCATGTCAGTTTTACCCCATTCCTCTTGGACCGTTTTCCAAAGTACGTTCAGTGTTCTTGGATGCCGTTTTCCTAAGGCACGTTTTAAGAAACCGAAAGCGCAAAAGTTCATTGGAGAAGATTCAGGTGATTTTACAGGTATTTCATTAAATGGGATACACTTTATTCCTGTTTCTGATTCTTTCTTTGCTAAATAAGCGGCAGTTTATTTAGACGTGTGACTGGAGGCTTTGTCCATATGAAATTCAACTTTATCAATGTCCTTGCCATGTAAGGCTGGAATTTCTTCTTCAAAAATTGGCTCTAAAATATTCTGCTGATATTAGAGGGAATTAATTTTGGCTTACTTGAGATTTTTTATATTTTTAATTTGCCGTTGTAACAAAATCCTGCAACTATCATGAATCTCTTTCGGAACTTTTCTTTCGGAACCAAGTCATTTCGTACGTTCATTCCTGTCAGTTGAGCAATAGGAAATTGATCTTTTTTTATTACAGTCGCTTAAATACATTCATGCCTCATCGAGTGTTACAACAAATTTCCATTTTTCAGCAGCTAGGTGTTTCTCATATAATTTTCTTAAATTTTTTTTTCTTTCAGCAATATGCTTTGGCAAAAGCAGAAACTTTAGGTTTAAACATCTCTTTAACTTCAAATCTTTCTTCAAATCAGTCTTCGGATGAGTTTTCGCGGTCATCATTTAATTTTTACTTTCAATTAGACGTTTTTATTCCTTTCAAATTTAATATATTATAAATACCTTTTTTTGAAATGCCATAACCGCGATTTTTACACCGCTTTATAATTTGTTGATACGAATATTTCTCACCGGAAAGCGCAGTTACGTAACTTTCGAGCCATCTATCAATTTAGGAGCCATTTTCATTATAAATCTTTTATTTTACATTCCAATAAAAAAAAAATAGCAGCAGACGATTATTCTGAAGTTGCTAAATTTTTATCTCAAAATGCAAATGACAAATTACTTAATCGTTTCTATAAAGTGCGCACGACTTTCTGTACAATGAGCGGTTTAAAATATTCCAAATGGAATCCCCTTTAATGATATGTTATTTTTAAATTTTCTATACAACAATCACTCGTTACAACGACCTTTTTCTATAGTTTATAAAAAACATCTACTATACTGTGAATGGTGTAAAGTGGTGTAGTCATTGTCAATGGGAAAATAAATTTGTTCGCAAGTTTTATAAAAGCTTTCATTTTACCCATACCGATTATAATACAGGTAACCCTCCTATAACACGGTAGATAGGTTCCTAGAAACTGCCGTGTTGTGTGAAACCGTGTTATATGAGACCCAGAAACAGTTAAAAAAAGGGGGGTTACGTTCTGAAAACTTATTAAAAACAAACATTTTTTAAAAATTCCATATAATCAACTTAATTTTTATTAAAAATATAAATGTATGTATAACACAAAACGAAAAGAAACAAAAAAATAATATTTTAATTTAATACGACCTTAATTTAGTAAATTTCTTCCTCATCACTGCTCAGTACAATCAAACGAGAACGTTTTTTCGATTGAATGATATCACCTTCACTTTCAGAACCTTTTTCTTCAATTAGATTTTTTGTACCTTCTATCCTCTTTAAAAAATCTGTAATTTTGGTTTATTTGCTGGTTCTTACAAGGTCATTGTAGATTTCACGGTATGGAGATAGACAATTTTGCAGCTACCTTTTGAATTTTCGGCTTCTTTCAGCGGAAGAGTCTGCATTCAGGAAAGATGGTTCAAGATTTTCAGCTAAGCTTAGGCCTTCTTGTAATTTTATAGAGTTATAAATGAATAAATTATAATTTGTTTATACATTTTCATGTAAAGCCACTATAGTTCATTATTCCTTCCCGTCATTACTTTAAGGTAATTTAGTTTTAAAATGTGTTAAACAAAAATCATGTTATCTAGGGTTATAGAAGTACAGTGTTGGATAAAGGTTTTCGCAATTTTTTTATCGTGTTAGAGCGAAACCGTATTAGGCCGTCTGCACACGGAGCAACTCAAAAGAAACTGATAACTTTCCAAAAACCTAAATTTCGGCTATAAGAATCAACCGCTTATAAGAATCAAAAACAGTAACAACAAACGTGATTCTTATAAGCGGAAATCACTGTAATTGAATATTTATCTGGAAATCATCATTAAAAGGAAAACCTTAAAATTATTTCATATTGTAAGTAATGTGAAAGGTATGTATGTTTTGTGAAGTTATATTTTATAATTTTACCTTTTGTGTCGATCTGTGCCTGAATTCTCCTAGTTATACTTCCTGTGCAATTTAAAATGTTTCATATTTTCATTCCTACTCCAAATGTCACGGTTGGCTTGTTGCCACGGGTTGCCAACTGCATCGATAGCTTCAAAAACCTTTAGCCCGTCTGCACACGGAGCAACTCAAAAGAAACTGATAACTGACTCAAATCACAAACCAGTCCGTGATGAGTCGCAACCTATGTAATTGAATGGAGCCACGCACACGGCGCAACTGGTTACAAACCCGGTCGACGGGTTTGTAACCGGTCGACGGGAGTTGCCCCGTGTGCAGACGGCAGACGGCAGACGGCCTTACAGGTTGCAGTGTTATACGAGAATTCCCGCAATTTATCCTATCGTGTTAGAGCGGAACCGTGTTGTAAGATGCCGTGCGGTGGGATGGCTACCTGTACTTCCAAAAAATTTAATGACGAGCTCATAAGTGTAGTTCTCTCTTTCTCCCCCCCCCCCCCAAGAGTATTTTCTAACTATTTTCAGTCACATGCACTAAACTCCCGATTATTCTTATTTTTCGGATTATCTGCGCATCACAAAAAGGGTGGTTTGAAATAAAATACAAAATGTAGAATAAAATAAAATACATTATCAAATTGTTATACCTATAATAAATACTATCTGGATAATAACAAATGAATTTATAACGAATACACAAATCATTCTCACGTGGTGAAAGCATTTTCCAACCAGCCATCTCTCTGGTAAAGTGATGATTGGATTTCGCTTCTAAATTTAAACTACGCTTTAAAATATCATTTTTCTCGCGTCAACGGAAAGCATGAGATCGCGCAGATTCCATGAGAACGTCCGGCGGATCTCGTTCACTAATTATCTCGGGTTTTGCCCTTCACGCAATTCATAAAGTTATGTCTAGCCAGCAAATGATTCTAAACAGATCACTCAATTTGCATTTCAAAAAGAAGCTCCCGTGTGATCGGTGGCTTTGTGAAAGAGCTTCTATTCTCTTTGCATAGAGATAGCCATTTCCTGTTATGTCGATCAAAATTGCCAAGATTTGTTGCTCGTGTCCATTTTGTCTTATCGAAACGTCCGTACTATAATTGAAATGAATTAAATGGAGCAAATGTTATTGAATTCAAATAATGACTCTGAAGGCGAATATTAAGGCTTCTGTGTATTGGAACCCTATTGGATTCGCTCACATCAGTGTTAACCTATGGAGAAAATGTGTCCAAGGTTTGCCGACTTGGATTGAATGATTTTCTTTTAAATTGTACTCCGTAACACAGAAAGGAAATTTACACTTTTTGGGGGTATTTTTCGCATTTTTTTTAGTTTTTTATAATGCAAATAACATTTCAATATTTAAATTATTTTTGGAGAAAAATCTGGTATGAGGCTTTTTTGAAACTCTCCTGAATTCCTTTGGTGGACGAAATTTATAAAATGAATCCTGTGGCAAGGTGCAGAAAAAAAAATCAGGCTGCCTGAAAATACCATTTTTACTCGATTATCAGCATTTATGTAGCTTAAATAGTAGACACATTTTCTCCATTGGTTAAGATTGGGGGGAGCGAATCCAATAGAGTTAATAAGGGGCGCACCCAGGATTTAATCTTACGGGGGGGGCGAGTTGAATGGATAAAAATATTTATAATGCAAATTCTATATTTATAATGCAATTCCTATTTCTTTGAGTGGGGGCGGGACCCCTTGCTCCCCCCCCCCCATCCTGGGTTCGACACTGGGGTTAATACACGCAGCCTTAATAAGAGGGCTGAATGATTAACTTTCCGTATGTAAATATATTTTACTATATGCATGAAGTGATAAATGTTATTCCCAAATTTATAGCCATTGCAGGATAATTTCATTTCAACTTCACTGTCAGCGTATAGTGAGAGTCACTACCAACTTTATTTACAAAAGTGTAGCTGCATTCTTATATAGAATGTTAGAAGTTTTCTTTTCTTTTTATGTACCATGAATTACCTCATATCCCATATAGGACTATGAAGTCGCTTTTCCTCTCTGTGAATAGATTAAGTTATTGAAATGTGGACTACCTTCTCAAAATATCTTGTTATCAACATCCACGAAAGGAAAAGCGTTTGAAAAAATAAGAGAACTCAATAATAACGCATCATTTAAATTGGTAATTTTTACTTTCATGTGAACTTCCCTTCGAGTAACGCATGTAAATAATCTTCTATCTCTACATGCCTTACAAGATACGCTTTTATAAATACAAAACACATTTTCTCTCCGAATTAAGAAACAGACCGATGCTCTTGAACCGTCTCACACTCCAAACACATTATTAACATCTATCTCAATGGCTACGTTTGTGCTTACTCCTGCTGGTTATTTCTTTGCAGCTTAGCATTCACAAAACAATGACTGCAATAGGCTATTTATATTCAGATCCCCGAAAAACCAGATCACTATCTTGAAATTAGTCAGGCGTGTAAGGGTTTCATTAGAGAAATCTGATAAACAAAAAAGTAAGCTGTATACTGCGCTGTGTATAAACGTCTAGAGCAATTTTTTTTACATAATTCTCAAGGTCCTCGGAGTGAATGAATGATAATGTTTAAAAAAGCTCAACTGATCATCACATAAAATGATACATGTTCACATAAAAAAAGGGTCTTAGTTTAAGGTAGTAAGAGGATGTTTTTGTGGAATGTCGTTCTTTAAAAAAGATACCCCCACTTACCCGTATTCTGTAATAAAGGGAGAGTAGAGGAAGAAGGGAACAAAGATGTATAATGTTTAAATCGAGTGAAATTTCTATAAAGGTAAGTGGAAATGCCTCAAACATTTCTGATGTCTTCTTATCCATGTCCCGTCTTCAGGTCGATTATTAGTTAACTGGTCACCACCACTGACGTTAAAAGCTTCAAACTGCAACACCACAGGTCCAAGCTTCGATCCTGCGACTGGGCAAGGTCGACTCAGCCTTTCCATCCCTTGAGTGGGTCGATAAAATGAGGACCAAGCATGCTTGGGAACAAAACTCTGGGGGTCCCACGTCAGGTTGACCACCTGACTGAGACATTTGCTGTATGGTACCCCAAGTCCACGGTCAAGAAAGCGGAGATGGGCCTTGGTCCACATTCGGACTGTTGTGCCATGAGTTTAGGTCACCGCCACTGATCACTTGAAGCTTTGACTTATCAAGTCTGGTATTCAAACAACGACAGTGCTCTTTTTAGTTGGTGGGATTGTTTTTTTTTTCTGCCAGGAAACGTTTATTATGACCCATTACCCTTAAAAAAGCTCTTAAAATAAGTTTGACCTTAATTAGATTACATCTTTTAACAAACGAGTGTAATCATACGCTGCCTTATACAAATATCATCCTCTTTTACTCACTATAGAGTCATAACTGCAGTCAAACTCATTTCTAATATAACAATCCCTTCTATCTGAAAGTACCATTGCCGTTAGTATACGCCTCTTTTCAGTATAAAGTCTTTGTAACTCTTTTCAAACGACGAGTTTCAACTACTATATATATAAGGTGGATCTTAATACGTATTAAGGGTGGTGTTGAAAAATATTTTCGACAAAAGTTACATGGCTTACACAAGTATAATAGGTCAGTGATTGTTAGTGTTGCTATTATAGAGAAACTTTATTAACTCCACACTTCCCTTCTTTAATATATCAATTTTGAAAAAATATGGGAATCTAGTTTGTGAAATACGAAAATACTGGTTTATTAAGAAAACAAATTATCAACAGTCCCTGGACAATTGTCAGTATAAAGCAAAAACACACAACTTCTTGAAATCCATAATAAAAATTAAAATTTACAATTCGTTTCTAAATACTATATCTATGATGCCCGGTATAAAGGGCTTAAGTCAAAAACAGTGATTTTTAGATACTTGCTAGTATTGATAAAAAAAGCAAAGATCTTTTGACTGGAAGGAAAATTTGATTATGAAACAAGAAATGCTATATTGTATGCAAAATTTATAGATCTAAGCCTTTTATACCAGACAGAAAGTTTTTTATTTTATCAATACTAACAAGTATCCAAAAATCACTGTTTTTAGCTTAAGCCCTTTATACCGGGCATCATATATATATATATATATATATATATATATATATATATATATATATATATATATATATATATATATATATATATATACAAATACCGGGACCTTGACATAACACCATTGACCAGCGAGCCTCCCACTATCTCTAAGTCTTGTTATTCAAAAATCTGAGTGCGCAGCTCGTGGTGTAAAAAAGGAAAGAAAGAAAAAAGAAAAAAACCTGGCAGATCCTAAAAAAGCTTTTGTAGATTTTGCGTAACCAGGGTGCACCACGAAGAGTCTTACCACTTTACACGCCCGTTTCGAATTACTAATTATAGTTCTTTAGGCGTGGGATTTCTCAGAACAATTGCATCCATTGACAACTCACAAACCCATTGAGACAATCACGCCTAATGATGAATGAAAAACTATAATTATTTGTTTGAAACGTGATCCCAATTTTAATTTGTATTGTTGATTTCAAAGATCTGTGTGATTTTCCTTTAGCGTCTGCACAAGTTTCATGTAACTAACTGTTCCTATATCGAATGCTTTGAATGAATAGAAAAACATTCCTATCAGCATGCATTTTTGAAGAAAAGAAAAACTAAATGTGTAAAAATTTAGATTTGAATATTATATTTTTATTTTTATTTTTTGCGGAATGGAAGGACAAATACTGAAAAAGGTTGTAGACAGTTTAGTTTCAGCTAAAATACTTTCTTTCGAAGCTGCATTTCACGGTACCTCTTCAAAAACCTGATAGAGACATTGTAAATGCCCTTTCTAAAGGCATATTCTTAACAATTCAAGTAACATCATTACTTCAACGACACATTTACAGGGAGCTTTTTCATCGGCCGACACTGTTCAACAACGTGTGACCGTCGTGTTTTTTTTGGACCATGATAGGTATCTTTGGACGAAACAAAACAGCTGCTCGGACGCATAAAGCCCATAATTTGCTGTAAGGAGAAAAGACCAGCTTTTCTTTCAACAGCTTATTTTTTTTCTTCGGGACACCAAAGTTATGCTCCACCAGTCCTCCCTTCAGTTTAATGGATTGGAAAATAAAACGATGTCTTTGAGAGCTCTCTGCTGATGTCCTCCTGGCCAGACGGAAAATTTTAAACCTTTCATTTCCTTCAGACAAGACGAAAAGTAGATAGTAAGGTCGAGAAAAGTTCTTTTTGAGCAATGATTATGTAATGGTTAACATCTTAAGGACTACAATAGAAACTGAATTGAACATTTATTAAGGCTGTTCTGTACTAACCCTATTGGATTCGCTCACCTCAGTGTTAACCCATGGAGAAAATATGTCTTACTACTTGCAGCTACATAAATGCTGATAACCCATTAAAAATGATATTTTCAGCCTGAACTTTAACCTGAATTTTTCTTCACCTTGCATTCATTTTATAAATTTTGTCCCCCAAAGAAATTGATGAGCGTTTAAAACACACTCTACTATATTTTTTTCATCGAATAATATAAATTTTTAAACATTATTTGCATTATAAAAACGATAAATGTCCCAAGGGGCAACATTTCTTTCTCTGTTACGGAGTAGAATTTTTAAAAAAATCTTTAAATCCAAATCGGCAATCCTTGGACACATTATCTCCATAGGTCAACATTGAGGTGAGCGAATCTAATAGGGTTTGTACACAGCATCCTAAAGAAAGGACTAAAACTGGCAGTTTAGAAGTCATTTGGTATATAGCTATAACTTTTGGCAGTCAACATAGTATAGGGTCAAAATATCCAAATTTTTTTAGCTTACTTTAGCAAATTCAATAGTGTACACTGCATATTTCTTACTCGAGTATGAAAGGGAGAAAAATTTACATTCACACATTCATTCTGTCGTGAATGAATGTACATTCATAAATACATCTTCCTTTTCACATTACAAACTTAATGACAACTTTTTTTTATATGAATCAATGACAAATTTTAAAATATCCTGCTTCGATAAAGTCTGTTAATAAGGACAAAACATAAGAGAAGTATTCTAATCCTTGTTTACAACCATAAGAAACTTTCTCTGAGCAGTTGCAAGACAGCATGAGAACTTGAAATAGGAGAATATTTGAGTAGTGTAGGATCGAAAACAGCAATATCAATTTCTTTTTTCAAAATTGAGATTGATTGAGATCCTTTTTTAAATATTAAGGATACTTTGTTATAAAATTTTTGGTAAATGACCTACGAATAAAAAATAATTTGGGAATTTTTCTAAGGGTAATTTCAAATGTCTATCTTCAAAAATGCATAAGGTTTAGTTCTTTGACCTTTACCGAACGGAAAAAAAAAGGTCTGATGGAAATGGCTAGTTTTGATCCTACACAACTCATTTGAAATCTAAGGAAGGCAGTCGGATTAACTAACGATGCCTAATAGGTTTCAAAAAACTTTTTTCAATTCCAATCAATTTTCTGAATAGAAGTTCTTTAAAAAAAAGTGAAAGGTCTTAACAGAAGTTCGTCTGCCTTTCGTTTAACAAAGTGCTCTAATGGTGCGTTGCTTCATTAAAGAATCTCTTCCTCTTTTTTACTCTGTGCAGTCGTAACTGCGGTTAAACCCATACTGAGTGCTAATATAAGAACCCTTTCTCTTTGAAAGAACAATTTCAGTAAGAATGTAAGAGAAAGTACCACTTCTTAGTTAGTGTGCTAGTGAAAGTATCACTGAAGTCTACTGAGGAGGCTGTTAGCCCATAAAGTCATGCTATATATTTTTTCGAAAGCCGGTCAGTTGGTAATAGACTGCCTAAATAGAACATAAGGTAAATCACAAAAACACGGGCGATCGTAAAAATTGTAGGACAAGCATTTCAATGAATCGTTCTGATTGGACATCTCCACTGTCCCTTGCACTATCCGATGAATGAATACCGCATTTGAAAAATGAAACAAGGGAAACACGTGATATATTTGAATATTATGTCAAATTATAAACTAAATCTGAATATTTTGGCAATGCAAAAGCATCGGTTTTACAGCAAGACATTGACCGTATGCCCGTCTGCACACGGAGCAACTCAAAAGAAACAGATAACTGACTCAAATCACAAACCATTCCGTGATGAGTCGCAACCTATGTAATTGAATGGAGCCACGCACACGGCGCAACTGGTTACAAACCCGTCCGACGGGTTTGTAACCAGTTGCGCCGTGTGCGTGGCTCCATTCAATTACATAGGTTGCGACTCATCACGGAATGGTTTGTGATTTGAGTCAGTTATCTGTTTCTTTTGAGTTGCTCCGTGTGCAGACGGCCTAAGCCTTCGGGGGTTGGAAATTTCTGCAGGTAATGGCTGCCCGAATTTATTAGGGATTGAACACGAAGTGGTTAATGGCATGACTGATATTAAAAGTCATGCACCAGTGGTTTGAAAAGTGTGGCCCACCGACTCCTGGAAGCACCGACGATCTCTTTGGGATCCGAGGGTCATAACATCTTTCTTGAACTGGAATCCTTTAAGAGCAGATTTTCGGATCCATTTGGTTGCTAAAAAGTAATCAGAAAATATAAAAAATAAATAAATAAAAATAAAAACCGTCAATATCTGACCAGGAAAAACTGGTATCATTTTGGATTATGTATGTGAGATATAGGATAATTTTTTGTTTATTAATTTCTAACTGTTTTGCTGTTACACGTTAGGTCGTTTCCAAGTCGTCTCCCTCATATAGGGAGCAATTCAGGCCCGCCTATATGGTGCTTCCGTAATAAAGTAGCCAGCAAAACTTCGCGGATCTTCATGGGACAATGTCAAGAAGTACCGAACGTCAGAAACAAGTGCCTGCTGCATTGGGGATTTTTTTTAAACTATCCTTACTACTTTTTCTGTAACTTTATTTGTTCGATATTATTCATCGGAATAGATAATTAAAATAAATCTACAAATACCGACTTTTTTTTACCCCTTTGAGACCGACTATTATACAGCTCTCCTCCATAAACTTCCAAGTAGGTATGTCGAAGAAAATTGCTAAATGCAAGTTGGTAGGCAATGATAACGTGACACGTTTACAAGAGGTAAGCGTTTGACAAGTAGTCCCTCATCGTCGCTACAAATGTCGGAGCAGGAACATGACCGGGTTTAGATGTACATCCTGCTGAGATGTTCCATCCGGCAGAGAGCACTCGTGTTACGATACTACCTGTATACGTGTTTACGTCAATGGAGGCAGTGGGCTGTATAGCATACAACGGGATACTGGACAAGATGTGGATGCTTTGATGGATGTCACACCCAGTTCCACAACTAAGTTAGTAGGGTCTAGGTTAACATAGAGCTTTAGGGCTCCTGTAGTCGACTGATTCTCCAACTTTTTTAAGCTTGTACCTCATAGTCATGTCTAAATATCTATTGAACTCCGACAGTACAATTTCCACACATCACTGGTTTAAAATAAATGCTTTCAACTTACTGTCAAATTTTGTGAGGACTTTTTTTAGGAATAAAAAAGTAACATATCTGAAGTAGAGAATTTGGAGACAACCGCATTTAAAAAATTATTACCATCATTTAATATTTTCTTCAGGGTCATTATAATCAGTTAAAAATCAATAGTAATCATAATTTTATCGTAAAAAATTGTAAATATTTTCTTCAGGAAATCAAACAGGAAATAAAAATTTAACCTCGAACACAGCAGTTTCTTGATGGAATCTCGAATGCAATTAAAATTTTCAACCCCAATTCTGGAGTTGAGAGATTATGAATTCTCGAAGTTTCTTAGTCCGAGCGATATTTCTGAATGGGATGAACACGTGATATTGCGCACGTCAATTGGCACGTCAACCAAAACTTTTCACTAGAGTTCCAGTGTCAAAAATGAACTTGTTAAACTCGGTTATTTTTTATTGTCTACATGGGATATAAAGGAAATAGTCCTTAGTATCTTCATGAGGGAGGAAAACAAATACTTTATTTCCTTATTTCTAACAATGTTAATCTTGCGGAAACCGTCATCACGAGAACGTGCAACTGAGCACAGAAAAATAAGAGCTATTCGGACGTTTTCATAATTTTTTTAAGTCCTTAAAAATATAATTTTTTTTTTAAAGCTACTGAAGTTTTTATCTGTCAGTAACCTTTTAATGGATAACAGCGAGAAATATTCTTTTGTATCTACATGATATTCAAATCATGAACCCGTTCTTTCCTTGTTTCTAATGATGTTAAATATGCGGAAAAAGTAAATTATATGAAATCAACATCCGAAATCTCTTCTTTAATGTATAATGACTGTCAAAGTTCCGTAGAAATGATGCAGAAAAGATGTACAGGTCATACGCATATTATGAAGATGAACAGACACCGTTGATCATTTGCCTAAATGATAATTTTCTCTCCTTTACTATCCACACAGTTTTATTCAACACTAGCCGGGCTTCGTCCGTCTAGCCGGTGGGTTTAGGAACCCGCTACCTTCAGCAATCATTGTCAGAGAATGGAAACACTAAAAAACAACGAATAAAGATATTTAAATTTTGTGGTACAACAATAAATAGCGCTATGTATGTGTCACACTCGATTCAGCCCATACTGTATTACTCTCATGGCGCCATCTAGCGGACCTTAGCGGAAATAAAACCAAATATTGCATAAAAAATTGAATCAAATTTTTTCTAGAATAAAATTTAAAATTCGGGCTTCGAGATGCTCATACAAATGAACGATAACATAATAAATGCAACAATTTACTTTAAAAAATAATAACAAATGCGATTAATTCTTCGAAGAATCAACGTAAATTCTTCGAAATGTTTGTGATTCACGCTTTATTTACGGATATATATAGGATTGCGGTGAAGTCTGCTTTTAAATTAAAATATCTGTAAAACTATTAAAGTAACAGAATAACTGTAAGCAGAAAAAATTATCAATTTTCAAAGCTCTTTCCAAATATGTAAGATTTATGTAATTTCATGAGAAAAAAAAATCCACCGATTTTCGACCGAAATGGCCGCCAAAATCGCGCAATATCTAGAGGGGTGATTTTCGGAAATGCAACAGCTTCCATTTACTGTTGTCACCCTTCAAAATTGTTGGTTTTTTATTAATTAAATATTAACGGTAATAAAATTTAAAATTCGGGCTTCGAGGTGCACATGTTCAGAATCTTCACTATCCGTGTGCCAAATTTAATAGTTGTAAGTTTTATAGATTCGTCTCGACACAGCACACATATAACATGGACACCCGGAGTTGTGACCGACAGACAGAATCCAACCTTGTTATATTAATATAGATTATTCAACATTACTCTTGAAAAACTTCTCAATACTTTTCAATGATTCTATCCAAACGTTGTTTGAGCTCTAAGGGCCTGTTCACATAGGAGTCTGTGGCGTTGCGTTAAGGAAAAGATGACGTTGAGACGAAAATAAACCAATCATATGCCTCCAAACGATTAGCAATGAAATTTTTAACGCCTATGATTGGTTTATTTTGATCTCAACGTCATCTTTTCCTTAACGCAACGCAACGGACTCCTATGTGAACAGGCCCTTTGAATGCTGCTAACACTAAGTATGATTGTAGCAGCAATGAGTGCCGTTTTCCTAAAGTGAAAATTTTAGTGAATTATCTACGAACAACCATAACCCAAGAGAGGTTGAATGATCTAGCAATCATTTCTTTAAAAAACGCGGTACCTAAGACAATTAATTATTGATATGCAATCGAGCAGTTTGCTGCCACAAAGGCTCGAAGAATAATTGAGTCATTACTTTTATTACATAGCAAATTATATTTAAATTTATTTACTTTTTCTTTTTTTTAGCTCTTTTTTTAACCCTCTAACGGTACGGTGGTTTGAGACGAAATAGATGGTACGGTAAGGGTCGGATCCGACCCGATCTCTTTTTTGATGAGGTTTTTGGTAGAAATAAGTACACAATAAGCATTTTTGTTGTATAACAACATTTATTGATAATATTTTACATGAAATAAAACCTTTTTTGTAGAAAAAATGAACAGAGAATTGTAATTTTGCTGAACAAAGAAAATGTCTTTGGCATTTACATAGAATGTTGTATATAAATTAGGTCTAATATGTAATTTAGTCTACCTAGTTTCCCGAGCACAAAAATGTCTAAAAAAAAGGCCACAAAAATGTCAAAAATACTAACTTCCCGAGCACAAAAATGTTAAAAATAATATATACTGACATTTTTGGCTTTTAAAATAGAAATTGAAAAATAATTTTTTTTTTTTAAATGACTATTGATCATGCATAATGGTTTTCAATAAAGACACTCGTATTTACTTATTCCTATATCTAGTAGGGGGTCTAGTAGGTCTATCTGGTAGGGTCCCTTGTCAACTCGATCTCTTGCAATGATAGGGGAGAGTACGGGAGGGGGAAGACACACCTTTGGGTCGGATCCGACCCGCACCGTACCGTTAGATGGCTTAATAACTATTTTAAATAAATAAATGAAACTTTTTACAATAAATACATATTTTTCTCAAAATGTCCGTTATTACATTAAGTAGACAATTTCTAACACAGATATATTCATTACTTAGGGTCTCTCCGATAATTTGAAAAGGCGACGTTTTTGAAACTTGCCTCAGGCGCCGCAATGCATCGGCCCGACTCTGTAGCAAAGAGTTGCTAATGAGTATATTTTATGCGTATATGAAATATTTCGATAACTTATCAACGTTGACTTAAAAACTTTCGCAAATAGTAAAAGTATTGAGCTTGATTGGAGGAAACAAGAACTCAGGGCAACAGCACGATTCGAAACGCCTATCTCTGAAAGACTGAATTTTGATGATACCTTGCAAAATCTGTTCATCCAATAGTAAAGAAGTTTTTAAGGATCTCTAAAGGTTTTAATGAGAAGGCTTGATTTTAAAGTTAAAAGGCAATGTCAACAAAGACATACACAAGTAAGGAAATGAATGAGTAAGAAACAAAAGAAGGAATTAGATTAGTCCACACGCATTGATAGAGCAAGTTCAAAACGCGATGGAAAAGTTTTGACTTGAAATATTTAAAAAAATATAAGTAGCTGTTATTAAGGCTGCTATGTACTAACCCTATTGGTTTCGCTCACCCCAATTTTAACCTATGGAGAAAATGTGTCCAAGGATTGACGACTTGGATTTAAAGACATTTTTAAAAAAATTGTACTCCGTAATAGAGAAAAAACTTTACACCATGGGGCATTTTTCGTTTTTTAACGTAGGATTACGTTCCTCCATAACGGTCCTGCGGAAAAGAAAATGTCAGACGCTAAAACGTCCGTCCGTACTTTGCGAGTTATAATTTTGGCAGCGCACCAAACCCAGTCTGTATCGCTTGGACAAGCAATAAACAGAAAAGTACCAAAATGCGTCAAAATTTTGCCATACATATATGTTTATATATATATATATATATATATATATATATATATATATATATATATATATATATATATATATATATATATATGTGTGTGTGTGTGTGTGTGTGTGTGTGTGTGTAAGTAATAAATTAGATATTAGAGCCGACAGGATTCGAAATCCATTGGGGTTTCTCCACACAGGTTCGAATCCTGTCGGCTCTAAGTAATATATCCATTACATCTCGTTCTTAAAATGCAACCTGAAAAGGAAAACTAGCTCATATTTACATGGCTGGAGCTAGACTCAGCCTGAAAGGAATTAAAATTTAGAAGCAGTCGGGTCGAATCGTTTTATTTCAGCGATAAAAAGTACGTCCATCCATGTCAGATGCTCGGAAGCGAAGATACCACCTTTCAACCTTACGCGCGAGAGGCGAAAAAAACATGTGGCTGTTATTTTGCACGGTCAGCAGAAATATCGGGGCTCGATCTGTGAACCCACACCTTTCTCCAGGCGTATACACGTGTAGGAATGCAAGGCGTGCACTTTATGGGAAGTTCTGTTGCTATGGGTTTTTAAGCGATAAAGTAATGTTACTGGGGGTTGGATTTAGGAAAGGGAATTTAAATGATAGAATGGAGGGCCTAATATTTAATTTATTACTTACTTACTTACACACACACACACACACACATATATATATATATATATATATATATATATATATATATATATATATACATACAAAAGAGGTAAGAAACTATAAGAAATCCTACGTTAATAACCCGCGGTAATTTCGTTAGAAGAGATTTGGAAGATTTTTTTAAATGCAAATAATATTTTAAAATTTAAATTATTCGAGGGGGAAAAATCTGGTATTGTGTGTTTTAAATGCTCCTAAATTCCTTTGGTGGACGCAATTTATAAAAAGAATCCTGCTGCATGGTTCAGAAAAGTTCAGGCTATCTGAAAATACAATTTAAATTGGATTATCAGCCTTTATGTGGCTGTCAATAGTAAACACATTTTCTCCATAGATTAACATTGAATTCAGCGAATTCAGTAGGGTTAGTACACAGCAGCCTTAAGATATGAAAGGCCTTTTTCTTGATATAACTCGTAAATTTAGCTCCTTCGCAATGTTAGTGCCGCAATACGAGAATGAAATTACTAGATGCCACATTTGGCTGAAATCTCGTGGGAAATCTAATCGAAAATTTACGATTATAAAAACTTAGATAATGTAGAACTCATTGCGGTTTTTCCCCCCCTTCCCAAACATGATGTCGCTTATCGCTTAGTGGTTCCTGGTAGAGGAAATTTTCATCTTTACTAATCTCGCGTCTCAGATTGTTTCACCATTCTCCTGAAAACACTGTAACTCTTCTTATCGCAATGGTTCCATTAAGAGAAAAATTAAGAGCTCAGAGGCCTCAAGTGGTTATGGCAGGCTAGAGGAAAAGTTTTCACCAGGCTTTAAGTCTTACGCCATATCCCCGAGTTCAGCCCGGAGCCTTAAAACTCACAATTCATGTATTGCGGATACCTTAAAGGAAATTTTACTGTCCTGTCGTGCTTTAAAATGTAAAATTCAGTGTGTATAGTTGTAAAATTATGATTTTAATTCTGATAAAATTGTCGGAGATAAGATAAGCAGCAGTTTCTATGTTCACAGTTAACTTTTTAAGACATGGTAAAAAAGTTAAGGCCATTTTAATACTTTTATTTTAGCTGCCCTTCTGTATACATTTTTGTCTATACAGTGGAACCCCGTTATAACGAACTTCAAGGGACCAAAGGTTTTTTTTCGCTTTATCCGGTGGTTCGCTATATCCGGGCCGTTTTGAAAAATGCTAGAGTTCACAAAATGTATAACTCATTAGTTACAACGAGTATTCAATAATGATGTATTAAAAAAAAGATAAAATCTATTAAAAATGATCATTAATGAATTAAATCGACTAAATTTGATTACATTAAACTGACACAATACTAATTAAATTACGTACAGTAGGAAAACGGGGAAAATTTTAGTTCGTTATATTCATGAGTTCGCTATATACCGGGTTCGCTATAATGGGGTTCGACTGCATATATATATTATTGGTTCTTGTTATGTCCTGATTTTTGTTAGCTTATTTGGCTTTTGCTTTTTCTGTTCTCATAAGTATGTTTTATTCTAATTAAATACTAATACTTGTTAAAATAATACTTGTTATACTAATACTAAAAATAATGCTTGTTATGCTAATTAAATTACGTACAGTAGAAAAACGGCGGGACTAAAGTTTTCGTTCGTTATATTCATGAGTTCGCTATATACCGAGTTCGCTATAACGGGGTTCGACTTATCCTAATTTTTTTTTCAATAAATATCTTGGATTGTGAGAAAGAAGTTATAGCATATATGTTAGAAAACATTTGATTCGTAACTTTTAAGTTGGGGTTAATAAATAAAAAAAAAAAATCCGAACATTTTTCTGTATTCAAGACTACCTGTCATCTTATCTAATAACCTTCTTTACAATCACTTTACAGTTCTTTTTTTTCATATCAGTATCTCTAGCAAAGGCCCCATTAAAACAAACATTATTAATTGAATATACAGTTCTTTCAGTATTGTCTAGAACATTATTAGCAGCAAATACAGGATTTCCCTTTTAACAAACCCAAAAGAAAACGTTTCGCGATGATTATATATGTATTCAATATTGATCCAAGAGTCTGATGCATGGCACATCCCGTTTCTTTAATTACATCTTTCAATAAAAGAGAAAAAAAATTAGCTGACAACCATTTTCTTCTCATCTCGGTGTTGCTGAATCAAGAGTCTGGTGTATTGAACCTGTCTTGCTGGAAGCCATTGTTACTTCTTTTGTTTAAAATGTTTGTTTTACACTCGTCCGTTAAAAGAAGAATGTACCAAAAGGGTTAGCCACTTGAATGAAACGATTAAGAACAAAGAGTAATCACACATCCTTACAGTAGATGGAGTATGGAAACATTGCGGAAATTAATTACTTTCTTTGAAACGTTTTCAACTCTCGAGTTTAAAATTTTCACATTTATTTCATTGTCGTGTTTATCTTTTTTGCTTTGGAAGGCATCGCTATTCTTCGATAAATGCTCCATCAAAAATTAATCATAAAATTTTTATGGATTTGAATAATCAAAAAATATCACTGTTAATCAATGATCGTGAAGGGAATTAAAGATAAGCAAAATATAATTTTGCAAGAAATATTCTGTAAAAAATTTATTTCAGTATAAAATTAAAATCAAGCGGTATTATCGTATACGGTGAGAATATACCAAGGGGAAAATTTATAATGCAGGGTATCCGGGCTAAAGGTATCCAAAAGTTGTCTTATTTTTATGGAACTACCCATTAGAATTAAAAAAAAAATTTAAATAGAAAGAACAACTCACCAAATTTTAATATCAATCAAAGATTTCGATCATAGTATCATAGATTTCGATGTGTGCACCTTTTGTAGCACAATTAACGTCTAAATGGTAATCCAGTTCTCTCCAAGTGTTTCGTAGAATATCAGGAGTCATTAGACTTTTTTGCTTGGGGATTTGTTAAATCCATTGTGTAAACAAAAATCGAAACTGTGGATGAGTTGAAGAAGCATATCATTCAAGCAATTCGTGTAATAACTCCTGATATGCCACGAAACACTTGGAGAGAACTGGATTACCATTAGACGTTTGTCGTGCTACAAAAGGGGCACACATCGAAATCCATGATACTATGATCGAAATCTATGATTGATATTAAAACTTGGTGAGATGTTCCTTCTATTTAATAAATTTTTAAAAAATTCTAACGGGTAGTTCCGTAAAAATAAGCCATAACTTTTGGATACTTTTAGCCCGGACATCGAAAATTGGACTTTTAGCCCGTATTATCGACAGCATTTATCAATTTAACAGATATACTTAAGTGAAAAATTTTCACTTTGTTCAAGATATTCGAAACAGTTCCTTACAGCAGTGGTGTGCAAACTATGGGTTGCAACCAATAGGAGGGTATAAATAATAATTGGAGCGGTCGCGGATAGTTTGAAGCAAATGCATACATTATTGAAATATTTAATTGAAAAATTTGCTATAAATTTGCTAACAATTTTGAAATCATGTTCTTATATAATTTTAATTTCTGTTAATTTTTACCAAAATGAAATACAAATACATATTAATATTTATGAATATGAAGTTTTAGTCAAATGATATTTGCCAAAAAATAGTAAATATGTACCCAAAGTCTACAATTCATTGATTTTTAAAATAGCTTGTCAAAATTTGCTTATCTATTTTTCCTTTTTTTGTTTATTAACATTTTCCTAGTTTTTAAAAAAATTTTGCCACTACCAAAAATTTCTCATTGGGGGTCCAGTGATTTTTTTTAAAAAGAGAATGCGGGTCACGGTCGTATGAAGTTTGCGCACGACTGCCTTACAGCATGAGTAATCTTATTAAACCTTAAGCTTTGCTAAAAGCCAACGGTAGATAGGGTTTGCGTTACAGCTATTTTTCTGCTGCGTAATATCCTTGAAAATGTAGCTTCGTTGCACCTTTAATGTTCCCGACTTGTCCCAAATAACAAAAGAAGTTACAAAAGAATATTAACTGCTTGTTAAAATTAAAATGAAATAATGCCTTTTACTACAATAAAAAAATAATAATAACGGATGATGTAAATCATGACAGCAAAAATCATTTGCTTCATCACTGATGCCTTACCTGAGTTAAAAAGAAAGAAAGAAAGAAAGAAAGAAAGAGAGAAAGAAGGATAAATAATTTCTCAAAAAACATTAAAAGAAACCCAAGAGGGTTTCTCCTGAAATTTTTCTCAAAACAAAAATTTCTTGGTACACATATTCTATGGATAAAAAACGTATTAAAAATTCCTAACAGACACCACATATCCCAAACACATCCTGTGATAAGTCCTGTGATGTGTGTGACCGAAGCATTAGAAGGACTTTCCGATCTACGGTTTTAACGTGCCCATATCCGGCCTAGACACGAAGGTATTTAACGTCACTTGTCGGGATTAGATCCGAGCACCTTCAGTACCCAAAGCCGACGCACTACCACTATGCTACCTCGGGCCCTCAACATACGTACTAAGAAAAAAGTAAAGAACTGGATTAAATAGTATTGGAGATTTCGAAGGAAAACGGAACCGTTAAATTATTAACTCGAAAGGGTTCAGAGATGAGAGTACTAAGGAAAAAAAAAATTACTGGCCAATTTAAATGATACTTGTTTACATTAGCAATAGAAGAATATTATCTTTCCATGATAAACTCAAAATGATACAGTTATTTTAATGTAAAATAAAATTATTTTTTATCCTTCTAAACTGTTATGAATGAATTATTTTATACAAAATTTCTTAACTAGATTCAACACGAAACTGCATAGAGACGAATTTATCAATTCAATTGTTACGTTCAAAAATTGTACAAAATATTTAACAGGGTAAAAACTGCATAGTCCAAACTTGTGGCTAGACGCGCTCTTGTTTAACAGTATACTGCCCAACACCATCTAGGAAGGGAGAGGGAGGTGGTCAATGAAATATAATTTTTTGAGTATAATCCTTGATTCTTCCACGAGGCTACAGTGTGCGGCGAATGGACTCCCCCATTTCTGAAGGTTGCTGGTAAGAAAATGGTGTGGGTAGAGCGGCGAGGGAAGTGGCAACATTTCGGGTGGATTTTCCAGTTGTCAGTAGACACCATGAGTTGGTCCAGTGAACATCTCGATTTCGTTATCGAGGCGTTCTTTAGAAGCAACGATTCTGTGACCGCGACACAGAGGACGCGCTTCGGGCTCTATGCAGATGATGCCATTCCTGATCTAAAAACATCCTGCGAAGATCAAGCGTAAGATCAAGTGGCTCTTCATTACCAAGGGGACCAAGTGGTCGTCCGAGGAACATTGGAACACCTGAAAATGGGCAACGAGTACGTCAGCCCGCTATACGTGAGGAAGTTACCACCATTTTCCCAGAGATGACCAACAGAGTGATGGAAAACTCTAGAGAACGGCTTCGGCAGTGCATCGTAAATAATGGACGCCACATGAATAATGTTCTTTTAAAAACCGTGTGCGAAAAAAAAGAACTATATTGTTAGAACTTTTCGAAAATACTCGTATAAAGTTTTTTCTGTAAACTATTTCGTTCGTTTTTTATTATCCTTTGAAATGCTGTCGTCCATTCTGCCGTATCCTGTAGTACGATCCGAAAAGGTGATAAACGAAGAAATATGGTATTTAGTGTGATCTGATTAGGTATTATACTGAATGTAATAAAATGAAATGATGTATTTACTTAGGCGCAATTGTTGTGTCATTGACTTGCAACGTTTAAATTGGTTTACATCAGATGTGTCTACTGAGATCAGACTGGATAAACTCTCTTTCCTGGCATTAAATTTTGAAGTAAAGCAAGAACATAGTACTTCTTTCATCTAATACTAACCGTAACGTGAGAAAAATGCAACCATAATTCCGTTTATAGGGTGTCGATATTTAAATCAACCTCATAAAATAATAAATTACACTTGCGTAAGAAATTTCAGGCTACCGAATCATATACTCGCTCTTTAGACTTGTACAGCATATATAATGTAACACATATACAGTGAAACTTCTCTAGCCAGTCATTCCTATACGACGGCCACCCCTCTAAACTGCCATATTTGGTTTAGAGCCGATTAAAGACTCCATAAAACCAGTGTGATGGAAGAAACCTCTTTTCGACGGCCACCCCTCTCAAAACGGCCACATTTTATCGGAACTGTATTTCCATCGGACGTAATTTGTAACTATTCTTCACAAAACTTTCCTTTTCGTGTTTGTACGTTCAAAATCTGCGGGCGCGGTAGCCCAGTTGGCAAGAGCAGCGGCCCAGTGATCTGAACGTCCCTGGTTCGAGGCTAATCGCGGCAAATCTACCGCCTTATTCACTAATGGTGGCCGGAGCACGTAAAATAGGGCGTGGCTACAATGTCCTCCAAGTTCTCACATTTACCTCTGGAGATGCGGGGTCAAGTGTTCTGGTGTCGTCACTTGACTCAGTTCAAAATTACGGGGCCGGTCATTTAGCCAAGTCGGACTCCGACCCTTGTGGTGCTAATTCAAAACAGGAGCCGCACCTTCATCGCCCATAGCCTTCGGGACTTGATCTGATGTTACTGCCGGCCAAGGAGCATAAGCAACAATAACAACGTTCAAAATCTAAAAAAGAAAGCGTACCTAACTATATACGCCACGAACTGAACACGACTGCCTGGCTGTGCATTCAAATATAATGGGAATTTTTTTTTAGCCCTATATACACTCTTTGCAATTCCGACAACTTGAACGGTATGCACTTCATGTCCTGCCCTGCCTTAACTGGGAGTTCTCTGTACAGACGTTAGTGGGAGGCCCGTGATCGCATGAGAATTTTGTCTTAGTTGCTTTTCTTGTTTTATGTATTTTCCATCTTGTTCTCCTTTGCAGTTTTATGTTTTTCCCCTTTTTTTCTGGAAATCTACATTAGAAATACAATAATATAGGTTTCTGCGTTAGAATTTTTAAAAAAAACGTACGTCATGATATTGCACTTTTATGATTTGGTTGTAAATTTGTCGATGACTGGGTTCTGATTTTTGTAATAGTCTGTTATACATTTAACACTAGAAAGACGGGAATTTTTTCCTTACTAAAAAGACTGAACACCGTCATTTTGACTGTTAAAAATAAAATCAAGAATTTAAAATATTTAATGTTTTTTAAATGGTTAAATACTTTAAACTTTGAACTATTTCATACCAATATATAATAAATGAGTATATATTTAGATATATTTTTATGCAGGTATGCCGAGCTGACAACCTAGTATGGTTTATCCGTAAAAATATATGCATGGTTTGGGCAGTCCTTATTTTTCAAAACCAATATTTCCGAATAGCCAATATTTCAGTTATTGGTAAAAGGGAGAAAAGTCGAAAAGTAACTAACATTCTTTCTGTATTATTTTAAAGATTTCTGCCTGTTTTATAAATTGCCGTCAAATCGACGGCTTTCAGTCTACCCGTCCAAGTAGGTATACAACACATTTTCTCCTCTTCTTTACTATCGAATATAATTTTGCAAATGTGCGTGTATGCTTCGCGTAAAATTAGAAAGATTCATAAAATTTCAGAAGCCTGAGGACATAAAATACAGACATAGCGCTCAATAGTATGTCCGAAACCGTCAAAATGACGGCAGCCGTCTTTTTAACGTTAAGAAAAAGTTCTTCATGCGTTCTTCCCTGCAAAGTTCCCAACACAGTCTCCTAGTACTTATATGCATATCATGATATTTATAAATTATTATTATACAACTTTTATAAGCATATCCATGTATTTACATAGAAGTTGTTTTTATTATAAACAGAGCTTATAGCTGAATAATGTGTACAATTTTTTGGTGGTTAAACGGGTAGTTCTGGCATTTATAGAGACAACAACGACAAAAAAAAAATATTTTTTTTTCGACTGAATGATGACCTCTGGATTTAAATTTTCAAAAAAATTGTTTTCTTTTCGAAAATCCATCCATTCAGCTGTGATGAATATTTAAATTTGGCATGTGATTGCCTTCAAATAATCGTTTTCTAAGAATCACGCAACGCGAATTCTAAACCACGATTGCTGTGTTTAAGTAAACAGTATTTACTTTAAAATATGTTAAGCGCAATCCAGCTTACTTTCCACTTGTACAGAAGAGAAACAAATGGCCATCTTCAGAAGCTCTGTGTTCAAGAGAGTCATTTAGTTACATGTTCTTATTCCCTGGCTTCCCACTTATTTATAAAACAGCAAATTAACCGGTTTCATGACAAAGTAGTTGAGTCGCAAACAAAAGGCGATTAAAGGAACAAATAGCAATCATCCAAGAACCGTCCATCAGTTAAATCCGATGATTTCGAAATCATATTGACATTTGAGACACCCTTGTTACTTAAGTGCCATATGTTGAGCGCAGGTGAACTTTTTACTTTTTTTTCTTTCTTTTTCCGATCGTATAAAAAAAATAAATGAAAGAAGAATGAAATGGCAATTAATGAAATCTTAAAAGAATTTTTTTTCACGGCGTGTCGATTTTTCCTTTTGTATTTATTCATTTAGAAATCTTTTCTTTCGAATTCGCTCAACCGTTTGATGTTCACTTCAACCGCAACTGAGAGTTGTTTTTTTTTTTCTTCTTCTCTCTTCTTCGTTAATGTTTCCGAACAAAAGAAATGATGCGCTTGGAGAGAGCATGTATTTTTGAAGCCGTGATGTGCTGTTAATGGTCTGGAAAATAAGTTTTAAAAACACAATAAAATAATAGGGGCTCGGGAGTTCCGGTAAAAATATTCCTTTTGAATCCGCTTACAAGTTTTCAGTCTCGTAACATTTAAAGAAAGTTTCTATCAGTCGTTGCTACGTTAAGTCATCGGAAGACTTTACAGTTTTCGATGGAAGGGGGGGGGGGGGAGGGAAACAACCTTGTTGAACGGATTATGATACGCAAGACATGCAAGAGAAAAGCTTAAAATACATGACAAGTGTAAACGGAGTCTTAAAAAAAATGAAAGAGGTAAAAATAAATTATTTTTCCATCCAACATAATCACAAGAGCAAAGTCTATCAGAAAATTAAATGTAACATCTCTATATTATTTCTATATAAGGTTTTTTTTTTTAATATGGAGACTTATTTTCAGAGAACGGCCGAATGTAAGAATATATATATATATATATATATATATCATTTATCTAAAGTTTGCAAATACTATAGCCATATGCATGGCGCAGCTTAGCATATATATATATATATATATATATATAGTATTACTAGTGTGTGTGTATATATATATATATAGTATTACTATATATTAATATATATATATACACACACACACACACAAATAGCCCTCTTACAGCACGGCATCTTACAACACGGTTTCACTCTAACATGATAAGATAAATTGCGGGAACCCTCGTATAACACTGCAACCTGTAACACGGTTTCTCTCTAACACGATAAAAATATTGCGAAAACCTTTGTACAACACTGTACTTCTATAACACTAGATAACATGATTTTTGTTTAACACATTTTAAAACTAAATTACCTTAAAGTAATGACGGGAAGGAATAATTAACTATAGTGGCTTTACATGAAAATGTATTAATAAATTATAATTTATTCATTTATAACTATATAAAATTACAAGAAGTCCTAAGCTTAGCTGAAAATCTTGAATCATTTTTCCTGAATGCAGACCCTTCCGCTGAAAAAAGCCGAAAATTCAAAAGAGAGCTGCAAAATTGTCTATCTCCATACTGTAAATCTACAATAACCTTGTAAGAACCAGCAAATAATCCAAAATTACAGATTTTTTGAAGAGGATAGAAAGTGCAAAAAATCTAAATGAAGAAAAAGGTTCTGAAAGTGAAGGTGATATCGTTCAATCGAAAAATCATTCTCGTTTGATTGTACTGAGCAGTGATGAGGAAGAAATTTATAAAATTAAGGCCGCATTAAATGAAAATAATATTTTTTCGTTTCTTTTCGTTTTATGTTATACATACATTTATATTTTTAATAAAAATTAAGTTGCTTATATGGAATTTAAAAAAAAAATGTTTGTTTTTAATAAGTTTTCAGAACGTAACCCCCCTTTTTTGAACTGTCTCTGGGTCTCATATAACACGGTTTCATACAACACGGCATTTTATAGGAACCTATCAACCGTGTTATGGGATGGTTACCTGTATATATATTAATATGTAAATTAATAATATAAAATTCATAATACACGCACATACATCTTTTTTTTAAAACACGATATCATTAATAATAATAAAAAAGATTAATAATAATAAATACTCACCTGAAATATCCACATTTTTCTTTTGCTCTTTTTATATGATATGAACAACAAAGCGACACAATCAGTGGCAGATGGAGCATTTGCACGGCCCCCGAGCGCAATCCAGTTTCGAGTCCTCCTTGTCTAAATGCTATGAATAAATATTATTTATTACTTGAGATATTTTCTCACGGTCGAAAAGGAAAATTTATTGGTCATTAGATAGTAAAAACTTGTACTACGACAATTGTCGTTCGACGAACGGCAAATTGTCTAGATAAAGATGGTATTTGTGCCTGAGTTTCGCACAGTGTATCTCTTTTTGAAGCTACTAACTTTCGGAGGCCCCTGGCAATTGGAGACGCGCGCTTCTTGCGCCTGTGCGATGATCCGCTATTGGACACAATTATGGCGCGGATAAATCAATGTATTAATCATGATCGCAAAAATTTGTTTAGGCTCATTTTCGGTAGTTGGATTAAGAAGAAAAAAGTCTATCTTTCTTTTGTTTTTACTGATCTCCAAACGAATGTTATGGGGTACACAACAATGAAAAGGTTTACTATAAAATGGAATTAGAGGGTTTTAC